>ONZH01021686.1:0-16423 GCA_900303285.1 Rhinella marina
GGTGCTCGTTCGAATAACGAACCCCATTGAAGTCAATGGGAGACTCGAGCATTTTTGCAGGGAACAATGTTCTGCCTTAGGGAAAGGCTGGGTGAAACCTGGAAACCTCAGAAAATGATGGAAACACCACGGAAATGGACAGGAAACAGCAGGGGCAGCATGCATGGATGCCTCTGAGGCTTGCCTAATCCCACCATTACCCCCCAAATTCTCAGGCAAACAGCCTGGTGGTTACCCTCATGGCAATTGTGCTCACCAAGACCAAGAAAGGCAAGGCACATGCTCATCACATGTTAGGGACGCACCCAACTAGGTGCAACAAAGGTCCATCACCGCCTGCAGGTGACACCACTGCTCATGCTGGCACTGCTGTGCTATCCCCCGGCCCACGACGCAGGCATAAGCCTGACACAGCATGGTGACAGAGTAGTGACACCAACAAGTGACCAAGTTAGATTGAGGTAGCAGTCAAATGTCTGTAGGCGAGCCTCCCAAAAATTTGTTCGATTCCCGTCTATCGCACTATCGCAGGAGGCAATTAAAAGAAGAACAAAAAAAAAAAAATCTGTACAATATCTAATATGTCCCCTACCTGGGTAAATTGTTTGGAGAGAGGGCCTGTAGGTGGGGGGCAGGCTGGGGGGAAGGAGGTTGAGCTGGAAGAGCCAGAGGAGTGTCCCCTGGGCTAGCGTGTGTGGTGGTGACAACAGCCGGATGGAGTTAGAATGAAGACTCAGGACCCCAACTTAAAAATTTACGATCAACCTGTACAGTTGTCAATTATGAGCTTGATCAAGTGAGGCATGTGTTCTATGTATTCTTCTCAGTTTAATACCGTATATGGCAGCTATCCGGAAAAATAGTTTGGAGAGAGAGAAAGAGAGGAAAAAGACGTAAATTGTTTGGAGAGAGGGCCTGTAGGTGGGGGGCAGGCTGGGGGAAGGAGGTTGAGCTGGAAGAGCCAGAGGAGTGCCCCCTGGGCTAGCGTGTGTGGTGGTGACAACAGCCGGATGGAGTTCGAATGACGACGCAGGACCCCAACTTAAAAATTTAGCATCAACCGGTACAGTTGTCAATTATGAGCTTGATCAAGTATGGCATGTGTTCTATGTATTCTTCTCAGTTTAATACCGTATATGGCAGCTATCCGGAAAAATAGTTTGGCGAGAGAGAAAGAGAGGAAAAAGACGTAAATTGTTTGGAGAGAGGGCCTGTAGGTGGGGGGCAGGCTGGGGGGGAAGGAGGTTGAGCTGGAAGAGCCAGAGGAGTGCCCCCTGGGCTAGCGTGTGTGGTGGTGACAACAGCCGGATGGAGTTAGAATGACGTCGCAGGACCCCAACTTAAAAATTTAGCTTCAACCGCTACAGTTGTCAATTATGAGCTTGATCAAGTGTGGCATGTGTTCTATGTATTCTTCTCAGTTTAATACCGTATATGGCAGCTATCCGGAAAGAGAGGAAAAAGACGTAAATTGTTTGGAGAGAGGGCCTGTAGGTGGGGGGCAGGCTGGGGGGAAGGAGGTTGAGCTGGAAGAGCCAGAGGAGTGCCCCCTGGACTAGCGTGTGTGGTGGTGACAACAGCCGGATGGAGTTCGAATGACGACGCAGGACCCCAACTTAAAAATTTAGCATCAACCGGTACAGTTGTCATTTATGAGCTTGATCAAGTGTGGCATGTGTTCTATGTATTCTTCTCAGTTTAATACCATATATGGCAGCTATCCGGAAAAATAGTTTGGAGAGAGAGAAAAAGAGGAAAAAGACGTAAATTGTTTGGAGAGAGGGCCTGTAGGTGGGGGGCAGGCTGGGGGGAAGGAGGTTGAGCTGGAAGAGCCAGAGGAGTGTCCCCTGGGCTAGCGTGTGTGGTGGTGACAACAGCCGGATGGAATTAGAATGAAGACTCAGGACCCCAACTTAAAAATTTACGATCAACCGGTACAGTTGACAATTATGAGCTTGATCAAGTGAGGCATGTGTTCTATGTATTCTTCTCAGTTTAATACCGTATATGGCAGCTATCCGGAAAAATAGTTTGGAGAGAGAGAAAGAGAGGAAAAAGACGTAAATTGTTTGGGGAGAGGGCCTGTAGGTGGGGGGCAGGCTGGGGGGAAGGAGGTTCAGCTGGAAGAGCCAGAGGAGTGCCCCCTGGGCTAGCGTGTGTGGTGGTGACAACAGCCGGATGGAGTTCGAATGACGACGCAGGACCCCAACTTAAAAATTTAGCATCAACCGGTACAGTTGTCAATTATGAGCTTGATCAAGTATGGCATGTGTTCTATGTATTCTTCTCAGTTTAATACCGTATATGGCAGCTATCCGGAAAAATAGTTTGGCGAGAGAGAAAAGAGAGGAAAAAAGACGTAAATTGTTTGGAGAGAGGGCCTGTAGGTGGGGGGCAGGCTGGGGGGGAAGGAGGTTGAGCTGGAAGAGCCAGAGGAGTGCCCCCTGGGCTAGCGTGTGTGGTGGTGACAACAGCCGGATGGAGTTAGAATGACGTCGCAGGACCCCAACTTAAAAATTTAGCTTCAACCGCTACAGTTGTCAATTATGAGCTTGATCAAGTGGTGGCATGTGTTCTATGTATTCTTCTCAGTTTAATACCGTATATGGCAGCTATCCGGAAAGAGAGGAAAAAGACGTAAATTGTTTGGAGAGAGGGCCTGTAGGTGGGGGGCAGGCTGGGGGGAAGGAGGTTGAGCTGGAAGAGCCAGAGGAGTGCCCCCTGGGCTAGCGTGTGTGGTGGTGACAACAGCCGGATGGAGTTCGAATGACGACGCAGGACCCCAACTTAAAAATTTAGCTTCAACCGCTACAGTTGTCAATTATGAGCTTGATCAAGTGTGGCATGTGTTCTATGTATTCTTCTCAGTTTAATACAGTATATGGCAGCTATCCGAAAAAATAGTTTGGAGAGAGAGAAAGAGAGGAAAAAGACGTAAATTGTTTGGAGAGAGGGCCTGTAGGTTGACCTCTGGAAAAATTGTTTGGAGAGAGGGCCTGAAGGTGGACCTCTGGAAAAATTGTTTGGAGAGAGGGCCTGTAGGTGGACCTCCGGAAAAATTGTTTGGAGAGAGGGCCTGTAGGTGGACCTCTGGAAAAATTGTTTGGAGAGAGGGCCTGTAGGTGGACCTCCAGAAAAATTATTTAGAGAGAGGGCCTGTAGGTGGACCTCCGGAAAAATTGTTTGGAGAGAGGGCCTGTAGCTGGACTCTGAAAAATTGTTTGGAGAGAGGGCCTGTAGGTGGACCTCCAGAAAATTATGTAGAGAGAGGGCCTGTAGGTGGACCTCCGGAAAAAATTATTTGGAGAGAGGGCCTGTAGGTGGACCTCCGGAAAAATTGTTTGGAGAGAGGGCCTGTAGGTGGACCTCCAGAAAAATTATTTGGAGAGAGGGCCTGTAGGCGGACCTCCGGAAAAATTGTTTGGAGAGAGGGCCTGTAGGTGGACCTCTGGAAAAATTGTTTGGAGAGAGGGCCTGTAGGTGGACCTCCAGAAAAATTATTTGGAGAGAGGGCCTGTAGGTGGACCTCCGGAAAAATTATTTAGAGAGAGGGCCTGTAGGTGGACCTCCAGAAAAATTATTTAGAGAGAGGGCCTGTAGGTGGACCTCCGGAAAAATTGTTTGAAGAGAGGGCCTGTAGGGGGCCCTCCTGAAAAATTGTGCTAAAAGAGTGCCTGTTGGACCTCTAAAAAATGGCGTTTTTTTTGTCAGCGTTAGGCAAAGACGACAAGGAGGAGGAGGAGGAGTAGGAGGAGTAGAGAAGAGGAATCGGATACATAAGTAATGTAAATCTTTAGCTGCTTTCCCCTGAGGAGATTTGAATTCCGGTGAAATCCAGGCTTTGTTCATTTTAATAAGCGTCAGCCTGTCAGCGCTGTCAGTTGACAGGCGTGTACGCTTATCGGTGATGACGCCACCAGCTGCACTGAATACCCGCTCTGACAGCACGCTAGCGGCAGGGCAGGCCAGCACCTCCAAGGCGTACAGCGCCAGTTCAGGCCACGTGTCCAGCTTTGAAACCCAGTAGTTGTATGGAGCAGAGTGATCGGTCCGGACGTTGGTATGGTCAGCTAGGTACTCCCTCACCATCTTTCTGTACAGCTCCCCCCTACTCTGCCTAGACTGGGGACAGGTGACAGTGTCTTGCTGGGGTGACATAAAACTGGCAAAGGCCTTGGAGAGCGTTCCCCTGCCAGTGCTGGACAAGCTGCCTGCTCGCCTCCTCTCCCCCGCTACTTGGCCCACAGAACCATGCCCTCTGCCGCTAGCGGCGTCAGATGGGAAGGATTGTTTCAGCTTGTGCACCAGGGCCTGTTGATATCTATTCACTCTCATACTCCTTTCCTCTGCAGGGATGAGAGTGGAAAGGTTCTGCTTGTACCGTGGGTCCAGGAGAGTGAACACCCAGTAATCGGTGTTTGAAAAAATGCTTCTAACGCGAGGGTCACGGGATAGGCAGCCTAACATGAAGTCTGCCATGTGCGCCAGAGTCCCAACACGCAAGAATTCCCTCTCCTCACTGGCCTGACTCTCCATTTCCTCCTCCTCCTCCTCCTCTTCAGCCCATACACGCTCAAGAGTTAAGAAGGACTGAGCACTGGTACCCTCTTCTGTCTCGCAGACATTCTCCTCCTCTTCCTCCTCATCCTCATCCCCCTCCTCCGATATGTGCTGAGAAACAGACCGGAGGGTGCTCTGGCTATCAAGCGACGTATCTTCCTCCACCGTCTCTTGTGACAAGCGCAAAGCATCCGACTTCATGCTGAGCAGTGAGTTTTTCAACAGGCAAAGCAGCGGGATGGTGAGGCTGATAATGGCGGCATCGCCGCTGACCATCTGTGTTGACTCCTCAAAGTTGCTCAACACCTGGCAGATATCAGACATCCACGTCCACTCCTCATTGTAGACTTGAGGAATCTGAGTGACCTGACTACCAGTTCTGGTGGAAGTTGACATCTGGCAGTCTACAATCGCTCTGCGCTGCTGTTAAACTCTGGATAACATGTTTAATGTCGAATTCCATCTCGTGGGCACGTCGCACAACAGTCGGTGAGCGGGCAGTTGTAGGCGCGCTGCGCTGCCCTGAGAGTGGCAGCATCTGTGGTCGACTTGCGGAAATGCGCACAGATGCGGCGCACCTTGGTGAGCAAATCAGACAGATTGGGGTATGTCTTGAGGAACCGCTGAACTATGAGATTGAACACGTGGGCCAGGCATGGCACATGTGTCAGTCTGCCGAGTTGCAGAGCCGCCACCAGGTTACGCCCGTTGTCACACACAACCATGCCTGGCTTGAGGTTCAGCGGTGCCAGCCACAGATCGGTCTGCGCCGTGATGCCCTGTAACAGCTCTTGGGCGGTGTGCCTTTTGTCACCTAAGCTCAGCAGTTTGAGCACCGCCTGCTGGCGCTTACCCACGGCACTGCTGCTGCGCCTAGAGCTACCGACTGAAGGCGCCGTGCCCACGGATGGTAATTCGGTGGAGGAGGAGAAGGGGTCGGAGGAGGAGGCATAGTACGTCTGAGAGACCGTGACCGAGGTAGGCCCCGCAATCCTCGGTGTGGGCAGTACATGAGCGGCCCCAGGGTCAGTCTCAGTCCCAGCCTCCACCAAGTTAACCCAATGTGCCGTCAGTGAGATATAGTGTCCCTGCCCGGCAGCACTTGTCCACGTGTCCGTGGTTAGGTGGACCTTCTCAGAAACAGCGTTGGTCAGGGCACGGATGATGTTCTGTGACACCTGCTGGTGTAGGGATGGGACGGCACATCGGGAAAAATAGTGGCGGCTGGGGACTGAATACCGAGGGGCAGCCACCGCCATGAGATTGCGAAAGGCTTCAGTCTCTACCAGCCTATAGGGCAGCATCTCCAGGCTCAGCAATTTGGAGATGTGGACGTTGAGGGCTTGGGCATGTGGGTGGGTGGAACTGTATTTCCTCTTGCGCTCCAGCGTCTGCTGTAAAGACAGCTGAACGCTGCGCTGGGACACATTGGTGGACACTGTGGAGGATCGTGGAGGCGAAGGTGTGGTTTTCCGGCGGGAGGCGCTCGTGCCGGGGTCCTGGGCAGGGGGTTGACTAGCAGAGGCAGCGAGTGACACAGGGGAAGGAGCAGTGGTGTGACCCGCAGGAGGTGGTGAACGGCCTTGGTTCCATTGAGTGGGGTGTTTAGCACTCATATACCTGCTCATGCTGGTGGTGGTTAGGCTAGTAGTGGTGGCACCCCTGCTAATCCTGGTGTGGCACAGGTTGCACACCACAGTCCGTCGGTCATCCTCACTTTCTTTAAAGAACCTCCAGACTTGCGAACATCTAGGCCTCGCCACGGGAGCTTCACTACGTGAAACAGTTGCTGCTGATGCACCAGCTCTGGCCCTGCTTCTGCCTCTGGCCACACCACTGCCTCTTACAACCTGTTCTGGTGCAGCACTCGCCTCCGCCTCAGAAGCACTGTCTTCACTCGGCTTATCAACCCAGCTTGGGTCAGTCACCTCGTCATCCTCCGATTCCTCAGTCTGCTCCCCCCTCGGACTTCCTGCCCTGACAACAACTTCACCACTGTCTGACAACCGTGTCTTCTCATCGTCCGACACCTCTTTACAAACTTCTTCCACTAAGTCAACATTGTCATCATCATCATCACCCACAGACTGCGACAGTTGGAAAACTTGGGCATCGGGAACGAGGTCAGCAGCAACCTGAGAAGTGGTTTGTGACTCTGGGAAGGGTCCAGAAAACAGTTCTGAGAGTATGCCGGATCGCATTCCAAATTTTCCTGGGAGGGGGCAGACTGGGGGGGAAGGAGGTTGAGGAGCCAGAGGAGTGCTCCCTTGGGTAACGTGGGTGGACTGCGTGGAAGACTGACTGGTGGACAAATTACTTGAAGCATTGTCCGCAATCCACGACATCAGCTGTTCGCACTGTTGTGGTTTCAACAGTCCTCTACCACGTGTCCCTGTAAGTTGAGACATGAAGCTAGGGAGTGTAGCTCTGCGGCGTTCCCCTGCTCCCTCATCAGCAGGTACTGTCTCACCCTGCCCAGGACCACGGCCTCTGCCCCTGCAGTAATTGAATGCCCACGCCCACGCCCTCGTCCTCGACCCTTAGCCCTGGGGTTCAACATTTTCTGTATATAAGTGTATTATATAAAAAAAATTAAATAAATGGGCCTGCTGTACTGAAACCCACAAACTTGTTCAGTCTGAACAAGTAAATATATAGGTGGATAAGTTAGATCAAAATTACTTATGTTATTACGTACCGTGCAGTATGGAGCAATTACACGGAAACTATTAGATTAGGCAGACTTGGTCTGCTTAGTTGCAACCCAGACAAATGTCGCACAGAGATTTTTGTAATCTAGATGTATAAGTGAGAGCAAAAGACCTTGTTTAATTAAGTGACGTACAGAATGTGTCACCTGGACAGAAAATACGGATTGTAGTCAGTGGACAGCAGAACTGTGACAGACAGAATGGTTCCACGCAGCTGTGTGAAATGGATTTGTATCACTGAGATAAAACAACAAAAAAACTATTTTTTTTATATATATATTTTTTTTATATTTTTTTTTTAGTTTTGTTTTTTTTGGAACGTGACGGGCAGGAACTATCAGAGAGCTAACTCAGCCCCTGCTGACGGTGGCTATTTTGACTGCAACCCAGACAAATGTCGCACAGAGATTTTTGTAATCTAGATGTATGGGTGAGAGCAAAAGACCTTGTTTAATTAAGTGATGTTCAGAATGTGTCACCTGGACAGAAAATACGGATTGTAGTGAGTGGACAGCTGAACTGTGACACACAGAATGGTTCCACACTGCTGTGTGAAATGGATTTGTATCACTGAGATAAAACAACAAAAAAACTATTTTTTTATAAATATTTTTTTTTTTATTTTTTTTTAGTTTTGTTTTTTTTGGAACGTGACGGGCAGGAACTATCAGAGAGCTAACTCAGCCCCTGCTGACGGTGGCTATTTTGACTGCAACCCAGACAAATGTCGCACAGAGATTTTTGTAATCTAGCTGTATAAGTGAGAGCAAAAGACCTTGTTTAATTAAGTGACGTACAGAATGTGTCACCTGGACAGAAAATACGGATTGTAGTGAATGGACAGCTGAACTGTGACACACAGAATGGTTCCATGCAGCTGTGTGAAATGGATTTGTATCACTGAGATAAAACAACAAAAAAACTATTTTTTTTATATATATATATGTTTTTTTTATATTTTTTTTTTAGTTTTGTTTTTTTTGGAACGTGACGGGCAGAAACTATCAGAGAGCTAACTCAGCCCCTGCTGACGGTGGCTATTTTGACTGCAACTCAGACAAATGTCGCACAGAGATTTTTGTAATCTAGCTGTATAAGTGAGAGCAAAAGACCTTGTTTAATTAAGTGACGTACAGAATGTGTCACCTGGACAGAAAATACGGATTGTAGTGAGTGGACAGCTGAACTGTGACACACTTAATGGTTCCACACTGCTGTATGAAATGGATTTGTATCACTGAGATATAATAATAAAAAAAAGGGTTATATATGGCGATAGCTGCACTACTAGTGCCAGCCAGCCAGCC
The DNA here is from genome assembly GCA_900303285.1 of Rhinella marina. Taxonomy (NCBI): domain Eukaryota; kingdom Metazoa; phylum Chordata; class Amphibia; order Anura; family Bufonidae; genus Rhinella; species Rhinella marina. The sequence goes on from ONZH01021686.1 coordinate 8,579, forward strand.
CAGCCAGGAGACCAAAAAAAATGTCTTGTAGCCCTTAGAAGGGCTGTTGGGTTCTTTTGAGATCACTCCTGCCTAACAAAGAATTAAATGCAGGCCCTAACACTCTCCCTTAAACGCAGCAGCTCTATCCCTAACGACATCCAGACAGCATCTGAGCCGAGCACCGCGGGCAGTCACTAGTATATTCCAGGGTCACCTGATCAGGCCAGTCAACCCCTGCTATCGACATGTAAGGGCCCCACGTGATGCTGGGTGTACCGCAGAGTCTCCTGGCTTGTGATTGGCTGAGTTTATAGGCGCCAAAAATGCACAATGCGGAAGTTGCCATTTCCTCGAGCATGGTGAGATACTCGTCCGAGCAGCGAGCACTTACGAGTACCGTAATACTCGAACGAGCACCAAGCTCGGACGAGCATGCTCGCTCATCTCTAAAGAGGATTCTTTAAGGTAAGAGCAGTAAGACTATGGAACTCTCTGCCTGAGGAGGTGGTGATGGTAAGTTCAGGATGTATTTCTGGAGTGTAATATTATAGGTTGTAGTTACTAGAGAAAGGTTGTTGATCCAGGGAGTAATTCTGATTGCCTGATTGGAGTCGGTAAGGAATTTCCCCTAAAGTGAGGAATATTGGCTCCTACCTCACAGGGGATTTTTGCCTTCCTCTGGATCAACTTGAAGGATAACAGGCCGAACTGGATGGACAGATGTCTTTTTTCGGCCTTATAAACTATGTTACTGTAAACTATGTTACTCAACTTTTGGTAGCTTACATCTGTAAAGTGGCGTTCAAAGGATTAAGTCCGGGTAACGATATTGCTCACAAACACCCCTCACAGCTTTTGTAGGATACTATGTCTACACAAATTTGCCAAGTGCCAAGTGACTGGTGGTAGGCAAAAGTGGTGCTCATATTCAAAATGGGATCTAGGTCCTCTACAGGTAATTATAGACCAGTTAGTTTAACTTCTATTGTGGGAAAAATGTTTGAAGGTCTATTAAGGGACTATATACAGGAGTATGTGACCTTAAATAATATCATAAGTGATAACCAACATGGGTTTACTAAGGACAGAAGTTGTCAGACTAACCTGATTTGTTTTTATGAGAAGGTGAGAAGAAGCCTGGAAAGAGGGGTGGCTGTGGATGTGGTGTTTCTGGATTTTGCAAATTCTTTTGATATTGTTCCTCATAGACATTTAATAGGTAGAATAAGGTCCATGGCTTGGAAAGTAGTTTATAATTGGATTGAAACATGGCTGAAGGACTGTGTCCAGAGAGTTTTGGCAATGATTCCTATACAGAATGGTCCCGGGTTATAAGTGTTGTACCTTAAGATTAAAGGGGTATTCCCATCTTAGACAATGGGGGCATATCGCTAGGATATGCCCCCATTGTCTTATAGGTGCGGGTCCCACTGCTGGGACCCGCACCTATATTGAGAACGAAGCAGGGGAGCTCTGAGCCTGGAGGACCCGACCACCACCAGGCGCTGCCCCCCCGCTACGCTAATAGAAACGAATGTGCTCACTGCTCACTCACCCAATACAGGGTGCACTGTGACCTGACGCTGGGGAGACTGTGGAGCAGGAGAGGTAAGTTAATTTATTTATTATTTGGGATGGCAGGATGGGGTGTTGAGAAGGTGGGGAGGATGATGGAAAAGTAGGAAACTAAGATGTCTGTTTGTTAAACTCTGCAGAGATGAGACACAGCTGAAAGAAATCATCATGGCGGGTCTGAAGGGAGAAGATGAGGAAAGAGAACATTTACATCAGAGGAGAGTTCACTGGATGTAAGAGGTATACAGGTGGCACTGTATTACCCTGTATGTTCTGTAGCGCTGTAAGTAACATTTTTAAGTATGTCTTTAACCCCTTAGTGACTGATGACGTACTATGTACGTCATGATGTGGTGTTAGTTACCACATCATGATGTGCACAGTACGTCATGAGCTCCAAGTGACACCACAAGTACACTTGCGGTGACACTTGCTTGTAAACGGGTGTCACGGACAGCAGAGCTGTCCGGACACCCGGCAGGGGACCAATCACAGTGGTCCCTGCCTTAGAACCCCTGCGATTGGTCAGTCAGATTTGACTGACCAATCACGTAGTTCAGCAGCGCAGCCCTGATGTCCTTGAGCCCTGCTATGTTTTAATATTTCAGGATGGCCGAGCGGACCCCCAAGCTACCGCCTACCCGCCATCCGCCGTCCGCCGCTGGTAAGTATTTATTCCCCCCAAGTTTCAGGATGGCGAGCGGTATTAGATTGTCAGCTGTAACATTCAGCTGACAATCTAATGTAACGGCCGACATCGCTGCTGGCAGTGATGTCGGCCGTTTAACCTCTTCCATGCCAAGATCCGTAGGAACCACGGCATGGAAGGGGTTAACAGGGAGGTGTGGCCAGAAGAGAGGGACGGAGCTGAGGAAGCCCTCTGAGGAAGCCCTCCCATCGGGACGCTGCTCTGCTGTGGCAGCGTCCCGATGGTTACCATGGCAACCGGACGCCATCCGGCTTGCCATGGTATATCAAGCCTGACTAGGCTCCTGCTAAACGCAGGAGCCTGATCAGGCTTAGTGTGTAAAGTAAAAATACACTGCATTACACTATATAGTGTACTGCAGTGTATTATAGAGACATCAGATCCACTGGATCTTAAAAACCAAATGGGTCTGAGTCAAAAAAGTGTAAAAAAAAAAAAAAGTATAAAAAAAATGAAAAATGTAAAAAAAAAACATTTTTTCCATATATGCACATTTATAACTGAGTAAAAATAAATAAAATAAAATAATAAAATACCCTAGACATGTTAGGTATCGCCACGTCCGTAACAACCTGCTCTACAAAAATCTCACATGACCTAATCCGTCAGATAAACACAGTAAAAAATAAAAATAAAAACTATGTCAAAAAATCAATTTTTTGTCACCTTACATCACAAAAAGCGTAATACCAAGCGATCAAAAAGGCATATTCCCCCCAAAATAGTACCAATCTAACCGTCATCTCATCCCGCAAAAAATTAGCCCCTACCTGAGACAATTGCCCAAAAATAAAAAAACTACAGCTCTCAGACTATGGAGACACTAAAACATGATTTTTTTCTTTCAAAAATAATATTATGGTGTAAACCTTAAATAAATAAAAAAAAAGTACACATGTTAGGTATCGCCACGTCCGTAACAACCTGCTCTACAAAAATCTCACATGACCTAACCCCGCAGGTGAAGGCAGTAAAAATGAATAAATTAAAGCTGTGCCAAAATTACCAATTTTTGGGTAACCTTGCCCCAAAAAGTGTAATAATGAATAATCAAAAATCATATTTACCCCCAAATGGTACCAATAAAAATTTTAACTCTTCCTGCAAAAAATGAGCCCCTACACAAGACGATCGGAAGAAAAATAAAAAAGATATGGCATTCAGAAAATGGAGACACAAAAACATATTTTTTCTCAAAAATGCTTTATTATGTAAAACTGAAACAAACAAACAAAGAAAGTAGACATATTTGATATCATTGCATCAGTAACAACCTGCTCTATAAAAATACCACATGATCTATCCTGTCAGATGAACATTATAAAAAAATAAAAATAAATACAGTACCAAAACATCCATTCTTCGGTTACCTTGCCTCCCAAAAAAAATAATATAGAGCGATTAAAAATCATATGTACCCCAAAATAGTACCAATAAAACTGTCATCCTATCCCATAGTTTCCAAAATGGGGTCAGTTTTTGATTGTTTGTACTATAGGGTGCATCTGGGGGGCTTAAAATGGGACATGGTGTCTAAAAACCAGTCCAGCAAAATCTGACTTCAAAAAACCATACGGCGCACCTTTCCTTCTGCGCCCTGCCATGCGCCCATACAACAGTTTACCACCACATGTGGGGTATTATGGCATACAATGTAGTGTTAAGTGGTGGAATGGGAGTGCCAAATGGGGTGGAATGGGAGTGCCGTTTGAGGCAAAACTGATCCACTCTCTTCATTCTCTGGGTTAGTTCAATTACAACGATACCCCATGTATAGGTTTTTTATGTCTAAATAGTGTAAAAATAAATTTAAACTTTGAAAAAAAAATGTTTTCTTTACATCACCAGATTCTGACCCCCTCATAACTTTTTTTTATAGTTATATCTACTGAGCTAGGTGGGGGTTAATTTTCTCTGGGAAAATCTGTAGTTTTTTTTTATACCATTTTGGAGTATGTGTGACTTTTTGATCACATTTTATTACATTTTTTTGGCAAAAGCAATGAAAAAAATAGCAAATTGGCCATTTTGAACCTTTTTTCCGTTCTATTTGCTGTAATGGAAAAATATTTTTCTATTTTAATAGTATGGGCATTTTCAGTCGCGTTAATACCCATGTTGTTTATATTTAGGTATTTATTTTTATTATAGGGAAAGAAGGGGTGATTTCAACTTTTGTACTTTTTAATTTTAAATATATTTTTAAGTTTTTTTTTACTTTTTTGTAATGATTTTGAAGCTCATATATGAGCATACAAAATGCATTTTTAAATTTTTTTTTTATTTTGAACAATCATGAATTGGAACAATATTTTTCAGCGGAGCCGCGGCACGGAGCTAGCTCCGTGCGGCGGCTCCCCGCTCCCATAGAGCTGAATGGGGCCACATCTATTCCGCAATATTGCGGAATAGATACTGCCCCATTCATATGGTCGTGTGAATGGGGCCTAAATGCAAAAACAAACACACAAATACTCACAAAATCGCATTTACTGCAGTATACAGCGGTATAGCACAGTGTATAGTAGTATACGCAGTATTTCTCAGTGTATAATAGTATATAGCAGTATACAGAATTATATAACAGTGTCTAGTAGCATAAGGAAGTATGTAACAGCATATTGTAGTAAACATCAGTATATAACAGTCTATATGATGTATAAAGGAATGGCCACACGTTCATTTTTTTAATGCAGTTTTTGATACCATAATCAGGAATGAATAATAAAAAGGAAAAAAAAAAGTATAAAGGACAGATACAATATTTGCTTGTTTTTGTATTCACTCCTGCTTATTGCTCCCAAAACTGCATCAGTTAGAGTGTGGCCAAACTCTAATACTGTTTTGTTTTTTTTTTCCTTGGGGTTTTCTATCCTAAATGTGGGTTTTGTTCCTTTCCATTTGTCAATATGGGAATTAAAGGGCATCTGTCAGTAGCTTTGTACCTAAGAAACTGGCTAACCTGTATAGCTGAAGGCATCTTTGTCGGTCCTGTGTTCATATGTGACCACTTTGCTGAGAAAAAATGAAGTTTAAATATATGTAAACGAGCTTCTAGGAGAAACAGGGACCTTGTCATTACAATGAGAGACTCTGCTCTCTGCAACTGCCGTGCCCTCTGCACGGCAGTCTGATTAACTTGAAGAGGTCCTGTCACCTCTCCTGACATGCTGTTTTAATAACTGCATTCATTCCCCATGTAATAACAATTCTAAAGTCTCTCTTCTTATGACTTTATGTTGTTCCATTCCTTAATTTTTTCTAATAGAAGTTAGGAATCAATTGCTTGCAGTCTGCAGTAAGGGTATAGAGAGGTGGTAACTAGAGATGAGCGAGCATGCTCGTCCGAGCTTGGTGCTCGTTCGAGTATTATGGTACTCGTAAGTGCTCGCTGCTCGGACGAGTATCTCGCCATGCTCGAGGAAATGGCATCTTCCGCATTTTTAATTTTTGGCGTTTATAAACTCAGCCAAACACAAGCCAGGAGACTCTGCGGTACACCCAGCATCACGTGGGGCCCTTACATGTCGATAGCAGGGGTTGGCTGGCCTGATCAGGTGACCCTGGAATATACTAGTGACTGCCCGCGGTGCTCGGCTCAGATGCTGTCTGGATGTCGTTAGGGATAGAGCTGCTGCGTTTAAGGGAGAGTGTTAGGGCCTGCATTTAATTCTTTGTTAGGCAGGAGTGATCTCAAAAGAACCCAACAGCCCTTCTAAGGGCTACAAGACATTTTTTTTGGTCTCCTGGCTGGGCTGGCTGGCTGGCACTAGTAGTGCAGCTATCGCCATATATAACCCTTTTTTTATTGTTATATCTCAGTGATACAAATCCATTTCATACAGCAGTGTGGAACCATTCTGTGTGTCACAGTTCAGCTGTCCACTCACCACAAACCACAATCCGTATTTTCTGTCCAGGTGACCCATACTGTACATCACGTAATCAAATACGGTCTTTTGCTTTCACTGATACAGCTACATTACAAAAATCTCTGTGCGACATTTGTCTGGGTTGCAGTCAAAATAGCCACAGTCAGCAGGGGCTGAGTTTGCTCTCTAATAGTTTCTGCACGTCACGTTAAAAAAAAATATATATATAAAAAAAAATATAAAAACCTAACCACGGACATGTGGACAAGTGCTGCCAGGCAGGGACACTATATATCACTGACGGCACATTGGGTTAACTTGGTGGAGGCTGGGACCGAGTCTGACCCTGGGGCCGCTCATGTACTGCCGACACAGAGGATTGCGGGGCCTACCTCGGTCACGGTCTCTCAGACGTACTATGCCTCCTCCTCCGACGCCTCCTCCACCTCCTCCTCCGACTTACCATCCGTGGGCACGGCGCCTTCATGCAGGTTGCGTGTGACAACGGGCGTAACCTGGTGGCGGCTCTGCAACTCGGCAGACTGACACATGTGCCATGCCTGGCCCACGTGTTCAATCTCATAGTTCAGCGGTTCCTCAAGACATACCCCAATCTGTCTGATTTGCTCACCAAGGTGCGCCGCATCTGTGCGCATTTCCGCAAGTCGACCACACATGCGGCCACTCTCAGGGCAGCGCAGTGCCGCCTACAACTGCCCGCTCACTGACTGTTGTGCGACGTGCCCACGAGATGGAATTCGACATTAAACATGTTATCCAGAGTTTACCAGCAGCGCAGAGCGATTGTAGACTGCCAGATGTCAACTTCCACCAGAACTGGTAGTCAGGTCACTCATATTCCTCAAGTCTACAATGAGGAGTGGACGTGGATGTCTGATATCTGCCAGGTGTTGACCAACTTTGAGGAGTCAACACAGATGGTCAGCGGTGATGTCGCCATTATCAGCCTCACCATCCCGCTGCTTTGCCTGTTGAAAAACTCACCGCTCAGCATGAAGTCGGATGCTTTGCGCTTGTCACAAGAGACGGTGGAGGAAGATACGTCGCTTGACAGCCAGAGCACCCTCCAGTCTGTTTCTCAGCGCGTATTGGAGGAGGGGGATGAGGATGAGGAGGAAGAGGAGGAGAATGTCGGCGAGACAGAAGAGGGTACCAATGCTCAGTCCTTCTTAACTCTTGAGCGTGTATGGGCTGAAGAGGAGGAGGAGGAGGAGGAGGAAATGTAGAGTCAGGCCAGTGAGAAGAGGGAATTCTTGCGTGTTGGGACTCTGGCGCACATGGCAGACTTCATGTTAGGCTGCCTATCCCGTGACCCTTGCGTTAGAAGCATTTTTTCAAACACTGATTACTGGGTGTTCACTCTCCTGGACCCACGGTACAAGCAGAACCTTTCCACTCTCATCCCTGTAGAGGAAAGGAGTATGAGAGTGAATCAATATCAACAGACCCTGGTGCACAAGCTGAAACAATCCTTCCCATCTGACGCCACTAGCGGCAGAGGGCGTGGTTCTGTGGGCCAAGTAGCGGGGGAGAGGAGGCGAGCAGGCAGCTTGTCCAGCACTGGCAGGGGAACGCTCTCCAAGGCCTTTGCCAGTTTTATGTCACCCCAGCAAGACACTTTAAGCTGTCCCCAGTCTAGGCAGAGTAGGGGTGAGCTTTACAGAAAGATGGTGAGGGAGTACCTAC
>ONZH01021687.1:0-12869 GCA_900303285.1 Rhinella marina
TTGACAGATAAAAAGAGGGTACTGAGAATGAGAAGAATTATTCAAAGCAGCGCATCAGGTGCTTTAACTACGGATTATGCATGCATTTATTGTGAACTGGAGGGTTGCTTTAAAAAAATCCTTCAACTTTTTGAAGCATACAATGAAAGGGGAAATGACTTACTAGACATATCACAAATTACCATGTGCTTGTTCATAACTTGAATTACCTTTAAAACAGTTTCTGATACTTGCAGATTAATAAAAGAATTCGGCTCAGTTGACTTGGAAAAGTAGAACGATTGACTGCTGTTCTGGTAATAAACCTACGTGAAAAGTATTACTTATTATTTGCATATATAAGCAGAGAGCATTGGAATAGAAAGGAAAGGTTTTACATAGCAGTTCCAGATATATAACACAGCACGTTCCACGTGGTTAAGCCGCTGAGCTGCAATACCATATACATCTTAGGCTTCTTTCACACGACAGTATATTTTGCAGTATTACGAGGAAAAGACCGGCACTCGCTTTGTTTCTTTATAGAAGATGCTGCTTTATTGCCACATCAATTGTGATGCGTTTCGGCACAAACTGTGCCTTCTTCAGACATAATTATTTATTCATTATGTCTGAAGAAGGCACAGTTTGTGCCGAAACGCGTGACAATTGATGTGGCAATAAAGCAGCATCTTCCATAAAGAAACAAAGCGAGTGCCGGTCTTTTCCTCGTAATATTGTCTTGGACGCCATCCACAGACTCGTGCACCGCGACCTGAACGGAGTGCCGCCTGTATACTACAATCTAGTATATTTTGCAGTATCCGAGCTGCATCCCGACCCATTCATTTCTATGGGGCCGCAAAAGATGCGGACAGCACACAGTGTGCTGTCCGTATCCGTTGCTCCGTGCCACGGCCCCACAAAAAGAATAGAATATGTCCTATTCTTGTCCACAATTGCGGACAAGAATAGGCATTTCTATGATATCCCCCACATGTGTGGTCTGCAAATTGCGGAAAGCACATGGGCTGGTATCAGTGTTTTGCGGATCTGCAATTTGCGGACCGCAAAACATAACGTTCGTGTGAAAGAAGCCTTATGGACAGGAGTGGTGCTGTTTCTGGAAGTAAGTGGCCAAGTTTTTCTAATTTCATTCAACCCTTTCAAGTTCTACAAGAAATATTTGTCTTTCTACTCACCTCAGCTTGTATGAATTGGGTTGACTGAAGAACAGGAATTTGTATGGCAATAATGTCTGATTCTAAAATAGTATAATTTTGCAGTGTGACATTCTGAGTCAAATAGTCCTTTGCAAACTGCGTTATTTTTACAGAAACCACTTTACTCTTTTCCTCCTTAGTTAAGTTCTTATTGTCAAACCTTTGTATCTCAACCTGGAAAACAAATCAAAATGCTAATAGACATGATAATTATATAAATAGTTGTGGCATAGTCGAGGACAGCATTTCCTGAATGTCACCATTCAGAACTCCATGATTCCGGACAACAGCTGTGAGAGGAGGCTATGTACATACAAAGAGGCTCATTTATTAAGACTGGGGTTTTAGACACCAGTTTTAACAAAGCCCTAATTTGCAGGTGGTTCCGCCAAAGTTATGAAGAGGAGCCAGCCTCTCCATAACTTTGGCGCATCCAGTACCAGTTCTAAATGTAAATGTGTTACATTTGGACCATTTTCTACACCTAAAACAGGAGTAGAAAACAGTAAATTAGACAGGCTGCCACGCCCAGAATTTTACACCTGGCGTGAGCGGGGAGTAGTTGCATACTGCGGCGCAACTAGCTGTTGCAACGCAATCTGCGCCTGAAATACACCTAATTTAGACGTATTTCAGATTGATAATTGACCCCCAAATTCTATACTGATCTAAATTGTGCGTTTACATTTAGTCTGGGTGGAATCCACATTGGTGGCTTCTGTCCATTCCAGTGACAGTCAGAGCTAAACATTTACTTAGAGTTGTAAAGAAAAATTAGAGGACCATATTTCACCCACAATGAATACGAGAAAAAAAAAGGCACATAAAAAATGTGCAAGGATTAGATCTATAGGGGTACATTTATAAAACTGTGAAATGAAAAACGTTCCCTATGTCTGCCCCTACACATAAAAATTGGCAGTTACAATTGAACTATATACAAGCATAGAGTTGAATGATGACATTTTGACTGCTTGCCGCTAGAGGGAGCATACTACATTTGGATCTCAACAGCTTCCATAAAAGGAATGCTAAACGTGGAAAAAGCACAAAATATATCCAGCAACTACTCATTTAATCTCCTTTGTTCCTATTGTGTTTCATGTTACAATTAAAATATATACAGAAATCCTTTCTGTATGCATCTCAGGAAATTGTCCGTGTCCATGTCCATTCACATGTCAGTGTTTGGTCAGTGATTTCCATCAGTGATTGTTCTCCTGTCACATCCTTAAGGCTTGCAAAAGAGCTGGATCTTGACATAGGGGCCACTTAATATGGTGGTGATTTGGTGATCTCTGTAATGGGAAACCCTTTGCTTGGTTTTCCTTCTCTGGAGGGATATCTGGCTTTCACTGTATTGTAGACTCATAACTGGGGCTCCACGGTTATTTTGCATATTACTGTTTCCCAGGGATATCGCTTTGGATTGCTGTGTTGAGACTCTTCAATCTCCCTGAGATCAGCTATTTTATGTTTGAGAAGTCTCCAACGCATTGGAGGCATCCGGTTAGGCAGAATCTTACTCTACACTGATGAGGGGCAACACCCCGAAACAGCTGTCTGTGTATGGATAACTGGCTTAGGTCTTCTCCGTCACATCCTTAAGGCATGTAAAAGAGCTGGATCTTGACATAGGGGCTACTTAATATGGTGGATCTACTGATCTATGTAATGGGGACACCCCTTTGCTTGGTTTTCCTTCTCTGGAGGGATATCTGCTTTTCACTGTGTTGTAGGCCCATAACTGGAGCTCCACGGTTGTTATAATAATTATTATTATTATTATTATTATTATTATTCATAAAACCAGGATTAGAACCTACATAGACATAAGGTATAAGGGAAAGATCTGCAACTGTTCTGGGTTTAGGGCTGCTCCTGGTTTTGGTTCACAATCACTGATGGAAATCACTGACCAAAACACTGAGGTGTGAATGAGGCATTAATGGGACAATGGAGTTGTAATTACATCTGCTAACCGATGCATTTGCAAAATGGCGAGCAGGTAAACAGAGAAGAGCACACAGCGCAACGCTGTGATCTCTTCAAACAGCTGATTGGCGGGAGTCGACCTAACCACTCCCGGGCAAGCAGATATTGATCACCTATCCTGAGGATAGGTCATCAATACAAAAAGGGAACAACCTCTTTAACACACACATTTGCTTTGGTGAAACTTGCTGGCAAGTTTTAAAGCTGCAGGATGTAACGCTGGCATTCTTAAGCATTTACATCTTTTTTTTTTTCAGGAAAAAAAACTGTTTACACAGCCATTTTGAAAAAAACACCATTAAAATAAGTAAAGAAAATGCATCAGCTTTTTCGATTTTTTTAATAGTAAAAAATGCCAGACAAAATACATGTATGTAGGAGCCCTAACTGTGAGAAGAATAAAAGTTCAGTGCTTAGTGTCCTCTCTTACCCAGAGCCCTATAGCAGTAGCATGGTCCACCGTTATGGTAGGTATAGCATTGTTCTTGACAATTAAATTAAATCCATTAGTTAAACAATGGTAATGTACAGTACCTTGAATGTGAAATTTTCCCCTGGTATAAAATGTGGCTGGCCATGAAATATGAATTGGTATTCATTATACAGTGTTGGTACATTGGCTGAGTCACTTATAACAACACCTGTACAAAAACCATGAGCGACAATTAATGACAGCAGTTTTGGCCTTTAGGAAGCATTTTGTTTATCTTAATATCTCAAAAGCCATAACAGTTTTATTTTGCCCATTGATATAGCCTTAGGATGGCTTATTTTTTGCAGGATCAGTTGTATTTTCTTTTTAAGCTACCATTTTGTTGTTTTGTGTCACTGCCAGACCTGGAACATTTTTATTTTTCCTTATACAGAGTGATATCATGACTTGTTTTCTCTAACATGACTTGTAGTTTTCATTTTGGGGCACACATTATTTAGTGATTATGGATTTGATTATTCCATTATTTAAAAGATGAGAGGAAAAAAACAGCAATTTTGTCATTGATTTTTTATTTTTAGGGGAAAAAAATAGCATTTAATTTATATTATTTTTTTTTGTGTGTTTTTATGTCATTCTCTGCACACCTTAAATTAGATTTTCAAATAATTTTAGGGGTTGTAATGATTAAGGGAATAATATAAATAGATATTTTTATTTTATACATTAGTGGTATATTATTTTGTTTATTTTTTAATTCAAATATTTAGGCAAATTCAGTTTTGTCATGTACTCTATTTTGCAGGACTTAAATTCATTTTTATTTGTCCCACAAGAGGACTTTATATAAGGGGTTGTTCACATATCAGTTATTTGATCAGTTATTTCCATCAGTTATTGTGAGCCAAAACCAGGAGTGCACACTAAACAGAGATCAGATATAATGAAAAGATCTGCACCTGTTTGGTGTTTTTGACCCACACCTGGTTTTGGCTCACAATAACTGATCAAATAACTGATATGTGAACAACCCCTAAGAAACTTTATAATATTACTAATTAGGGAAAATTACTGCTCATTTAATGAGCTACTGCCCCACTAAACCCCGCCCCCCTCCCCTGCACCCCTCCCCCCCACTCCTCTGCACTAGTCATTTCACTCTCAATTCACAGTTAAAATCTATCTTGAGTGACAGGATAAATTATCAGCTCATTGAGAACTCGGGATACATGTTACATGTACAAAATGGAGCCCACAGAAGGGAGAGTGGTGAAAATGACATATTATGGTTATTACACCTAAAACAACAGTTTTGCTTTAAAGGATATCTGGGTTTTCAAAATAAGCTTACATAATAGCTGTGCTTCTTTGTACAATCATAACTGTGAAGGAGTCTTTTTTTGGGCTTCCCCAATGTCCTTTTCAGTCATATTATTCTTCTCTTCAGCTGCACAGATAGATGCATTTCTCTTACAAGCAGGGGTCATCTACCTTCTGTGGAATCTGCCACCACTATACTGCTGTGACATCCTTTACCATACTTCTCACTATTTTTGTTTTCAGTACCAGAGCTCACAGAATAGATAAGGAGGGGGAATCACACTTACAGATACACAGGACACTTCTATAATCTTAAAAAGCAGTGTAGAAGCAATTATTTTATCAGCCTCAGAATCTCAGCTAGCTCTGACATGGCCCCATCTCCGGTGAGCTGTCTTCTGTGTCTCTGTTACTAAGGACAGATCTTGCCTGACAACAGGCAGGTGAAAGAGAGACCCCTAATGACCCTGAATTTACAGCTTTTTTCAGGTGGATGTAGGCATACTTTTAAATGATGTGATTTCATTTCATATGGAGTTTTTGTGGGATAATTTTAATAGCACCATTGTGGGATCAAAACATCTTTTGTTGCAGGGATTTTTTTTGTTGGAAAAACTACAATGTTTTTATGGTTTTTACCATGTAATATAAATGTCATGTTAACTTTAATCTGCTAGTTAGTAATATTACCATGATACCATATTTACATAGTCTACTATTTTTGCACAATAAAAGTGAGTTGAAAAAAAATATTTGTTTTTGTCGCCACATTCTGAGAGCTATTTTATAACTTTTCTATTTTCTAAGTAATAAAAAAAATGTAATGAGAAAACATATTGTGTTTTTTCCTGTGTATTTTTTAATATATGTGAGCATTTTATTTAACTTTTTTTAACTTCTTTTTTTAATTCCTACTAGTGCATTCAACCTAATGATCGCCTTACCACGTCAATGATATTATGCAATATAAGATCGAATTTCTCTGATTTCAGCTATTGCGGCAGAGGGTCAGCTATAATGTACCATTTTCTAGTTCAGAATATTTATACTGATTATTAAAATCAACATACCTGTTAATTTTTCAGTTACTGAGGTTTCTATAGTCAAAGGTCCCGATACATAACGTTGTAATTCTGCATATGAGAAACTGAAGTTTACAGACCCCGAGATCTTTGAAATGAAAAAAAAAATATTTGTAGTAACTAGACTCTTAAAGGGTTGTCCTAACATATCAGCATATCACCTATCCACAGTACACTGATAGCAAACTGGGCCAGTTTCAGCCACTGTTCTAATCTGCCTACTTACAAGTTCAAGGTGTCCGGGAACAGGGTATGTGCAGGGGAAAGGGCACAGTCCAGATACAACTGAACCTGGATTTTCAGGTGGTGCATGTCTATTTGCCAATGTGCATCAGGTTGAAGTGGCCTTTGAAAAAACTGTTTCATCATTTGTCAGCAAACTGAACTGGCTGCTGCTAGTGCTGCTGCTTCTGCTTCTGAAGGCAGGAGAGCAGTGAGTAGAGGGGGGAGTGGAGAAGGGCCTTCTGGTCAGATACACAGTTGGCAAGCGTTTGCCTGGCAAAATCTGTGTAAATCTGGGTACACAGCATATCTTCTTAATCAGGGGAGTAGCTATAGGGGAAGCAGGGGAAGCAGATGCTTTGGGTCCCAGACCCATAAGGGGCCCCCTTAGGAGGAAGACTAAAAAATGTTATTGTCAGAACCCACTTAACAGTATTATATAATTACATTATATATAATGAACATTGTAGAAAACAGATGGAACGGCTACTGGGCCTTGTCTAAGAGCTCATTCCTGACTAGCCACAGGAATGGAGGTTGCAAATGAGTTGAGAGTTGCAAAGAAGTTGCTAGGGGAGGGGACCTTTCAACAATTTGCTTTGGGGCCCAGTCCAGCGTAGTTACGCCACTGTTCTTAATACAACAATTTACCCTCCCTTTTGGCATCAGTAAAATATTCCTCATTTTGCTTTGATAGCGAAGGTTCCATTTCCATCAGTGATTGAGAGCCAAAACCAATACTTGCATGCTACATAGAGATAAAAGTATAATGGAAAGATTGGCACCTACTGGGGCACATTTACAAAGACTGGCATTTTCATGCCAGGCTGGCATAGTTTTTAGCCAACATGTATGCCTTTTTCCAGGTGGCTTAATCAGAGTGGGGAGACTTATAGGCTATTCATGCTCCTCTGGAATTCTGGGAATAAAGAGATTCAAATGAGCTCTTAGCAAGCTCTGCCTCTATTGCCACCAGATGTAAGGCAGCTATCCTGTAAGTCAATCTTTGACCCACACCTGGTTTTGGCTTACATCCACTGATGGAAATGACTAATCAAATCACCAAAGTGAGACACATCTTCCTAAGGACTCATGCACACGAACGTGGTTTGGTTCCATATCCAAGCCGCAATTTTTGCAGCTCGGATGTGGACCTATTCAGTTCAATGGGCACGCAAAAGATGCGGACAGCACTTAGTGTGCCGTCTGCATCCATTGCTCCATTCCGTGGAGCAGCAAAAAAAATAGATCATGTCCTATTCTTGAATATGCACTTCTATGACGGGCGGCCTGTTCTGTTCCGCTAATTGCGGAATGCACATGGGCGGACCGCAAAACATGACGCGGTCGTGTGCATGAGGCCTAATGGCACCAATAGGCAGTTCCACTTCCACATAGTTGTTTAGTAGCTTTATGACTCTACATTGCACAATATAATTAAACAGAAAAGTGTCCTGAGAAATCACCACAATCACAAGATACATACAAAGGGGGTCATTTATCAAGGCCAATGTTTTAGATGCTGGTCTTAATAACCCCTATAGCTGGCGGTGGATCCGCTGAAGTTATGATTCTGAGTATCCAGCGCCAGTCTAAATGCAAGCCAGCTTCTTTTCTGGCTTAAATTTAGACCATTTTCTACGCCTAAACCAGGCATTGACCACGCCCACTTTTTAGCCCTGGTGTAAGTGGGAAATGTCCGCAATCTGCACCAGAAATATGCCTAAAAATAGGCATACTCTTGGATCGTAAATGACCCCCAAAGTCGCCACTGACTTCCCTGTGAAACGTCCAAAAATAGCAACAACCATGTCCTCTTCACATTAAGGGTGGGTCCACACTTGCGTTAGGGTATTTCGTTATTTTTTCTGTTTAACGAAATTCGTTACAGAAGGGTGCAATCTGTGACAAAACTGCATTTAATCCACACCAAAATCCGTAGTTAGAAATTGTGGATTTTGTGTAGATATTAGTGTTGAGCGAGCGTGCCTGGCCGAACTCGCTATTCGGCCGAGCATGCCTACGCTCGGGTCCGCTCAGTGTTCGGCCAAACACTGAGTGTACTCGAGCGCAATGCTTCAGCCTCTTCCCCGCACTGTAATGTTGATTTGTACGCTAATGTGTACGAATTGGTATGCTAATGCGTACGCATTTGTATGCTAATGTGTACGAATTGTGCGCTAATGCGTACGCATTGTGCGCTAATGCGTACAAATTCAGTTAATTAGCATACTTTTACGAGTGAAAGGAGTAAAAGAGGAGAAGTCGCGATTCTGACCTTTTTCTATTAACCAGACACCCTCCCCTCTTCCGAGCGGGGAGTGCCTGGTTTAGTCCCATTGACTAACATTATGCTCGGGTGCTTGGCCGAGCACTCGAGCAACCCCTAGTGCTCGGCCAGAGCACCCGAGCATACGAGAACAGAGGTGCTCACTCAACACTAGTAGATATGCTGCCGAAATCTTATGTGCGCTGACCTGCACCTGTGTGCAGGTACCCTCAGGCCCCTTGCAGACGAGTGAGTGTCTCACTGTGGAGTCGCAGTGAGGCACCTGGCCTGAACTCCCAGCACTGACGGGGTCGCATAGCATTATACTGATTTATGATGCTATGTAACCCTTACAGTTCTGAAATGTATTAGATGACACTGACAGCATTATGTCACTGTTAGGCCTCATGCACACGAACATGTGCCGGCCGTGGCCGTGCTGCGGGCCGCATACGGCGGGTCCGCAATAAATGGGCACCGGCCGTGTGCAGCCCGCATCACGGATCGCGGACCCATTCACTTCAATGATTCCGCGATCAGGGAGATGCAGAGCGGAGACACGGATCGGAACACCACGGAAGCACTACGGTGTGCTTCCGTGGTGTTTCTGGCCGTGCCTCCGCAGCGCAAATAAGTAGCGCAAGCACTACTTTTTTGCGGTGCGGACCCTCGGATGCGGATCCCGGACCCCATTCAAGTGAATGGGTCTGCGATCCGCAATGCGGTGGCCTCACGGTCAGTGCCCGTGCATTGCGGACCGCAGTTTGCGGTCCGCAGCACGGGCATGGCCGGCTTACGTTCGTGTGCATGAGGCCTTAGGGTCCATTCACACGTCCTGTTTTTCTTTCCTGATCTGATCCGCATTTTTTCAGGACCCATTGAAATGAATGGATCCGCATCAGGATCAGGATCGAATCAGGAAAGAAAAACAGGACATGTGAATGGAGCCTTACCCAGTACATTCCAGACCTCTAAGGCCCCTTTCACACAAACATGATGGATTGGCTCAGGATGCGTTCAGGGTGCGTTGAGGGAAACTCGCACCATTTTGCAAGCAAGTTCAGTCAGTTTTGTCTGCGATTGCGTTCAGTTGCGTTTTTTCTGCATGGGTGCAATGCGTTTTGATGCATTTTTCACGCCTGTGATAAAAAACTGAAGGTTTACAAACAACATCTCTTAGCAACCATCAGTGAAAAACGCATTGCATCCGCAATTGCTTTAGGATGCAATGCATTTTTCACTGAAGCCCCATTCACTTCTGCTGCGTTTTTCACGCAACGCAGAACTCATGTACACAGACCCATTGAAATGAATGGGTCAGGATTCAGTGCGGTGCACCCGCGAGGAAAACTCGCTCGTGTGAAAGGGGCCTTAGGCTCCATTCACACGTCCTGGAAATGGGTCCGCATCCGTTCCGCAATTTTGCGGAACGGGTGCAGACCCATTCATTTTCAATGGGGCCACAAAAGAAGCGGACGGCACACAGTGTGCCATCCGCATCCGCATTTCCGGTCGGAGGCCCCGCAAAAAATAGAACATGTCCTATTCTTGTCCGCATCCACGGACAAGAAAAAGCATTTCTATTATAGAGCCGGCCATGTGTGGTCCGCAAAATGCGGAACGCACATGGCCGGTATCCGTGTTTTGCAATTTGCAAATCCGCAAGGACATACGGATGTGTGAATGAAGCCTAAGGGTTACATCGCATAATAGCATAATATATCATATCATTCGCAGGCCTCTTTCACACGACCGATATGGATTGTGTCAGGATGCGTTCAAGGTGCGTTCAGTAAAACTCGCACCATTTTGCAAGCATTGTCTGCATTTGAATTCAGTGTTTCAGTTTTGATGTGTTTTTCACGTGTGTGAATAAAAACTGAAGGTTTACAAACAATATCACCTAGCAAGCATCAGTGAAAAATGCATTGCACCCGGACTGCATCCGGATTACATCCGCATGCAATGCGCTTTTCACTGAAGCCCCATTCACTTCTATGGGTCCAGGGCTAAGTGAAAAACGCAGAATATAGAACATGCTGCAAGTCTCATGCAACACAACTGATGCGTGAAAAAAAAAAAGGTCATATACACAGACCCATTGAAATTAATTTTTTCAACTAAAATAGTTGGAAGTCCCTTAATTCACTGAATGTAGGATATCGCTCAGGTCTGTTATTATATCTGTATGATATAAACTGATCTAATCAAAACACTTACCTCATAAATTTTGTTAATTCCATTAAACATTTTTTCATAACTATATAGTGGCTTCACAGATACTTTTACACTGCCGTTTACAGGTGTGCTACGAAAGTACCTAAGAGAGATCATATGCACAGATAATAAATTACTTTTTTTAAGATAATGGTGGTCATTTACAAACACTATCTTTTTACGCCAGTCTTTGTTTCCCCTTTGTGATGGCGGAGTATGAGCATAATTTATGATGAGGCACGCACCTCGTCATCAATTAGGTGCACCTCTGGGAGTATAGTGAGCAACGCAGCCTCTTCAAACAGATGATTGGTGAGGGTGCAAGGACTAAAGGTCCTTTTACACGGGCCGATTATCGGCCGAAAAATCGTTCCTAGGAACGGCTAGTGCCGATAATCGGCCCATGTAAAAGTGGCCCTAATCAGCCGACGAACGAGCAAAACGCTCGTTCGTCGGCTGATTGGATCTTTTGTACAAACCAAAAGATCCAATCTGTCGGGCGCACATCGCCCTGTGTAAACAGGCGATGTGCGCCTGACAGTATGGAGCTTCCCGGCCGCACGAGCGATACAGCGATCACTCGTGCGGCCCGGCGCTCGATTCGTCGGCCGTGTAAAGGCTCCTGCCCGAGTGCCGATATCGCTGATCGGCGCTCGGGCAGGGAGAATAATCGGCCCATCTAAAAGGGCCTTTAGACCTCCTCTGATCTGATATTGAGGAACTATCCTTAAGATAGGCCATTAAAGGGGTTTTCCAGGATTTTTCTACTGATGACCTATCCTCAGGATAGGATAGCTAATCAGTGGGGGTCCCAGGTGTCAGACCCCCATGATCAGATACTGATGACCTATCCTGAGGATAGGTTTTGAGCAGTAAAATCCTGGAAAACCCCTTTAATACATACTCTCGGAAGACCTTTTTAAAGGGTTATGCCATAAAAAATATTCTATATTTTTCAAACCAGCACCTGGATCTGAATATTTTTGTCATGGTATGTATTTAAAAATTTAGTATAGCCACTGAGCTATTCATTAATATGTATCTGTATAGCACCACCTGCTGTTTGTTCTTTTCCTTATTTCTCAGTCCACTTCATTGAGGTGGTCACACGTGCTCAGTTTAAATCTTCAAACTGCCACCAGTCATATATTTTTTTAGAAGCTGTGGCAGTTACAGGGAGAGAGCAACAGCAAAAAAAGACATGCCCCTCAGCTGTGGTAGGAGGAGAGATGCAGCCTGAAATAAATCTAGCAAAACAATTGGAGCAATGAATGGGGAAATCTCTGGATCCATGTGCAGTACAGGGCTGTTTCTAGCTTTGTTAGAGATTGTCAAGAGGAGGCCTCCACCACCCATGATTCCTACCCAGTCCATTTTCTTGTCCCTAACAGTCACTATTTAATATGATTCCCAAACAGCTCCTTCCTGACCGGCACTTGCTGGGTCTTTAAATATGCTGCCCACTTGAAAGTGCTATAGCCATCAAGTGCCTGCAGTTTTAACCAGCAGGCATCTGGGGCTAATGTCTGTGATCAGCGATAACACCGATCACAGACATTTAACCCTTCAAAATCTGTGATGAAATGTGACCACTGCATCTAAAAGTTAAAAAACCTGGAAATATGTGTTCCCAGGCCTGCAACAGCTCCCCTAGAGGCGATCAGGGGAGTCGTTCACTGTCTGTGGCAGCGCCCATACTATTAAAATATAAAAATACAGCAAATGGTGTAACTGAAAAAAAATGGCCCACTCATGTTGTTTGGTTACTTCACCTCTCCAAAAAAAATTGAATAATCATCCAAAAGTCATAAACCCCCCCAAAATAATATCAGTGAAAAGTCCAGATAGCCCTGCAAAAAATGAGCTCTCAAACATCTCAGTACACATAGCTACAAAAAAGTTATAGGGGTTAGAATTTTTTTTTTTGCAACTTCCCACTTAGTATGTAATATTAACCAAAAAACTGAAAAATAAAAAAGCTATGGCGCTTGGAAGGCGGTAGTAAAAAAAAAACAAAAACTGAAAAGCAAATAAAAATGGAAAGTGGCCTGAAAGGTTTAAATGGTTAGTGTAAACAATGCTCACCAATGAGACCCCCACCTCACAGGAAAATAAAGGTTTCCCTGATG
>ONZH01021688.1:0-23523 GCA_900303285.1 Rhinella marina
TTTTTGGCCTCCCTGTGGATAACTTGGTTACTAACTTCCTCCTCCTGTATTGTTTGGAAGAACTACAGAGAGTGCTTGCGGGGATAATGAGGGTTCTCGCTTCAGAGTATTAGAAAATGAAGAGCTGGAAGCGCAATCTGTGGAAACTCCAGATATATTGCAGGAGATACTTTCTACGGTTAAAAAAAGTAATGAAGTACTGGAGGATCTACAGGAACAAATGAGAGTCACACAAAATGATATCACTAAAATTAGAAATGATATTAATAAGCTGAATGATCAGGTTAAAAACCAGGGGGACAAAATGAGTAAAGTAACCAAGGAGGTTGAAAGCAATAAAAAACTATGTAATTCCATGGCTTCACAGTTCAAAGACCTTTCTAATAAAATGACAGATTTGGAGGACCGAGCTAGGCGCTGTAATTTACGATTTCCCTGAGGTAGGCCCTTCAGATAATCTGGCGTCTCTCTTGCAAGACTGGCTGCTTGAAGTGGTCGGTAGGGAGAAGCTGTCAGGTTTCTTTCTGATTGAAAGAGCATATAGGGTCCCAGGTCGGGCTCCGGCCCCGGGTGACAGGCGTAGAGCTGTTATAGTCAAAATCCTATGCTCTCAAGATCGCAATGTAATTTTGAAAGTTGCTCGAAATAATGAGTTATTTGTGTATAATTCTGTCAAAATAGCCGTGTATCCAGACTTTTCGTGGGCGACCAGACAGAAAAGAAGGTCGTATAATGTAGTTAAGAAAACCCGCAGCCAAAACCAGATTGTTTATTCAATGATGTTCCCTTCCACTTTACGGGTGATATATAAAGGGAAAACTTTGTTTTTTTCCGTCATTAGACGTTGCATCTAAGTGGTTGGAGGAAGAAGGTCTGAGGTAAAATAAGATAAGTTTTTTTTCTCGGCGGGAGGTCCGGCTGGGGATGGGGGAGGGGGGGGCTTTTTGTATCATGCTACTTGTGAAAGGGTATTGCGGAATTCTGCAATATAGGATGTGGGGAGGGTAGGGGGTGGGATGCCAGGCCGGGTCTTTTTTTTTTTTTTTCTTTCTCTATTACGGTAGATGAGTGTTAAGATTGTGACATGGAATGTAGGAGGATTGAATGATAGAGTAAAGCGTTGTGCTGTGTTTGATATTATATCTTGTTTTCTTCCAGCAATCGTATGTCTAATGGAAACTCATTTAGTGGATCAAAACCTGCTGTGGGTGAAGAGAAAATGGGCTGCCTTTGAGTATCACGCTATGTTTTCCTCTTATTCTAGAGGGGTATCAGTGTATGTGCATAGAGATATAGATTTTGTGACAACTTCTGTGAAGGTAGACCCGGCAGGCAGGTATATATTCTGGTATGGTAAGTTGGAGAAGGTTGCATGTATATTGGCTTTCGTTTATATTCCTCCCCCATTCTCTATTGAGGTATTGATGGCGTTGCTAGATTTCAGTGGTCGGTATGGGTCGGCTCCAATTCTGACCACTGGGGATTTTAATTGTGTTATGGACCCGTCCTTAGATAGACTTAGGCAAGGAAAGCGCGTTAGTTCCTCTGTTACCCCTCTTGGGAAGTTTACCCATGAGACTGGACTGTTGGATGTGTGGAGGATAAGGAATCCCAGTCGTAAGTGTTTTTCTTGCTTTTCCAGGACCCATGGGTCTCTGTCCAGGATAGATATGGCGTTGGTCAGTGAAAATTGTCTTGATCTGATCCGCGATGTGCAATATAAAGCGGGGAGTATGTCCGACCATTCTTTGTTGGTAGTGTATTTATGGTTGGGGAATGAGGGGCTGGGGAATGGGAGAGCATTTAGATTAAACCCGCATTGGTTATCTATCCTGGATAGGGACGACATTGGAAGGGGAATTCAGGAATTCTGGGATCTCAACGTTAATACAGCCCGAATTGATATTGTATGGGACACCCTCAAGGCTTATCTTAGAGGGGTGTTTTTTAAGAATATCTGTGCCGCTAGGCGCACCTTTGGGGCGAGGGAGGCGGAGCTGTTGGATTTAAGAAGGCAGATGGAATCGTAATCAGACTGTCCAGAATAGAATAGACCGTTTGTTATCTGCAGATGGCTAAGTTATAACAAGGGATCGGGGAGGAATTTAGACAGTATTATATGGAGGTTTATAAATCGGATATATCTGGTACAGAATTTGTGGCACCCCCTGCTTGCATGGAGGGGATTGCTTTCCCTACCCTCTCAGACTCAGAACGGGACAATTTGGATGCTCCTTTGGTTGAGCAAGAACTGGAGGATGCAGTGAAGTCTTTCTCGGGCAATACTTCTCCGGGTTCAGGCGGTCTCCCTTTTGAGTTATATAGAAGGTTTGGAAAGAGTTTATTCCCGAAATTGTTGGCGGTTTTCAACCATTCGTTTGAGAGGGAAATGTTACCTGGTTTCGATGAGGGAAGCTATTGTAACACTTATATTAAAAAAGGGGAAAAAACGGACTAGATAAGGAGGCTTATAGGCCAATTTCCCTATTGAATACGGATGTGAAAATTTTGGCTAAGGCCATGGCTCGGAGATTGGGTAGGGTTATTGGCTCTATAGTCCACTCGGACCAGGCAGGTTTTATTCCGGGGAGACAGATTAAAGGAAATGTAGATCGCCTATATGCTAATATTCAAATGGGAGTGGGGGAGGGCCGTTTGGTCCTGTCTTTGAATGCCACAAAGGCATTTGACAGGGTCGAATGGCCCTTCCTGTTTACGGCCCTAGGGAAATTTGGTCTCGGCCCTGGTTTCCTGAAGTGGGTAAGAGTCTTGTACTCTATGCCTGTCGCTAAAGTTTTGGTTAATGGGGTATTGTTGGGATCCTTTTCACTGGGAAGAGGGACTCGTCAAGGGTGTCCGTTATCCCCTATGTTATTCGCCCTTTATCTAGAACCTTTGGCGATCGCTATAAGGTCAGAGAAGAGGATTGAAGGTTTTGGATGCCGTGGTGTAGATGACAAACTTCTTTTGTATGCAGATGATATTCTTTTGTGTCTGTCAAACTCGATAAGATCTCTTCCAGTATTGATGGAATTGGTTAGTGGGTTTGGGAGCTTTTCGGGATTAGAGATTAATTGGACCAAATCAGCTCTCTTGTGGGTCGATGATGGGTGGGGGTAGGAACTGTACTGCCCGCAGGTGCGGGTGGTGGAGAAGGGGGGTAATTTGGAATATCTGGGACTTAAAATTAGTAGGGACCCTAGAGAATTCCCCTCTCTCAATTTATCCCCATTACTATCCAAAATAAAATCCAAGATTGGAATCTGGCAAAAACTTCTAGTGGCTAAAGTGGATCGAGTTGCTATTATTAAAATGGTAGCTCTTCCTCAATTATTATATGTTATTTCTGTTTCTCCAGTTTGGATTGAGGAGCGACTCTTTAAGATCATTGAGAGAATGTTAAATGAACTAATTTGGGGTCGCAAGCGGGTAAGAATTAAACAAAAATTCCTATGGAAGCCTGTATCGGAGGGAGGTTTAGGTATTCCGAACTTGAGAGGATATTTTTTAGCGGCCCAGTTTCTTACTCTATCCCAATGGGGATCCTCCCCCTATTTAACTAGACTTGTACAGGAGGCGAGTGGTGTGCAAAACATATTTCATTTACTGGAATCTGGCCAAATAGAGAGAGGCAGATTATGTAGGAATTGGGTTATGGTGAAGCTTCTGAAATGCTGGAAAACTATGAAGAGAATCAGGGGGATAAAGGGTACACTGAAATGTTATCCGCTCTGGGGTAATGAGTATTTGAAAGAATTTTTGAAAATATCTGATTATAAGGTATGGGTATATTTGGGGATAGTGGAGTTGGGACACTTATTTCACGAGGGGAATATTAGGACATTTCAAGAATTAAAAATGCACAGGATAATTTATACTTTAGGTATATGCAGGTTGCTAACGCATATATGAGCACGAAGGATAAGTCGATTTTTAGGTTTGTTTCTTTTTCTTGTTTAGATTGGGTGAGTGATGATAAGAAGGTTAGGAACAAAATATCTTGGTTTTATAAACTGGTGCTGAAGGAACTGACATGTGGGGATGCTTCACCGGGTAGACTCCGTTGGGAACAAGAGCTTGAAATCTCAGATGAGGTATGGTGGAGGTCCTGTCGGAGCATCCCCAAAATGTAACTGAATTCTGGACACCGGTTAATTCAGTTCAATATACTGCACAGATTATATTATACACCGAAAATGTTACACAAAATGAAATTGAAGGAAACTTCTGCATGTTTGAGATGTGGGGGATTAGATGCGGATTTCTTACATGTTGTGTGGTTTTGTTCACATGTACAGGTTTATTGGGAAAATATACAGAAATTAATATTTAGTAGGTTAAAAATTGAGGTGGAGGTATCGGTGGGAAATATGATTCTCAATAGTTTTTCATCTGAGGTTATTGCCAAAATTCCCAGACATATCCAAATATGTATTTGCCGAGTCACAATGCTTGCAGTTATACTTGTGAGACATTGGGGAAGTAAAACTCTGCCTACTGTGGCATTTGACACGGTACCACATAAAAGTTTAGTATATAAAATGAGAATGCTTGGCCTGGGAGAAAATGTCTGTATGTGGGTAAGTAACTGGCTCAGTGATAGAAAGCAGAGGGTGGTTATTAACGGCACATATTCAGATTGGGTCACTGTCTCTAGTGGGGTACCACAGGGGTCAGTATTGGGCCCTATTCTCTTCAATATATTTATTAATGATCTTGTAGAAGGCTTGCACAGTAAAATATCAATTTTTGCAGATGACACTAAACTGTGTAAAGTAATTAACACAGAAGAGGACAGTACACTGCTACAGATGGATCTGGATAGACTGGAGGCTTGGGCAGAGAAGTGGCAGATGAGGTTTAATACTGACAAATGTAAGGTTATGCATATGGGAAGGAATAATGCAAGTCACCAGTACATACTGAATGGTAAAACATTGGGTAACTCTGACATGGAAAAGAACCTAGGAATTTTAGTGAACAGCAAACTAAGCTGTAGAAACCAGTGTCAGACAGCTGCTGCCAAGGCCAATAAGATAATGAGTTGCATCAATATAGTTACTAGAGATGGGTCGTTGATCCAGGGAGTGATTCTGATTGCCTGATTGGAGTCGGGAAGGAATTTTTTCCCTAAAGTGGGGAAAATTGGCTTCTACCTCACTGGAGTTTTTTGCCTTCCTCTGGATCAACTTGTAGGAAAACAGGCCGAACTGGATGGACGGATGTCTTTTTTCGGCCTTATATAAACTATGTTACTACTGTGGTGGAATTGGAACGATTGGTTGCCAAAGTTAAAAACTATGAGAAAGTATATTTTGCACGCATGAACGCAGTTAATAAATGGGAAGAGGTATGGGGTTTATGGGGTGAAATGGTTTAAATGTTTCTTTTTTTTTTTTTCTCGGCCTGGCATTGGGGTGGTGGGTGGGTTTAATATGAATGTATTATAGTAATGTATATGGTTTAACTATTTGGTTTTATTGTTTTTTTTATATTGTTATTGGATGGTAAATTTCCATTGTGTCTTATTTTGGAAAAATAAAGATTAAGGCAAAAAAAAAAAAAAGAAG
Source organism: Rhinella marina (assembly GCA_900303285.1). NCBI lineage: Eukaryota > Metazoa > Chordata > Amphibia > Anura > Bufonidae > Rhinella > Rhinella marina. The sequence goes on from ONZH01021688.1 coordinate 5,571, forward strand.
AGCAGAGCATTAAAAAAATTAAGTGTGACACGCTAATGCCGAGCTGACCGTCGGAAAAATGATATTCTTGATGTGACATTCTGCTGAAGAGCAGACCAAAGAAGAAATGACAAGGGCACGGGTTATGTTTCTGGACACATGCTGGTGTAAGGCGAGGACGGCACACCGGGAAAAATAGTGGCAGCTGGGGACTGTGTAACGAGGGACAGCCGCCGCCATCAGGCTGCGAAAAGCCTCGGTGTCCACCAGCCTAAACGGCAACATTTACAAGGCCAGCAATTTACGCCCCTGCTCATCCTGGTACGGCACAGGTTACAAATTACAATACGTTTATCATCAGCACTTTCCTCAAAAAAGCGCCCGACTGCGGAACACCTAACCCTTGGCAAGGGACCTTGCCGCAAGGAGCTGCTCCGGGGAACAGTTGCGGGCCTGGTTGGTGTGGCCTGCCTTCTCCCTTTTGCCACCCCACTGCCTCTTCCAGCCTGTTGCGCTGCTGCTGATCCCTCCCCCTCTGTACTGCTGTCCTCGCTTGGCTTGCCACCTTCCCAGGCTGGGTCAGCTATTTCATCGTCCACCACCTCCTCTTCCACATCCTCACTCTGCTCCTCCTGACAACAAGAACCTGACTTAACTGCATCTCATCCTCATCCACAACCTCTTGAGACACTAATTGCCCTTGACTTATTGGCAACTGTGTCTTTTCATCATCATGCACCTCATGAGACGCTAGTTGCCAGTCCCCACCTTCATCTTCTTCAGACTGTGTTTGCTCAATAGGTTGGGAATCAGGGCATAATATCTCCTCATGTCCCACTTCAAGTGGCCTTGGCGAGAGGCCAGAGCCAAGGAACGGTGATGAAAAAAGCTCCTCGGAATATCCCTATGTGGGATTAGTTCTTTGCCCAGACTCTGCATGGTGGGAGGATCAGGGTTGGGATGTGGTTGCCCAGACTCTTGGCTACTGAGACTGGACTTTGTGGAAGAGGGGGTGGTGCTGAACCGACTGGAAGCATTATCAGCTGAAATCCAACCGACTATCTGCTCGCACTGGTGTGGCGATAAGAGTTGTGTCTTTCGCCGCCCTGCAAACTGTGACATGAAGCTAGGAGTTTTGGATGACTGTTTCTTGGGCTCTGCCAGCAGGCACAGTTTCACCGCGCCCAGAGCCATGGCCTCTGCGTTCACCATCAGCAGCACGCCCACTTCTCCGTCGCTTAGTGCTCGCCTTGCGCATGTGGTATAGTATATATCCAACTTGGTCACAACTACTGCAGATTTTTATTAACTGTATGATCAGAAAAATGTAAACGAATGTCCAATATTCTGAATGCGCAAACGTTATAGAGCAGCTGCAAATGAGGAACTGCGGCCTGAATTAACGGTATTAAATGTAACAACAGATGTCAGCTACATAGACTTTTGAACGGTTGTAATATGCTGTGCACCTAGCGTTACTGACAGGGCACACTTGGGTTTTTTATTGTCACCACAAAAAAAAAACTGCAGAAGGATTTAACAATGGACTATTGTGTATTTTGAACAATGATACTAACCCTGCCTATAGAAATTCTATCCCTACGCAAATGTTATACAGCAAGACGCAAAAGAAGTACTGCGGGCTTAAGAGCAGAAGTTATAGCAAAGTATGTCAGGTATATAGTATACAGAGAGTATCCTACAGCATGCAGCAGCAGCACATGTGGCATTAATGGCAGGCAACCTAGTGCTATTTTCACCACCTTTAAATACCCCAAAAATAATAAAATATTGCTTTGTGCCAGATACAATAGCCCTTAACCCTTAGAGTACCAGCGCCATACATGTACGGCGCTGGTGCGGTGCAGGGACATGACGCAATTTGTGCGGGGACAAACTGCAATTCTTATTCTGACCACTAGATGGCAGGCCAGTATAAGAAATGAGCAATTCTTGGATTTATCTCCATCTAGTAAATCCCTGATTGCTCATAAAGAGAAAAAAACACAATATATTAGCTCATATTTGAGCTTTAAAATAATCACAAAAAAATAAAAAAACATGTTAAAAATTTCTAAAAAATAAAAAAAACATAAGTTCAAATCACCCCCTTTCCGTATAATTAAAAAATAAATACCTAAATAACAATAATATATAGACATCATGGGTATCACCATGACCGAAATCGCCCCTACTTTTAAAATATAAAAAAAAAATTCCAATACGGCGAATTGTGTGGCGGAAAAAAGCGTCCAAATGGCGATTCGCTGTTTTTTGTCGCTTTTTTTCTAAAAAAAATTAAATAAAAAGTGATCAAAAAGTCATACACACCCCAGAATGGTATCAATAAAAACTTCAGATCGCCCCGCAAAAAATGAGCCCCCATACAGCTCCGTACACATAAATACCAAAAAGTTATAGGGGTCAAGATATGACAAAAAAAAGGCCAACTTTACAATTATTTTATCACTATCAAAACGCAGGAAAAACTATACATATTAGGTATCGCCGGATTCGTACTGACCAGTAGAATGAAAGTAACTGGTCAGTTTTAATGAACATCGAACGTTGTAAATAAGAAACCTGTAGAACTGTAGCGGAATAGCGTTTTTTTTGCAATTTCACCCGATTTGGAATTTTTTCCCGCTTCTCACTACACCATATGCAATATTAAATGGTGGTGTTGGAAAGTACAACTTGTCCTGCAAAAAACAAGCCCTCATACAGCTATGTGAACAGAAAAATAAAACAGTTATGGCTGTTTGAAGGCAGGGAGCGCAAAACGAAAATGCATAACCAAAAAAACCTCAGGTACTGAAAGGGTTAAAAGGGCTTTTGGGTCTTTTTTGAGTGATTTCTATCCCTGCCTAGCGTGTTTCTCTCCCTACAGTGTATGTTCCTCCTTGCTGCAGCAGCGCATGTGGCGTTAATGGCAGGCCACCTAGCGCTATTTTCACCACCTTTAAAGTCCTCCAAAATAATAAAACGTAGGTTTGTGCCAGATATAATAGCCCTTAAAAGGGCTTTTGGGTCTTTGTTTAGCTATTTCTATCCCTGTCTAGCGTGCTTCTCTCCCTGCACTGTCTGTCCCTGCATGCAGCAGCTCTCCCTGGGTGCTTAATACCCCCCGGGACATGTAACCCAGCTAGCCAATCAGTGTAATGCCAGTAGCTAAGATGGCTACTGGCATTACACTGAATGCCATCCCTCCCCGCACGCTAATTGGCTAATTAGCGTGCGGGAGGTGACTCGAGCATGGCGCTCGAGCACATGCGGTATTTGGCCGAATACCGCGTGGTCCCGAGCACCTCCATGTTCGGCCGAATAGTGTATTCGGCCGTACTAGTCAACACTAATTATCACTTGTCACCCTCACCTGTCTTTTGCGCATGTCCCTGACCTCTCACAACATGTGCTCCTACTCAACTGTCATTATTGGTAGTTGCACGCGTAGAGGAGTCAACAGAACTCTCCTCCAAATCTATGCTGGCCTGAAGTAACTACTGTCCTCACAAAGCTCATCCTAAAAAGCGGAGCAGAGCCGGTGACATATCTTTCTTGGCAAGGAGAAGGAGCAGTTAAAGCAAGAGCCAGGTTCAGGACAGGTGAGGGCACAGAGTCAGGTCCTGGGCCATGCCAACGAAGAGTGGTGTCAGAGGAACCCACCGATTCCTGGCTGTGTGTATTTGTTGTCACCATTCCAGTACAGCTGGATTGTTTGTCAAAACACGACCGCAGGATGACAGTGGCAGCTCTGGTCTGTTGCTGCGGCTACTACTACCACCACCCTTCTTTTGCTGATACTTGAGTCGGTTACAGCAACATTTTTGCCACTACCTGTTCCTTTGGAGGGTCCATGCAACTGTCTGTTGGCCATAGTGTACAGTAACTATATTGGTAATGTAACGGATTAACTAAGATGGTGGCAGCAGTTCAACACGATAAATGCGGCAATATTTTAGACTGCCCTTTAACACTGAGGCACAGTAATTCTATGTATAAATTAACAGATTAATGGGGATTGTGGCAGCAGTTGAACAAAATTCACGCAGCGATATATTAGACCGCCCTTTAATACTGTACTTTTATATATAAACTAACAGATTGATGGGAATTATGGCAGCAGTTGAACAAGATGCACACAGCAATATATTAGACCGCCCTTTAATACTGAGGCACAGTAATTCTATGTATAAACTAATGGATTAATGGGGATCGTGGCAGCAGTTGAACAAGATAAATGCGACAATACCGTATATCAGACCAACCTTTAATACTGAGGCACAGTAATTCTATGTATAAAACTAACAGATTAACTGGGATCTAATGTTCTACAGCAAGTCGCTTTCTCTCAGTGAAAGCTTAGCTCTCAGTGAAATGGTGGAAACCGCTCGGGATGAGGCTTTGCTGACTGGCTGGCTGCACAGCATTATGGGTCATATCATGCTCTCAAGTTTCTTATTTTCATTTTTTATCACATGCAGCAGCCATTTTAGAAAAAATTCTGATTTGTTACCGCAAAGCACGAGGAAATTCGAATTCATGGCGAATCAAATTTTTCCGATGCTTTGATTTGCTCAGCACTAATAATTGCTAAGATCATTGCTAACGAGCTTTCATATAAACTCTTGTTAACATTGATATGGCATTGTAATACTGCTGCCAATTCCCCAATGAACGAGCAAACACAACAGGCTTAAGAATCCTTGTTTGTTGGTGGCAGATCGTGCTCTGTAATCAGCACTCTGCTGCCGACAAACGGTGATTCAGTATGGGGATGAACTATGTCATTAGCGTTCACTAATCCCCATACTGAGGAGAATGCTGCATGTAATAGCAGTGGTCTCCTCCGCTAGTGAGCAGGCGATTGCCAGGAAGGAACGCTTCCCTCACAACAATTGCCAGCAGAATCATGCTTAATAAAAGTGTAGTACCCAAGAGTGGGCACTACCATTCCTACACCCTGCTACTGTCTCCAATGGCTATCAAATAATGTAATCTGTGTATTTGATTCCAGTTCCTTTTATACTGTACCTTAATAATATTGCTATGTAACTTATGTATTGTATTACATGCACTGTACCTGGTTATCCAGCAGGTGGCAGTGTATCTGGCAGAGAGATCTTACCATTCCATTCTCCCACTTTTGGGCACAAGTGGGCTAGTCCTGTTTCCTACCAAGGGAGGGGTTGAATGAAGCTATAGTCAGTCTAGAGTCGATAGTGGAGTTGGAAAGAGAAGAGACATGGTGCAGTGAGGGGAATGCTCCCCTCCCACAGCAAGAGTCTCTCAAAGGAAGCAACTCATAGAGCACCATGACTCCTTAAAGTTTATATACAGAGTATTACAAGGGAGTCAACGGCCAAAAGCACCCCGCTCAAAGGTATCAGAAAGTCCAGCTACCTGACCAAAGCTCGAGCCTAACCCTGTGGAGCGACGGTATCCAGGTAGGAGTACCGTGACATATAAAACTATTCAGGTCATACCACCACAAATCTTAACTTGAGCCTTGTGTTTCAATCTGATAAGATCAGCTTGAAAGAGAAAGTAGATGTTTCAATGAACATTTATGGCCCTCACTTTCTTATACTTTGACATGTACTTGTACTTTTTCATTTTAAAAGAAAGAAAACATAAATAGGATTTTATTGCTACTTTTACTAGATTTACCAAGAATCATTGGACGATTTTAGCAAGGGGTAAAATATGCAGACTAGAGATGAGCGAATCCTAAAAGATTCAGGGATTCGGTATTCGGCCCAAATCCCACAGCGGGATTCGTGGATTCGGGCCGAATACCGAATCCCATTAAAGTCTATGGGAGACCCGAATCATTTTGCAGGGGCCAAAGGTTCGGCCATATCTATCCGCAAAATTGCGGATAGATACGCCGCGGCTCCTATGAAGAAGCTCTATAGTTGTCCGTGCGTACTGACAACTATAGGCATTTTCAATGGGGCCGCCCGGCGTGTGTTCTGTGCGCACGGAACACCCGCCGGGCGGCCCCATTGAATATACCTATAGTTGTCCGTACGCACGGACAACTATAGAGCTTCTTCATAGGAGCCGCGGCACAGGGAAGACCTGTGCAGCAGCGGCAAAGAAGAAAGAAGACCAAGGCCCAGCCCCCTCCAGCGTCAGGACAAGTAAGTTTTTATGTTTTATGTGTGTGTATATGTATGTGTGTATATGTATGTGTGTGTGTAGTATGTGTGTAGGTATATGTGTGTGTATGTATATGTGTGTGTATGTATGTATGTGTGTGTGTAGTATGTGTGTATGTATATATGTGTGTGTATGTATATGTGTGTATGTATGTATGTTTTTGTGTGTGGGTATATGCATACACTGTACGTACTGTATATTGTACAGCGTGGCGCAGGGGTTATATTGTCCTGCATGGTGTAACCGCCATGCATTTGTTGTACAGTATATATTATAATCCCTGTACCATGCTATACAATGTACAGTATGATTCATACACCATACTGTATAATACACAGTATGATCCGTACACCATACTGTATAGTCTACAGTATAATCCGTACACCATGCTGTATAGTATACAGTATAATCCCTACACCATGCTGTATAGTATACAGTATAGTCCGTACACCATGCTGTATAATACACAGTATAATCCGTACACCATGCTGTATAGTATACAGTATAATCCGTACACCATGCTGTATAATATACAGTATAATCTGTACACCATGCTGTATAAAATACAGTATAATCCCTACACCATGCTGTATAGTATACAGTATAATCCGTACACCATGCTGTATAGTATACAGTATAATCCGTACACCATGATGTATAGTATACAGTATAATCCCTACACCATGCTGTATAGTATACAGTATAGTCCGTACACCATGCTGTATAATACACAGTATAATCCGTACACCATGCTGTATAGTATACAGTATAATCCGTACACCATGCTGTATAATATACAGTATAATCTGTACACCATGCTGTATAGTATACAGTATAGTCCGTACACCATGCTGTATAGTATACAGTATAATCCCTACACCATGCTGTATAGTATACAGTATCCCTACACCATGCTGTATAGTATACAGTATAATCCGTACACCATGCTGTATAATATACAGTATAATCTATATACCATGCTGTATAATATACAGTATAATCTATCCTTGTTGCTGCTCCCATTCAGTATAACGTCTCCTTAGTTTAAAAAAAAAAAAAAAAAAAAATCGGTAGCTCAGGTATACATTTCTTTATTGGCAAATGGCGGTGTGGCATGGGAGGAGCCAGGGTAGCATGTGGGATGGGCCGGAGTAGTTTTGCGGATAGATACGGCCCCGTTCATACGGTCATGTGAATGGGGCCTAAAAGTTGCCCCAACATGTGAAAACCTCAGAAAATGATGGAAACACCTTGGAAATGCATAGGAAACACCAGGGGCAGCATGTAGGGATGCCTCTGAGGCTCCCTAATTGCACCATTTTTTCTAAATCTGGCCAATAGTCTGGGGATGACCCCCAAGGCAATTTTCAGGGACACGGTAATGGTGACCCACTTAAAAATGCTGCCTGACAACCTGGCGGTGAACCCCTGATTGTCTGTCTTTCAATAAGATTGCAGTGTAAAGCATGGTGGTGAGCCTCAGTATGACTTTTAGGATGGAGATTGCATGTGGACACGTACTCCCTGGAACAGGGCTGCCATCAGGAATTTTGGGGCCCCCTGGTGAAGGAAAAAAGTGGGGGACCCTACGCCATTTTTTTACAAAAATAATTAAATAATTTTAAAAAATGGCGTGGGGTCCCCCCCTTTTTTCCTTCACCAGCCAGATACAACCAGCAGCTGCAGCCTGGCACTACCAGGGTGGGAAGGGACACGGTTATTGGCCCTTCCCAGCCTAATGGTACCAGCCTGCAGCCGCCCCAGAGCCAGACCCTCAATTTAGAAGGTCCGGTCCTGCGGGTACCCGGCTCTTCCCGGCACCCCAGGTGGCGGTGGGTGCTGAGGTAATAGATGTTGGGGTTACTGCTGGCCTGCCATACCGGCAAGCACTAAGCCCAGTATTAGTAATCAGGGCCGTCTGTAGATAGCCGTAATTACTAAAACTGTAGTATTGTAAACATTTTATTGAAATAAACACTCCCCCAGACCCCTGTTTGACCATTTTATTAAAAAAAAAAAAAAAAAAGCTGGTCCGACGTAGTCCACCGAATCCGACGTAGTCCTCTGCATTCACGACCCTGAAAAATAGAAAACAAACACACAAACACAGACCACTTACCTCTTCCTGCAGTGGGATAATACACACAGCGATGTCACTGTACAGGGATAATAAACACAGAGATGTCACCGTACAGGGATAATAAACACAGTGATGTCACTGTACAGGGATAATAAACACAGAGATGTCACCGTACAGGGATAATAAACACAGTGATGTCAAAGTCCAGGGATAATAAACCTCAGATCAACACATTGTGCCCCCATCAGACCTCAGATCAGCGTCTTGTGCCCCCATCAGACCTCAGATCAGCGTCTTGTGCCCCCATCAGACCTCAGATCAACATAATGTGTCCCCATGTGCCCCCATCAGACCTCAGATCAACACAATGTGTCCCCATGTGCCCCCATCAGACCTCAGATCAACACAATGTGCCCCCATCAGACCTCAGGTCAGCGTCTTGTGCCCCCATTAGACCTCAGATCAGCCCCTAGTGCCCCATCAGACCTCAGATCAGCCCCCAGTGCCCCATCAGATCTCATATCAGCCCCTAATGCCCCATCAGACCTCAGATCAGCCCCAGTGCCCCCATCAGACCTCAGATCAGCCCCCAGTGCCCCCATTAGACCTCAGATCAGCCCCCAGTGCCCCCATCAGACCTCATATAAGCCCCCAGTGCCCCATCAGACCTCAGATCAGCCCAGAGTGCCCCCCTCAGACCTCAGATCAGCCCAGAGTGCCCCATGAGACCTCAGATCAGCTCCCAGTGCCCCCATTAGACCTCAGATCAGTCCCTAGTGCCCCCATCAGACCTCAGATCAGCCCCCAGTGCCCCCCATTAGACCTCAGATCAGCCCCTAGTGCCCCCATCAGACCTCAGATCAGCCCCTAGTGCCCCCATCAGACCTCAGATCAGCCCCCATCAGACCTCAGATCAGCCCCCAGTGCCCCCTCAGACCTCAGATCAGCCCACCCAGCCACTTTAAAAAAGCATACTTACCTGTTCTGGCCGCCGCTGTCCTCAGGCTCCCCGCTCCACTGTCTTCCCTGCCGGCGCGCACTATGACCTGACGCAGCGTCAGGTCATAGTGCGTGCCGGCAGGCCAGATAGTGGAGCGCAGAGCCTGAGGACAGTGGCGGCCAGAACAGGTAAGTATGCTTTTTTAAAGGGGGGCTCGGGCGGCACGGATCATCACGAGTCCGCGCTGGCTCGTGATGCCGAGGCGGGCAATATTCAAGCAAATCCCGAATATTGCCACTTCGGCTCGCTCATCACTAATGCTGACCTTAGGTCTATTTGTCGTTACTGAAAATTTTCATTTTTTTATTGTAGAAATGCTAATAGCATATAAAAGCAGACAGATTACAAATTGAATGCCAATTTAGGATAATCTCGTTTATTAAATCTACGTGATTATCATTTAAAGGGAACCCATCATCTTCAACATGTTGTTTGAGCTGCAGGCAGCATGTTATGGAGGAGGAGCTGAGCAGATTGCTATGTAGTTTTGTGGGAAAAGATTCAGTATAACATATTCATTTAAATTTCAGCTTATTCTAGGCTTTGACATCAAGGAGGCGGTCCTATCAGTGATTGACAGCCTTCCCTGAGCTGTCAATCACTGACATGACCTCTTCCTTGACTTCAAAGCCCAGAATGAGCAGGAATTTAAATGAATAAAATATAAATTATACAAACTTTTTTCCATCAAGCTATAAATCTGCTCAACTCTTCCTGCTCTATAACATCCTGTCTGCAGCTCAACCACCACATTCAACATGACCGGGTCTCTTGAGGCTAGCATTTTGGCTGGGACAGCAAGGTAAGGAGCATTTTCATACTGAATATTACGTCTGTCTTTTTTAGGTGTAAACAATTTATTCAGGTCATTATATTACCTCTTGTTTTTCACATACTGATTCACTGACACTTTATTTTCTCTCTGCAGATTAAATAAGAAAGATTAAATAAGAAAAAAAAGTAGCAGTCTGTTGCCAGGTCTTTTAAGAGAAGTGCCGCAAAATGAATACCACTGATGCAAATGCTCCAGAAGGAGGTCTTAATGTCACATTGACCATACGGCTATTAATGCATGGAAAGGTAATCTCTCTTATAAGATGACATTTCTGTAAACATTGTGGGGCACATTTGTTAAGACCGGTGATTTAGACGCCAGTCTTAGTCCCTCTGTGCTGCTGATGGATGCGCTAAAGTTATGTGGAGGCGCTAGGCCTCTATGTAATTTTAGCACTTCCTCCAGCAGGCCGTGCAACATACTAAAATCTACGCTAGCTGACTTGCTGGTGTACACATCAAAAACTGGCGGGGAAAATGACAAATAAGATGGGCCTGCCCTGCAGTGTTCATTTTAGGACATGGTCAGATATCATAGTCAAGTATCAGAATAATGTCAGTGTGATACCTGACACTTAACACCTGAACCCGACATCTGACTCTGACTTTGATATTTGAATCTTCACAGGTCTTCATAGGTCAGGGTCAAAGTCAGAATGAGTTATAAATATACTGTGTATTTTTATGCTACCTCACACAGCCAAAGAAAATCTATAGCTGAGCTTATAGCTCTGTGTCTGAAAAGCTGTAAGCTAAAGTATTACAATGGTAAATGAAAGCATAGCTCAGTCGTTAGGTTGCTGGTTTATAAGCTGGAGTTTTTGGGTTCAAGAACCAATAGAAACCTTAAAACAACACGTTAATGTTTTTAAACATTAGATAACAGACAAATTCAAGTGATGTGTGACTCTGATGTCTGACTTTCTTCACTTGTCAGCGTCACAATGACACTGTGTAGGTTTACTGTGTATTTGTGTGCTGAATCAAATAGATGAAGAATATCCCAAGCTAATATTAGGCACACCTATGTATCAATCGTAAGGTAGCTGCCTCATACGCTGTACTCTTGGTTTCAAAACCTCTTTCAATCCTTAAAAAAAATATATTTTTAAGTACTAGATAAGAGACAAATTCATGTGATGTGTAACTTTGATGTCTGACTTTCTTCCCTTGTCAGTTTCAACGTCACAATGACCTTTAGCTTTACTGTGTATTTGTATGCTGAATCACATAGATGTAGAAAATCCTAAGCTGATATCAAGCGAGCCTATAGCTCAGTGTTAAGGCAGTTGTCTCATATGTTCCTGGGTTCAAAACCCACCTTCCAATCTTTAAAGAGCAACTAAACATTTGAATAGAATTTTATTAAGATGTTCCTAATGGGATAGTAAAATGTTTCTAATATACTTTATTAAGGCTTTTTGTATTTTTATTACAGTTTTACCCCCTAAAACGCACCATTCCCTGTGCGCTTAAAAATCACTTCTCTGTACACCGATGAGCAGTCAGCAGCAGTCTATAGAGAACGAAAATGACATTTTATGAATGGGGCCGCAGTAGTGTGTACAAGCAAGAGGGCATATCACTGCTCCTGCCCCTCAGAGGTTTACTAACTCTTGGCTTAGCACATGGATACCCTATACCCATGTGCTATGCCAGGATTAGCTGAGCAGGCTCCTGCTTCGCTAAGCGTCCTGCATATCAGGTCTTAGCTTGAATTTTATTCAAACGTTTATTGGCTCTTTAAATTTTGAAAGGGGTTTTGAACCCAGAAATACTGCATATGAGGCAGCTACCTTACCACTGAGCTTTTCTTCATGTATGTAATTCAGCATACAATTACTTAGTAAAGTTAAAAGTCATTGCAGCGCTGACAAGTGATGAAAGTCAGACATCAAAGTCACATTATAGTATCACTTTAAGTTTTCTCTTATCTTATGTTTAAAAACATTAACGTGTTGGTTTAAGCCCTTCAACCCCGGGCCTGTTTTCACCTTCCTGCCCAGACCATTTTTTGCAAATCTGACATGTGTCACTTTATGTGGTAATAACTTTGGAACGCTTTTACTTCTCCAAGCGATTCTGAGATTGTTTTCTCGTCACATATTGTGCTTCATGACAGTAGTAAATTTGTGGCAAAATATTTCATTTTTATTTATAAAAAAAATTCCAAATTTACCAAAAACTTGGAAAAATTTGCAAATTTCCAAATTTCAATTTCTCTACTTTCAAAATATATAGTAACACCTCCAAAAATAGTTATTATTTTACATTCCCCATATGTCTAATTTATGTTGGCATCATTTTATAAATGTAATTTTACTTTTTTAGGATGTTAGAAGGCTTAGAAGTTTAGAAGCCATTTTTCAAATTTTCAGCAAAATTTCCAAAACCATTTTTTAAGCACCAATTCAGATATAAAGTGATTTTGAGGGGCTTACGTAATGGAAACCACCCATAAATGACCCCATTTTAGAAACTACACTCCTCAAATTATAAAAAACTGCTGTTACAAACTTTGTTAACCCTTGAGGTGTTCCACAAGAATTAAAGGAAAATGGAGGTGACATTTTAAAATTTCACTTTTTTGGTAGATTATTCATGTTAATAATTTTTTTCTTGCAACACAGCAAGAGTTAACAGCAAACTAAACCTCAATATACATTTCTCTGATTCTGAGGTTTACAAAAATACCCCATATGTGGTGGTAAATGTCTCTATGGGTTTGTGGAAGTGGTCAGAAGGAAAGGAGCGCCATACGAATTTTGGAGGCAGATTTTTCTAGAATAGTTTTTAGGCACCGTTTTGTAATTGAGAGACCTTGACGTACCCCTACAATGGAAACCCTCAAAAAGTGACCTCATTTTGGAAACTACACCCTTCAAAGAATATATTAAGGGGGGCACTGGCCACTTTGACCCCCTAAGCATTTTTTGGAATTTGGAAACACTTGGCTGTGAAAATGAAAAGTTTAATTTCTTCCAATAAAATGTTGCTTTAGCCCCAAATTTTTCATTTTCACAAGGGGTAACACGAGAAAAGCACCCCATAATTTGTTCCCCATTTTCTCCTGAATATGGCAACACCCCATATGTGGTGGTTAGAGATGAGCGAACATGCTCGTCCGAGCTTGGTGCTCGTTCGAGCATTAGGGTATTCGCATATGCTCTATACTCGGACGAGCATATCGCGATCCTCAAGGAAATGGCAACGTCCTCTTCCTGCATGTAAGGCACCTTTTCTCAGCCAATCAACATGCAGGAGAGTCTTTGGTACCTCCTAGCATCACGTGGGGCCCCTACAAGTTCATAGCAGATGACCTGGGAATATAAGAATCTGGTCCCGCGCTGCTCACGTCAGATGCCGCCTGCATGAGACTAGGGATAGAGCCGCTGTCTGTCAGGGAGAGTGTTAGGGCTTTAATTTAGATTTTGGTTAGGCAGGAATCATTCTCAAAGAACCCAACAGCCCTTCTAAGGGCTACAAGCACCTTTTTTTTGTCTCCTCCTGGCTGCTGGCTGGGACTTTTAGTGCAGCTACCGCCATCTTGGCTGCACACTCTGCACAGCGACTGGTGGCAGAAGGGACAGCACGTGGTCCACACAGACCCAAACGAAATTGCCCAAAGTCCTCTCAGTACTCATTTTTGCTGCTGCTGGTGCTGCTGCTGTACCTTGGCTTGCTGGGATCTGTAGTGCAGGGAATATGTTTTTTCTCTCAGTTATATATGCTACAGTCCAGTGAACAATTATGTTGTGTGCTGTACAGTAGCGTCAGTCTAGGGTATACGTTTTTTCTCTTAGTTATATATGCAACAGTGCAGTGAAAAATTGAGTAGTTTGCGGTGCAATAGCCGCCGTCTAAAGACTAAGTTTTTTCTCTCAATTATATATACTACAGTGCAGTGAAAAATTCTGTTGTGTGCTGCACACTAGCCAGAGTGTAGAAAATCTACGCTTTTTCTCTCAGTTATATATCCTACAGTGCAGTGCAAAATTCTTTCATGTGCTGCACACTAGCCGGAGTGTAGAAAATATACGTTTTTTCTCTCAGTTATATATCCTACAGTGCAGTGAAAAATTGAGTGGTTTGCGGTGCAATAGCCGCCGTCTAAAGACAACGTTTTTTCTCTCAATTATATATCCTACAGTACAGTGCAAAATTCTGTCCTGTGCTGCACACTAGCCGGAGTGTAGAAAATATACGTTTTTTCTCTCAGTTATATATCCTACAGTGCAGTGAAAAATTGAGTGGTTTGCGGTGCAATAGCCGCAGTCTAAAGACTATGTTTTTTTCGCTTAATTAGATATCCTACAGTGCAGTGAAAAATTCTGTCATGTGCTACACACTAGCTGGAGTCTAGAAAATATACGTTTTTTCTCTCAGTTATATATCCTACAATGCAGTGAAAAATTGAGTGGTTTGCGGTGCAATAGCCGCCATCTAAAGACTACGTTTTTTTCTCTTAATTAGATATCCTAGAGTGCAGTGAAAAATAGAGTGGTTTGTGGTGCAATAGCTGCCGTCTAAAGACTATGTTTTTTCCCTCAATTATATATCCTACAGTGCAGTGGAAAATTCTGTTGTGTGCTACACACTAGCTGGAGTGTAGAAAATATACATTTTTTCTCTCAGTTATATATCCTACAATGTAGTGAAAAATTGAGTGGTTAGCGGTACAATAGCCGCCGTCTAAAGACTACGTTTTTTCTCTGTTATATATACTACAGTGCAGTGAAAAATTGAGTGGTTTGCGGTACAATAGCCACCGTCTGAAGACTACGTTTTTTCTCTTAATTATATATCCTACAGTGCAGTGAAAAATTCTGTCGTGTGCTACACACTAGCTGGAGTCTAGAAAATATACATTTTTTCTCTCAGTTATATATCCTACAGTTCAGTGAAAAATTGAGTGGTTTGCGGTGCAATAGCCGCCGTCTAAAGTCTACGTTTATTCTCTCAGTTATATATCCTACAGTCCAGTGCAAAATTCTGTCGTGTGCTGCACACTAGCTGGAGTCTAGAAAATATACTGTACATTTTTTCTCTCAGTTATATATCCTACAGTGCAGTGCAAAATTCTGTCGTGTGCTGCACACTAGCCGAAGTGTAGAAAATATACTTTTTTTCTCTCAGTTATATATCCTACAGTGCAGTGAAAAATTGAGTGGTTTGCGGTGCAATAGCCGCCGTCTAAGGACCACGTTTTTTTCTCTCAATTAGATATCCTACAGTGCAGTGAAAAATTTAGTGGTTTGCGGTACAATCGCCGCTGTCTAAAGACTATGTTTATTCTCTAAGTTATATATACAGTTTAGTGAATATAAAAAATGTTGTACCCAAGGGCTAAGGGTCGAGGATGAGGGCGTGGGCGTTCAAGTAGTGTAGGGGGCAGCGGCCGTGGTCAGGGTGGGCAGGGTGACACAGTACATGTTGATGAGGGAGCAGTGGAACGCCGCAGAGTTTCGCTCCCTAGCTTCATCAACTTACTGGGTCACGTGGTACACCACTATTGAAACCACAACAGTGCGAACAGGTGATGACGTGGATAGCGGACAATGCGTCCAATAATTTATCCACCACCCAGTCTTCCACGCAGTCCACCCACGCTAGCCAAGGGAGTAGACCTCTGGCTCCTCCAGCTCAACCTCCTTCCCCCCAGTCTGCCCCCCCCCCATGGAAAATATGGATTCAGATCCTGCATACTCACAGGAACTCTTTTCAGGACCCTACCCAGAGACACAAACCACTGCTCAACAGCAACCTGAGCAGTTGCTCTGTCCTGATGCCCAAAATTTAGAACTTTCGCAGTCTGTGGGTGATGAGAGTGTGGACTTAGTGCAAGTAGTGTGTGAAGAGGTGTCGGATGATGATGATGATGAGACATGGTTGTCAGACAGTGACATTGTTGTCAGGGCAGTAAGTCCGAGAGGGGAGCAGAGTGAGGAATCGGAGGAAGAGCTGGTGGATGATGAGGTGACTGACCCGAGCTGGGTTGGTAAGCCAACTCAAAACAGTGCTTCTGAGGGGGAGGCAAGTGCAGCACAAGAACACGTTGGAAGAGGAGGTGGGGTGGCCAGAAGGAGAAGCAGGGCCAGAGCAGGTAGATCAGCAACTGTTTCACAAAGTCAAGCTCCCGTGCCAAGGCCTAGATGTTCGCAAGTCTGGAGGTTTTTTAAAGAAAGTGAGGATGAATGACGGACTGTGGTGTGCAGCCTGTGCCACACCAGGATCAGCAGGGGAGCCACCA
The DNA here is from genome assembly GCA_900303285.1 of Rhinella marina. Lineage (NCBI taxonomy): Eukaryota > Metazoa > Chordata > Amphibia > Anura > Bufonidae > Rhinella > Rhinella marina. The sequence goes on from ONZH01021688.1 coordinate 21,879, forward strand.
CTACCAGCCTAACCACAACCAGCATGCGCAGGTATATGAGTGCTAAACACCCGACTCAGTGAAACCAAGGCCATTCACCTCCTGCGGGTCACACCACTGCCCCTTCCCCTGTGTCACATGCTGGCTCGGCGAGTCAACCCCCCTCCCAGGACCCCGGCACGAGCGCCTCCCGCCCTACAACCACCCCTTCACCTGCACGATCCTCCACAACCTCCACCAATGTGTCCTAGAGCAGTGTTCAGCTGTATTTGCAGCAGACATTTGAGCGCAAGCACAAATACAATTCCAGCCACCCACATGCACAAGCCCTAAACATCCACATCTCCAAATGGTTGAGCCTGGAGATGCTGTCCTATAGACTGGTAGAGACTGAGGCTTTCCGCAACCTGATGGCGGCGGCTGTCCCTCGGTACTTGGTCGCCAGCCGCCACTATTTTTCCCGATGTGCCGTCCCAGCCCTACACCAGCACGTGTCAGAGAACATCATCCGTGCCCTGACCAACGCGGTTACTGAGAAGGTCCACCTAACCACGGACACGTGGACAAGTGCTGGCGGGCAGGGACACTATATCTCACTGACAGCACATTGGGTTAACTTGGTGGAGGCCAGGACCGGGTCTGACCCTGGGGCCGCTCATGTGCTGCCCACACCGAGGATTACGGGGCCTGCCTCGGTCACAGTTTCTCAGGCTTATTATGCCTCTTCCTCCAACCCCTCCTCCTCCTCCCCCTCCTCTCAATTACCATCCGTGAGCACGGCGCCTTCAGTCGGTAGCTCCAGACGCAGCTGCACTGCCGTGGGTAAGTGCCAACAGGCGGTGCTGAAGCTTAGGTGACAAGAGGCACACCGCCCAAGAGCTGTTACAGGGCATCACGGTGCAGACCGATCTTTGGCTGGTGCCGCTGAACCTCAAACCAGGCATGGTTGTGTGTGACAACAGGCGTAACCTGGTGGCGGCTCTGCAACTCGGCAGGCTCACACATGTGCCATGCCTGGCCCACGTGTTCAATGTTGTGGTTCAGCGGTTCCTCAAGACCTACCCCAATTTGACTGATTTGCTCACCAAGGTGAGACGCATCTGTGCGCATTTCCGTAAGTCAACCACAGATGCTGCCACCCTCAGGGCAGTGCAACGGTGATTACAACTGCCAGCTCACTGACTGCTGTGCGACGTGCCCACGCGATGGAATTCCACATTACACATGTTAGCCAGGGTTTACCAGCACCGCAGAGCCATTGTAGACTTCCAGATGACAACTTCCACGAGAACTGGTAGTCAGGTTAGTCAGCTTCCTCAAGTCTACAATGAGGAGTGGACGTGGATGTCTGATATCTGTCAGGTGTTAAGCCACTTTGAGGAGTCAACACAGATGGTCAGCGGCGATGCCGCCATTATTAACGTCACCATCCCCCATTGGTCACTCTGGGTTCACCGCCATACCGTGTCAGGGTAAAATTTTATGTGCTTCACCTGCTACCTCAGTCTTACTTGGTTACTCTGTCACCGCCATGCTGTGCCAGGGTAAATTTTTGGGTGGTTCACCTACTACCTCAATCTAACTTGGTCACTTGTTGGTGTTTCCACCATGCTGTGTCAGGCTTATGCCTGCATCATGGGGCGGGGGATTGGACAGTAGTGCCAGC
>ONZH01021689.1:0-33766 GCA_900303285.1 Rhinella marina
CAAGTCCAGGTGTGTGTTCACACTTTGCAAACAGTTACACACCAAAATTTCAGTTCAGGATTTAGTCGACCTGTCTTCCTCAAAAAGGTTGCATTAATTCAGGCACAGGCCTCATACCTTAACACAGACAGCCATATCCCACACTCTAGCTGCCTTTAATGATAGTTGGGCGTTTGCAGACCGGCAAGTGAAATCCGGCTCGGTGCTTGATCTCACCTTGCTGCAATCAGTTTCTGCAGCATATGCTGGGAGGAAAATACCTCCCATCTACTAATAGACCCTTCACTCTGACACATACTCCCCCCCTTGTTCAACCTTGAGTGGGTGAACACTCACCAAACAGTGCACCCGGGACAGGGCATCTGCATTTCCCTGTAGACGCTCTGGTCTATGTTCCACCGTGAACTTGAAGTGCTGTGGAGACAAGAACCATCTGGTGACCCGGGCTTGCCCCTCTTTGGCATGGTGGTGACAGGCCATGGCCAACTCCGTATTGCCTCTATCTTATTCATCTGGGGTTTGATGGCTCTGTGTCCAATGACATACCCTAAGTATCATGTCTCCTCCGAGATGGCTTGTCGCCGAGCCTCGGGCACCCGGTACAGTTTAACCGGAGCCTGGGGCTCTGTGACAATACCACTTCGGATTATGGAAGTACATCCAGGGAGGTCCAAGAAGACATCTGTGTCCCGACTAATGAACTCCCTGGCCTCCTGAGCCTGCTTAGAGGAAAGGCTGTCAGCAACATGTACCATGGCAGCCGCATCCCCTGCAACAGTCACAGGTGCCAAACCACTTATCCTAGATAAACAGGCTGCAGGTTGTTCTCCAAGGCTTCATTAAGTTGACATGGTAGACCTGCTCCGGATTCCGCCGACCTGGCTGGTGTACCTTGTAAATTACGTTTCCTACTTTCTCCAGTATCTCATACTGTCTTACTGTCCCCAGGTGGCACAAAAACCAAGACTTGATCTCCTAAGCTAAAGTTCCAGACCCGAGCCGCTCGAATATAGACCCAACTCTGGGATTGCTAAGCTGCCTTCTTATGCTCCCTGCCTATCCCATTCAGTGGGGTTGTCTCCTCCTCATCCACCAGAGTGGTTGTCACCCCTACTGTGGGCCCCTCTGCCTTGGGTTCCCTGTGTTCTACTACCCCTACTGAGCCAAGCCTCTCCACTGGAGCTTTCCCTGTCTCTAGGGGATCAGTAGGTATAATGGCTGGCCATAGGGCTGGGAACAACGGAAAGTCTCTTCCTAGTATCAATTCATAGTGCAGGCTTGTGGCCACTGCCACCTTATCAATCTGCCTACCAGCACACGTGTTTAGGGACCCCAGCTCGGTGGGGTAGTCTTTTAAATCTCCATGTATGCTGAATACAACGACTTTCTAGCCAGTAAACTCCATGGGTCACACCAGACTCCCTGAGTCCATCAGGGCCACCGCGGTGACTCCTACCTCCACCTGACACAAATGTTTTTTATCAAGAGTCTCTGGAGTGTCTGAAGCACAGACCCTTCTGGCATACAGTTAATGTCGGTACCCAAAGTTTGTGACCATGGGCTCAACCAGGTGGGAACAGTTGGCTGCACTCATGACACTGCCAGCAGGGACCAGATCCCCAAAGGGCATGTCCCGAGCGGTCTTTCTAAGCTGAGGCCGCCAGGTCTGGGGCAGGGATTTTCTGGATTTTATTACCCCCTTCCCTAGAGCTTCCTCCTGGAGTTCCTCGGAAGCCCCATACCGCTCTACCAGGTTCACCATCTCAAGGGCGCTAGCAAGGGACGCTTGCCTGACCCAGCGCTGTAGGGGCTGTGGCAACCCCCTCCAGAACCTGTCAACCACAACACGGTCCAGCATGGCAGTAGGATTCAGTACCTCGGGCTGTAGCCATTTCTGCAATAGGTGAACCAAGTCATAATACTGTAACTTCGATGGCTTGGCTGGGTCAAACTCCCATTGATGCACCCGCTGGGCCTGAACCAACACATTCACCCCCAGTTGCATCAGGATCTCACCCTTAACTTTGTGGTAGTTTGCCACTTGCTCGGCCGACAAATCAAAGTAGACCTGTTGGGGTCTGGATATTAGGAACGAAGCAATAACCTCAGCCTAGTGGTCTCGGGGTAGACTCTTGGCCACCTTCTCGAACACCTTCAGGTAGGTCTGAATGTCATCCGTTGTAGCCATTTTAGGGATCGTCATGCGGACTGCTTTCCCCCTGCCATTCTCTTGTCTTCTGTAAGGCCATCACGTGTTGCAGTAGCAGCTGGTTTGTTTCTTGCAGTCTTTAATGAGAGTTGGGCATCTGCAAAGCCCGAACCGGCAAGTGAAATCTGGCCTGGCGCTTGACCTCACCTTTCTGCAATCAGTCTCTGCAGCATATGCTGGGAGGAAAATACCTCCCATCTAGAGATGAGCGAATCATCCAAAATTCGCTTCGCCGAATGTTCGTCAAACTTTTCAAAAGATTTGCACCTCATACGAATCTATTCGGTGAAGCTGCGTACAAATCATAAGTTATTATGTGGTGTTTTTCGAACATTCGCGCACTAATAATGAACTAGGGCTGGGCGATTAATCAAATTAATTCGATTAATTCGCCAATTCCAAGCCTCACAATTTTATTTTTTAGGAAAATCGTGAATTCGATTTTCCTAAAATGGCGCCCGACATATAAAATAAAAAAAAATCTCTCACCTGTCCTGCGCTGCGGCTCCGCTCCGGTGTCCGGCGCTCCTCTTCTTTTCCGGGGCTGCGGTGCACTGTCCTGACCGCGTACAGCGTTAGGACGTAGTGCGCGCACTCTGACCTGACGCTGCACGCAGTCAGGTGACAGTGCAGCGCCGGGAGAAGAAGAGGGGCGCCAGACGTGGAGCGGAGCCGCGGCGCAGGACAGGTAAGTGATTTTTTTTTTTATTATTATGATGGTGGCTGATCAGGGGTCTGAAGGGGACACTTTCGGCTGCTCTGAGGTCTGAAGGGGACACTTTCGGCTGCTCTGAGGTCTGGAGGGGGCACTTTCGGCTGCTCTGAGGTCTGGAGGGGGCACTTTCGGCTGCTCTGAGGTCTGGAGGGGGCACTTTGGGCTGCTCTGAGGTCTGATGGGGCACTTTGGGCTGCTCTGAGGTCTGGAGGGGGCACTTTGGGCTGCTCTGAGGTCTGGAGGGGGCACTTTGGGCTGCTCTGAGGTCTGGAGGGGGCACTTTGGGCTGCTCTGAGGTCTGAAGGGGGCACTTTGGGCTGATCTGAGGTCTGAAGGGGGCACTGTGGGCTGCTCTGAGGTCTGAAGGGGGCACTTTGGGCTAATCTGAGGTCTGATGGGGAACAGTGGGCTAATCTGAGGTCTGATGGGGCACAATGGGGCTGATTTGGGGTCTGATGGGGCACAATGGGCTGATGTGGGGTCTGATGGGGCATAATGGGCTGATCTGAGGTCTGATGGGGGCACAGTGGGCTGATGTGAGGTCTGATGAGGGCACAGTGGGCTGATCTGAGGTCTGATGGGGAATGGGCTGATCTGAGGTCTGATGGGGGCACAGTGGGCTGATCTGAGGTCTGATGGGGGCACAGTGGGCTGATCTGAGGTCTGATGGGGGCACAGTGGGCTGATCTGAGGTCTGATGGGGGCACAGTGGGCTGATCTGAGGTCTGATGGGGGTATAGTGGGCTGATGTGTGCCATATCGCCCAGCTCTATAATAAACGTACAGTTGTTAAAGGTACGCAACTTATGTGAACACGTACGCATGAGCGTACAAATTGCATACGAAAATGACAGACTTTGCTGGAGCGGATTGGTGGAGCAGGAGGAAAGCTTTGAGTCTGACCCCTGGCTACATGATACTGTATCAGCAGATGACAGCAGATCATCCGGCTGTGATTAAGATGAGTGTGCCATCCACTCCACTACCTCATCCACTTTCTCCTCCACTAATTTTGCCCCTTGGTGGGTTAGCCTGGTGGAATGGTAGCCAACTATTACGTATTCTACAAGTAGAAGTTCCGGCTACAGGTCCTTTGGCACTGCTGCCCTGTGCCACCTTTACCTTTTTTTTTGGAGCTCAAGGTCTGGCTGGAACCCTTTTGCTTTTCCATGCCAGACATTTTTCACTTTACTGTGGCCCTGCAGCTGGTCTTTGTCTCTCTCCCTGTCTCTTTTCCTGCCTGATTCTTTACTAGCCCTGCACTGGACCTGCACTTGCCCTGCACTGGCCCTGCAGTATCCCTGATATGTGTAATATGGATTCCTAGAACAATTACACCCCAATTTTAACAAAACAGTTTTCTGTCTCTCAGAACTTCACAGACAGTCGCAGCACAACTGATGCGTCACTGGCTTAATGACCCTGAGCCAATCAGAGCAAGCTCTTCCCACTAGGTCAGGTGACCGCTTTCTTCCCGGGCTTTTTGCCGCAAAAATAACGAACAGTAAAAGTTTGCTAATTAACTGAACTTGTACGCATCAGCGTATGAAGTAACTTCTACATGTAACATTAGCGTACAATTTATCGGACAAGTACGTAGCGAATGCGTAGAAAGCTTTAAGAAAATTTTCTAATTTAACAGAGCGAATCTCAAAAAATCCAGATTCGCTTTGCAGCAGAAAATTTCCAAGATTCGTATTGAATCTACGAAGCGGCAAATAGATTCTCTCATCTCTACTCCCATCTTCACTGTGTCACACAGTATTAACTTGTTTGCCACTTCTCTGCCCAAGCCTCCAATTTATCCAGATCCATCTGCATCTGGCCTATTTTGTGTTAATTATTTAACACAGTTTAGTATCATCTGCAAAAAATGGTATGTCACTGTGCCATCTGTCTACAAGATCATTAATAAATAAATTAAAGCGATTAGGGCACAATACTGACCCCTGTGGTACCTCACTGGTAACAGTGACCTGTTAAAGTAACTAGTAGGAAAATACAGACTCTCTTCTGTCACTGAGCTAGTTACATACCAACACACACATTTGCCCAAGTCCAAGCATGGAGGGGTGAATCCCCTCATATTACCTTCCCCAAAATGGCTGTGCAATGTCAACAGGACTGATCTGTGCAGGTGGATGAGAAAGGGCTTGTGAGACCCACTATCAGTCCCAGTAAGTCTATGTCAGATATTTTGGTACAATCATCACTAAAGGGTCAACACTGGATACTGAATAATACATAGTAAAGAATGTGCTCATGTCCACTGAGCTCTGCTATGAACACTCCTGTGTAATGGAGGAACATCTTCATAGGATCTCCTGTCAGTAGAGCTCCTACCTCAGTGTTTGTAGATGGGTGAAAGAAGATCATAAGGAAACACTGTACATACAGTGCCTTGCGAAAGTATGGAACTTTTCAACCTTTTGCCACATTTCAGGCTTCAAACAAAAATATATAACACTTTAAATTTTTGGTGAAAAATCAACAAGTGGGTCACAATTGTGAAGTGGAACGAAATTTATTGGATCAAACTTTTTTTGTAATAATAAAACTGAAAAGTTAGGCGTGCAAAATTATTCGGCCCATTTACTTTCAGTTCTGAAAACTCACTCCAGAAGTTCATTGAGGATCTCTGAATGATCCAATGCTGTCCTAAATGACTGATGAAGATAAATAGAATCCACCTGTGTGTAATCAAGTCTTCATATAAATGCACCTGCTCTGTGATAGTCTTTGGGTTCTGTTTAAAGCACAGAGAGCATCATAAAGACCAAGGAACACACCAGGCAGGTCGGTGATACTGTTGTGGAGAAGCTGGATTTGGATACCAAAAGATTTCCCAAGCTTTAAACATCCCAAGGAGCACTGTGCAAGCGATCATATTGAAATGGAAGGAGTATCAGACCACTGCAAATCTACCAAGACCCGGCCGTCCCTCTAAACTTTCATCTCAAACAAGGAGAAGACTGATCAGAAATGCAGCCAAGAGGCCCATGATCACTCTGGATGGACTGCAGAGATCTACAGCTGAGGTGGGAGAGTCTATCCATAGGACAACAATCAGTCAAACACTTCACAAATCTGGCCTTTATGGAAGAGTGGCAAGAAGAAAGCCATTTCTCAAAGATATCCATAAAGTCTCCTTTACAGTTTTCACAAGCTACCTGGGAGACACACCAAACATGTGGAAGAAGGTGCTCTGGTCAGATGAAACCAAAATCGAACTTTTTGGAAACAATGCAAAACGATATGTTTGGCATAAAAGCAACACAGCTCATCACCCGGAACACACCATCCCCACTGTCAAACATGGTGGTGGCAGCATCATGGTTTGGGCCTGCTTTTCATCAGCAGGGAAAGGGAAGATGGATGGAGCCAAATACAGGACCATTCTGGATGAAAACCTGTTGGAGTCTGCAAAAGACCTGAGACTAGGACGGAGATTTATCTTCCAACAAGACAATGATCCCAAACATAAAGCAAAATCTACAATGGAATGGTTCAAAAATAAACGTATCCAGGTCTTAGAATGGCCAAGTCAAAGTCCAGACCTGAATCCAATTGAGAATATGTGGAAAGAGCTGAAAACTGCTGTTCACAAACGCTCTCCATCCAACCTCAAAAAGCTCGAGCTGTTTTGCAAGGAAGAATGGGCAAGAATTTCAGTCGCTAGATGTGCAAAACTGATAGACATACCCCAAGCGACTTGCAGCTGTAATCGCAGCAAAAGGTATGTAGACATGTCACTGGGAATGTGCTGAACGGGGTGTACGTCTCAACTAGGCTGGTTCGCTACATGAGATGGTAAGCCTAGTAATGTGCTTTGGGAGTGAAGGAAGTTCATGTCTCCCAGGAGACATGAGGATAACCAGGAAGTTGCCTGGTCTCCAGCAATCATAATAGTTGGAGACACTTTTGTTTAAAGTTATTCTGGGCCTGGTTTTATTGGATGAATGGCAGGTTGGTAGCGGGGCCATTCATCCACTTCATCCACTCCGGGTTTTGTGGGTTGGTGTTAGGCACCACAGGTGCTGGGTCCTGGATGATTAGCAGGTCCATAAAGCCTGCAAGGTTTCATGGAGACACTGAGGCTGGGTGCAGCTTGAAGCTGAAAGGCTGCTGGCCTCAGACGTATATGCCAAACAAGGTAAAACTCTGTTGGACTGTTTTGTTTTGCTTTTGTACCTCTGTTCCTGGGAGTGAACTGTTGTTTCTTAGTTTATGCTGAAAATAAACAAGAACTGCCTTATGTTGAACAAGACTGCTCAGTGAACTTTGTCCTGCACACCATCTCCTGGGAAGACCCGGTCACAATTGGTGGAGGATGTGGGCAAAGTGCTGTTGCTAGTGGCAACAGGGTGTGTGGGACTACAGCAGTGAATGGCCTGGGTGAAAGCGGCTGCTACCCTTTCAAAACAGCCAAGCGTTATGGAGGAGTTAATCAAGCACATGGTGCAGGCCAACTTGCAGCAGCAAGAGACAAATAAGCTCCTCATCCAGCAGATGGTCGTCCTAACCGACGCTGTTCGCACTCGGGAGACTGCAGCTCCGCCCACTTCAGATGACGGACATAGTGTGAGGAGAGCTGTGCAGCGTGCGCTGCAGAAGATGACGCCCGATGACGACATTGAGGCCTACCTGTCTGTGTTCGAACGTGTTGCGGAGCGAGAAAGGTTACCTGCCGCTGAGTGGGCCGAGGTACTGGCTCCTTACTTGACAGGTGAACCTCAGAAGGCGTACTACGACCTCAGCGAGCATGAGGTTAAGGACTACTCTCGCCTCAAGGGTGAGATACTTGCCCGACTGGGGGTTACCGCTGCGGTCCGTGCCCAAAGGGTCCGCAATTGGAGCTACAGCGTGGACAAGTCAGCAAGGTCCCAGATGTACGACCTGGTCCATTTGGCGAGGAAATGGCTGGAGCCCGACACCTCCACTCCGGCACAGATCCTTGAGAAGGTCGTAATGGATCGTTACCTCCGTGCCCTTCCTGCGAACCTACAGCGTTGGGTGGGCCATCGATGGGATGGTGAGCTTAGTCGAGAGGTACCAGGCCACCGAGGAGTACCTCCAGGAGTTGCCCACAGTGCCCATGCCGTCCCGAAGCACCAATCCGGTGCCAACAAGGGGTAAGAAGATGCCGTCTGTTGGGTTTGCTGTCGGTGAGAGGGGGCAAATGAGGGGTGATGGGCGAGGTGGCTCTAAGGGGGACTCCCTGCCCAGGAGACCCGGGCCTCTCCGGTGTTGGAGATGCCACGAGCTGGGACACGTGGCTGCTCATTGCCCTCTCACCGATGAGCCCATGGAGTGTGGCGTGAGTCGGCGCCAATCCCTGTTTGCGGAGCCATCTTGTGTTGCCCGGCCAGGACTTGAGACTGACCCACAAGTCTGCGACCTGAAAATTAATGACTTCCCAGTCAAGGCCTTGCTAGACTCAGGAAGCCTTGTGACTTTGGTGCATGCCAGCCTGGTGCCTGGGGACTTGGTGTCGGAAAAACACATGAGTGTGGTGTGTATCCATGGCGACACCAAAGTTTACCCCGTAGTGCTGGCTAAGGTCGGGACTGAACTTGGCACCGTCCATTATGATGTGGGCGTGGTAAAAAACCTCATGCATGAGGTTATATTAGGACGTGACTTCCCATTGTTTTGGGCTTTGTGGGGGCAAAGAAAGGTCAATGCGTTACCCCCTGTAATTGAGAAAAATGTGCAGGATGCATTTGATGCCCTTCCTTTGCAGGTCCTGGCTGGAGAGGAGGAGGAGGCTCCTCCCACGGAACAAAATATTCCAGACCTAGAGGTGTCTAGGGGTAATTTTGGGACTGCACAGTTGCAGGATCCCACTCTCAAAATTGCGAGAGAAAGTGTTACTGTGGTTAATGGGGTACCAGAGGAACCAGAAGCTGAGAAAAGGTTTCCACACTTTTCTACCTCTAATGATCTCTTCTATAGAGTCACTAAAATTAATGACGAGGTTGTGGAACAGCTTCTGGTACCTAAGCCGTACCGGCGTCAGGTGCTTGACATGGCACATAGTCATGCTCTTGGGGGACACTTGGGGACTGACAAAACGCAGGAGAGAGTTCTCCAGCGGTTTTATTGGCCTGCAGTGTATGGTGACATTAAGAAGTTCTGTGAGTCATGTCCCACATGTCAGCTTAGCGCCCCAGTGTCTCATTTCCGCAGTCCCTTGGTTTCGCTCCCTATTATAGAGGTGCCGTTTGAGCGCATTGCCATGGATTTGGTGGGCCCTGTGGTAAAGTCGGCTCGAGGACACCAGTACATTTTGGTTGTCCTGGATTATGCGACCCGCTATCCAGAGGCTGTGCCCTTAAGAAACGCCACCTCTAAAGCAATTGCCCGGGAGCTATTTTTTATGTTTTCCAGGACTGGGATTCCCAAAGAGATCCTGACGGACCAAGGTACACCCTTTATGTCAAAGGTGATGAAGGAGTTGTGCAAACTCTTTAAAATCTCACATATACGTACCTCGGTTTACCATCCTCAAACCGACGGACTCGTGGAGCGGTTTAATAAAACATTGAAACATATGTTAAAGAAAGTGGTGGGAAAAGATGGTCGTGACTGGGATCATTTGTTACCCTACCTGTTGTTTGCTATTAGGGAAGTGCCCCAAGCATCCACGGGGTTCTCGCCTTTTGAGTTGGTCTATGGGCGTCACCCAAGAGGTCTACTCGATATTGCAAAGGAGACGTGGGAAAGTGAGTCTACCCCATACAGAAGTGTTATCGAGCATGTAGCTCAAATGCAGGACCGTATAGCCACGGTAATGCCCTTAGTAAGGGAACACCTCCAGAGGGCGCAAGAAGCCCAAAGCAGGATTTACAACCGTTCTGCAAGAGTCAGAACCTTCAACCCAGGCGACAGGGTCCTCATATTAGTTCCCACTGTAGAGAGTAAGTTCCTGGCGAAGTGGCAGGGTCCCTATGAAATTGTGGAAAAGGTCAGTGAGGTGAACTATAAGGTGCATCAACCTGGTAGAAGGAAGCCGTTCCAAGTTTACCACATAAACTTGATCAAGCCCTGGAAAGACAGGGAATCCTTGGTGGCGACAAATGATGGTAAAAGTTTGTCACAACCAAACCCTGCGGTCAAGATTGGTGACACCCTGTCGGCGTCACAGAAACAAGAGGCTACGGAATTTTTGCAGAAAAATAAAGATAAATTTTCTGACCTTCCAGGGCGTACACATTTCATCCGGCATCACATTGAAACTGAGCCTAGAAGTCGAGTCAACATCAAGCCCTATAGGATACCAGAGGCCCGTAGGGAGGCGGTGTCTGCCGAGGTGAAGCGTATGCTTGCTTTGGGGGTAATTGAGGTCTCAAAGAGTGAGTGGTCCAGCCCAGTTGTCTTAATTCCCAAACCCGATGGAACTTGGAGGTTCTGTAACGACTTTAGGAAGTTGAACGAGATCTCCAAGTTCGATGCTTACCCTATGCCCAGGGTAGATGAGCTGATTGAAAGGTTGGGTAGTGCCAGGTACATAACTACTCTTGATCTGACAAAAGGCTACTGGCAAATCCCACTTACTGATCGGGCTAAAGAAAAAACGGCATTCTCCACCCCTGACGGGCTGTTCCAGTATGTAGTGATGCCATTTGGGTTACATGGGGCACCTGCAACTTTTCAGAGGTTGATGGACTTGGTCCTGCGGCCCCATCGTGATTACTCTGCGGCCTACCTCGACGATGTGGTCGTTTTTAGCACTGATTGGGAAAGTCACCTCTGTAAGGTTCAAGCTGTCCTAAATGCCATAAGTGATGCTGGGTTGACTATAAATGCAGAGAAATGTGCTTTAGCCCTAGAAGAGGCCAAATACTTAGGCTATGTTATTGGGAGAGGGTTGATTAAGCCACAGCTAAATAAAATTGAGGCAATACAGAATTGGCCTACACCTTTGACAAAGAAGCAGGTCAAAGCTTTCCTTGGTATTACAGGTTATTACCGTAGGTTTGTACCGAACTTTGCCTCAGTTGCAGCCCCGTTAACGGACTTGACAAAGGGTGGAAAGTCGGCCATGGTGACATGGTCTACAGAAGCCGAGAAGGCTTTCCAAAGTCTTAAGTCTGCTTTGTGCCAACAACCTGTGTTGATTACCCCAGACTTCAGGCGAGAATTTCTGGTACAGACAGATGCCTCTAACACGGGGTTAGGTGCAGTGCTCTCACAGGTCGTGAATGGCGAGGAGCATCCGGTAATGTACCTGAGTAGGAAGCTGTCCCCGGCCGAGAAAAACTATGCGATTGTGGAAAGAGAGTGTCTTGCAGTGAAATGGGCCCTAGAAGCCATAAAGTATTACTTACTGGGTAGGAAGTTCAGGTTAGTGACGGACCATGCCCCCCTAGCATGGATGAAGATAAACAAAGAGAAAAATGCGAGGGTGACCAGATGGTTTTTGTCCTTACAGAATTTTAATTTCTCGGTGGAACACAGACCGGGTAAACTACAGGCGAATGTTGACGCCCTGTCAAGGGTACATTGTCTGTGGAGCCAAAATGCTCAGCCCTCCGGTCTGAAGAAGAGGGGGGGGATATGTAGACATGTCACTGGGAATGTGCTGAACGGGGTGTACGTCTCAACTAGGCTGGTTCGCTACATGAGATGGTAAGCCTAGTAATGTGCTTTGGGAGTGAAGGAAGTTCATGTCTCCCAGGAGACATGAGGATAACCAGGAAGTTGCCTGGTCTCCAGCAATCATAATAGTTGGAGACACTTTTGTTTAAAGTTATTCTGGGCCTGGTTTTATTGGATGAATGGCAGGTTGGTAGCGGGGCCATTCATCCACTTCATCCACTCCGGGTTTTGTGGGTTGGTGTTAGGCACCACAGGTGCTGGGTCCTGGATGATTAGCAGGTCCATAAAGCCTGCAAGGTTTCATGGAGACACTGAGGCTGGGTGCAGCTTGAAGCTGAAAGGCTGCTGGCCTCAGACGTATATGCCAAACAAGGTAAAACTCTGTTGGACTGTTTTGTTTTGCTTTTGTACCTCTGTTCCTGGGAGTGAACTGTTGTTTCTTAGTTTATGCTGAAAATAAACAAGAACTGCCTTATGTTGAACAAGACTGCTCAGTGAACTTTGTCCTGCACACCATCTCCTGGGAAGACCCGGTCACAGGTGGCACAACAAAGTATTAATGCAAGGGGGCCGAATAATTTTGCACGCCCCACTTTTCAGTTTTATTATTGTGAAACACTTGTTGTTGATTCTTCACCAAAAATTTAAAATGTTATATCTTTTTGTTTGAAGCCTGAAATGTGGCAAAAGGTTGAAAAGTTCCAGGGGGCTGAATACTTTTGCAAGGCACTGTAGAAGCTGTCCAATATGTCAAAATAGTGCTCCCTTCTGATATACTGTACATTCTGTCCCTAGAAAAGGGTTTTATTCTCCTCTATTGACCCTGTTCAGGTGCACACTTACCATGGGATACAGGATGATTTTTAATTTAAGTTGAGGGCTCCTCTTTTTCTTTGTTGGATATCTATATAGTGCTCTTGTCATGACAATGCTCTGTGGTTACTAGGAGACAATAGGTTTAGAGAAAGTAGACAAAAGTCAGATATGGGCTATAATAAGTATGTAATTACCAGGAAAGTATTGTTAAGTGGGCAAAACAAGGGTAATTACATATGAGGGGCATATCCCATCAGAAACTACATTAAGTAACTAAAAATTTACTATTATCAGGGTTGGTTGTCTGTGAGTATGAGCGAAGGTTGGCAGCAAAAGCAGCGAAGGACAGAGCTGTTTGTCCCACAATAATTAGTAAAGAATCATTTCAGTGAAATTGATATTTATTAAAAAATTCTGTATTGCAATGGTATTTTTAAGTATTGATTGGTTCTGTCCTCTTTAATTCTGTTTAATACTCTGAGTAATAGTTTATAAGTTTCCCTTTTAATGAAGTGGTTTAGAGATAGTACCCATCCCCCATTGTGCTGATAAGAAAACATTCCTGAGTGATCTCAGAGACATGCATGATGCATACTGGAGGATGGGCTAATAGGTTTAAACTCTGTGGCACACATTCATTTGGGAGACTCCATTGAAGACTTTATCCTAGGTAGGATGTAAGTATGACTTGCCCTGTCTCTTGTACACCCTGGAGGGTCGGTCATGTGTTATAATGTGGTAGACCGCCATGGGTTAAAGCATGATTGACAGATTCTCCACCCCATTTAGGTTAGCAATGTTTATTTACATTTTATTATTCTGTATGTGATTTGTTTGTGTTATCGTATATTTAATCACTTAGTAAATATATTTATTCACTAAGCCTGCGTAAGCTTATTTATTCTCACATTTTTCAAATTCACATTAAGTTACAAATTCAGATCATGAGAAAAGCTAGGAATCTTTATTTATTTTTAGTCTTGCTGTAGAGAGAGCTCCATTTCTACAGGTGCTGCTTTAAGGGCCTTTTGCTCCAATGTCCCAATACCTTACCTAACTCTTCTAGGAGAGAAAGACATATTGACACATTAATTGGTTTACATTATATTTTGACAATATTCCAGTCCCCAGTTTGTTAATTTCTGGATGAGATGTAAACACGGTCACGTGCACCTTTTCAGTGAACAACTGGCCTCAGTGGTGAAGTATCCCTTACCATTACTTCACTGTTTGGTCATGTATCACTTGGGGACCAATGAATGAATCTGCTTACTTCAAATTATGTCTTTTTTGTATGTACATTTTTATCTCTTTAATCTACATTTAATCCCAGACATTTTTAATCCCGTGCTTTGCAAGAATCTAGATTTTTTTCTACACTATGTTTGGTGCGAAAAGTGAGCTCAATACAAACACCTATTGTTGTCCCTTAAGAGGTTAAATAAAGTTCTTCTTTTTCACTTACATACAATCACCTACATTGTCGAAACCAGATCTGTTGACATTACAAGTTTCAGACAATTTAATTTACTGTGTGAAAAGAGTGTGAAATGACTAATAATCACTTATTAACTACTGTAAATGGCCTGGGCTTCAAAGCCTTTTGGTATTACTACGGTATGAGATCAGGTTCGTGTGACTGAATGCTTTCTATCTGATAACAGCTCATAGTTTTGTCCCCATGCATCTCTTCACAATGTAAATATTTAAATGGTGTGAACAGAATCATTTATGTCACATTTGTATATCATGATTAAAATGAGAATAAATGAAAGTGTATTTTTTGGTTATTAAGGGCTTATCCTTTGAATATTCAAATTTCTTTTTTATTTGTATGTCGTTATGATCAGGAGCATAAATAGAGTTAAAGAGAACCTGTCACCATGAATAGTGAATGAATTTGCAGGCAGTGTTTCATAGAGCAGGAGTAGCTGAGCAGATTGAAATATAGTTTTGTGGGAAAAGTTCAGGAAAACTTGTAATTTAGTTTAAATCTCTGTTATTTCTCAGTTGTATATGGAGGAGGTGCTATCAGTGATTGATAGCATTCCCTGTGTATACAAAAATAGCTGTAGGTCACTGGTAGTTGTACATAGCTGCTGTCTTAAAGGGAGTCTTTTAACTATTTTTCACCAATATAACTAACAGCAGTACCCCACAGAAGATTGCATACACATCCCAGACATACCTGTGTGCACTGTGTGTCTGTATTACATGTCCAGGAAAAGCACTTTTATTCTGCAGGAAAACAGCTCCCAAGTGCCCAGCTCTGTTGCTGCGTATGCTCAAAGCAAACCAGACTGAAGAGGGGTGGGCTGCTTTAGCTGCTCATATCTTGGGATTGGTAGCAGAAAAATGGTTCTGCCCCTCCTTGAAAGTGTGCATTCCAAGCTTTCAAATGATACTAAAATCACAGCATTATAGTATATCAGAAGATATAGCTGTTAGAAATCGAGACGGGAGAGAAAGCTTTTTTAGTATCACTTTCAGCTGGGCACTTGGGAGCTGCTTTCCTGAAGAATAAAAGTGCTTTTCCTGGACATGTAATAGAGACACAAATTGCACACAGGTATGTCTGGGATGTGTATGTAATCTTCTGTGGGGCACTGCTGTTAGTTATAAAGGTGAAAAACAGGTGAAAGACTCCCTTTAAATTCAGAAAGAGCAAAGATATAAATGTATAAATTAAAACTGCTGAATGTTTTTCCCATTAAACTATATATTAATAAATCCACACAGCTCCTCCCGCACTATAACACCCTGCTTCCCTCCATTTCATGATGACAGGTTCTCATTAAATGTGTTATTATCTTACCACTTATTTAGACAACCAAAGACTCCCATCTTAGGACAGGAGGTTACCTGTTACTAAATCAGAATCCAGACTTATTTGAGGGGCTTACTTCGCAAGTATGTATAATGTAATGTTTTGTCTAAGAAAGTAGCAGAGAAGCTTCTACTATTATTTCCATCTGAACCGTCTTGGTATTTTTTATCCAAAATACATAAATCACTGGACCGACCCACTTGCTAACCTATTGTGGCGGCTCATTGACTGAACCTTTGTCAGAATATATCGATAGGCTCCTGAGGCCACTCCTGAATAGTGTACCACCATATCTACGGGACACTAACGATTTCCTCCTGGCGTTGAAGTCTTTTCGATGGCAGGAGGGTTATCGTTTGGTGTCCCTAGATGTAGAGAATTTTATACTTGGATACCCCATGAGACAGGAATTAGAGCAGTATTGGAAGTTTTAGAGGCGACTGATATAGTAAGTTTATAAAAGAAGTCTTGGAACTGATTTTGACCAATAATACTTTTAGATTTGAGAACCAATGGTATAGGCAGAAAAATGGAACAGCCATGGTGACAGTAGTGTCTTGTACGTTTGCTAACATCCACCTTGCAAGGATTAAAGATAAATATGTATACTCTAGAGATAAGCAAATCTATTCGCCACTTCGTAGATTTGTATTGAATCTTAAAAATTTTGCGATCCAAAGCTAATCCGAATTTTGTCAGATTTGCTTTGTATTATTCGTAAATCTTTGCAAAATTTTGCACGCTAACGATACGTATGAAATGTATGCATTCTGTGTGAGGTGGAAAAATGAGGATACGCCCCCGCTAGAGCGGGAAAGTGAAGATACACTCCCCTCAAAACTGGAAAAAAACAGCCTGGCCCACCGGGATCTGACTATTTGCACGTATAGTAAGTGACAACTCCTCCCTCAGTATTCTACTCTCCTCTGGACCAGTTTAGACCAGTGCTGAGTCTGCTGACCTCAGAGCAAGTAGCAACTGCTGCAAGCATGGCTAAAAAAGAGCTGCGCCTGCGTCCCAAGTGGAACCAAATGTACTTTGGGGACGAGCTCCCTGAACCACCGCCCGCTCCAGACACCAGGGTGTCACACTGTGAACTGAAGGCGTGTAACCCACCTACAGTGCCTTTATTCTCCTTACCACCTGAGGAGTTTGCTGCGCACCGTGGGGCGGTTCTTCGTCGCCAGGCAGTTCTTCGTGAGGCGGCTTATGCATCTGCGGCTGGTGTGTCTGCTGTGGCTGGTGCAGTGGAGGCGGCTGGAGCGTCCACTCCGCCGCCCAGGAGGAGATCCACAACACCTTCCATACACCAGAACCCGATTGTGCCACCATCAGTGACGGCCCATGCGCAGACCCTCTGGGACTATAAAACAGCTGTGGAGGACTGGGTCATCCAGGTACTGGACCCACTCTAGGCTGGGAGATCATGCATTGGAAAGACGAAGAGGAACAGTCCTGTGGTTTTCGGTGGAGAGAGGCTCTGGCTTCCTGGCGGACGACGAGGACAGAAAGGAGTATTTTGTGGGCCGCAGATCAGTGAAACGTCCGTACCTGCCACAACCTCGTCACAGTCTGTACGTGGGGGATCAGGTGGAGTACACCCCCATGGCGTCCCTGAAAGGCTCCTTTGCGACCGGGGTTACCCTTCTTTCCAAGCCCCTGGTACCTACAGTGAAACCAGAAGTGTGGCCGGATGCATCAGTTCCAGGATGCTTGCACTGCCTTCAAGCGTCCCCAGATGGCGTCCTCCGGTTCAGGGAAAAGCCATAGCCGGAGCTAGAGCCTCTGATCCCTGGACTGCCAGCACCACCACCACCACAGTCCTTTCAGCTGGGTCAGCTGACAACATCTTCATTCACGTTAAAGTCCACGGTGATCCACCAATACCAGCTGCCGTGGAAGATGAAGCCAGCAGCAGCCAGGGAAGCTGGGGCTACTGCGCTGGATGCAACCTTGCCAGAACCGCTGCAGCTGGAATTCCTTACCCCTGCTATCCCGACAGGAGGATTCGGAAAAGCGCAAGTGGCTGCAGCGCTCACCAGTGTGACCACCACCGGGACCCAGTCAAGTCCGGCTTTAGGAAGAAGAGGGACCTGGAGTTCTAACACAGCAGCGAGCGTGGCCCACCAGAGCCAGGAGCATCCTCTGATGTCCTTCAGCAGGAGCTCGAGCGAGAAGGACTTCAAGTCCGTCACTTCAGGAACCCAACTACTGGCTGAGTGAAGGACACCTCTGGAGGACCTATGGGAGCCACACCATGGACTGCACCTGACGAGTGAGCTGCTAGTTGTCAGTTGTTTTTGTTTAGTTTGTGTTGCCCCCATTTGACTCTCACCCAGATGGTCATGGCTGGCAGGACTCCCCCCATTCTGCATAAAATTCCCTGTTGCGCCGAAGCACGCCTATTTTCCTTTTCTCCCCCTTCTCAGTTATTTGGGAGCGCCCTTTGCAAAAAGGGTTCTCTATTTGCTGCTATTTTCTATTATCCATGTGGATTATACTTTACCTGTTTGGATTACAATTTTACCTCACGTGGATTACAATTGAATTTTGGACTATGTGTTTCAGACAGTGTTTTATCATACCAACTAGGAGCCATAAGGAGAGACTCAAAGGTATATCTGAGCCTTTTATGCTTGCAAATGTGAAATTGATTGCACTGAAATGTTTGCATACTTATGTCTTTGCTGTATTTTAGCTAGTATAGTAGCTACACTGTTTTTACTGGTTCAGCACTTTAGCCCATTGTATGTATTCTTTTTCTGGTACTGCAATGTGTCCTATTATGCACTTATTGTACAGTGTTTTTAGTAAATTATGCACTTAGCTGGATAGCTAGCTGTGAGCACCTTATTTTTCAAGCTCATATGGACTGCCTCTAAAGACTGTACACCATGGCCTAGCCTCGTGCGTATGACGCATTCGCGCGTCAATAGTACGCTAAGGATTCGTACGCACTTTTCTACGTTAATGCTTACGGATTGCAAACTTTTAACTACGCTGACTGTATGTTCGTAATTTGTGCAGGAATGTTCACAAAATAATGATTGTTTTTTGAATGTAGATTCGACCAAAAAAATTCGTAAAAGAACGAATCTTGTTAGAAATTCGTCAAATATTTGACGAAGCGAATTTTGGATGATTCCCTCATTTCTAGTATACTCAATAAACAATCCTTTTCTACCCTATGTTCAATTGTTTGACGGTACACCAACAATATTTTCATTGTTTGGTCGGGTACAGAGTTACAATTTCAGGTCTTTATGAAGTACCTTAATGAGGTGAATGAGATGAATATGAGATTCACCCACAAAATTGGAGGCTCCACTCTGGAGTTCTTGGATGTTGCTGTTGTGGTGGAGGGTGACAAGTTGGTCACTAGGGGCTATAGAAAGCCCACGGCAACCAACTCTGCTACACTACAACAGCTTTCATCCCCAGAGTGTTAAGGGATCGGTCCCATATGGACAGTTTGTGAGATTAAGGAGAATTAATGGTACGGAGGAAAGTTACAGGTCCCAAGGCGGATGCCATTCGTTAAGCTACATATTTAGTAACTGGGATATATTATTGAAAGATGATAGTTTTTGTGATTTAACTGATAAGAAACCACTGACAACATTTAGAAGAAGCCATACTCTCAAAGACAGATCAGTATATATATGTATATACAGTGCCTTGTGAAAGTATTCGGTACTCTGGAACTTTTCAGCCTTTTGCCACATTTCAGGCTTCAAACAAAAAGATATAACATTTAAAATTTTTGGTGAAGAATCAACAACAAGTGGGTCATAATTGTGAAGTGGAACGAAATTTATTGATCATTTAAACTTTTTTTGTAATAATAAAACTGAAAAGTGGGGCGTGCAAAATTATTCGACCCCCTTGCATTAATACTTTGTTGCGCCACCTTTTGCTGCAATTACAGCTGCAAGTCGCTTGGGGTATGTCTCTATCAGTTTTGAGACTGAGACTGAAATTCTTGCCCATTCTTTCTTGCAAAACAGCTCGAGCTCTTTGAGGTTGGATGGAGAGCGTTTGTGAACAGCAGTTTTCAGCTCTTTCCACATATTCTCAATTGGATTCAGGTCTGGACTTTGACTTGGCCATTCTAAGACCTGGATATGTTTATTTTTGAACCATTCCATTGTAGATTTTGCTTTATGTTTGGGATCATTGTCTTGTTGGAAGATAAATCTCCATCCTAGTCTCAGGTCTTTTGCAGACTCCAACAGGTTTTCATCCAGAATGGTCCTATATTTGGCTCCATCCATCTTCCCATCAATTTTAACCATCTTCCCTGTCCCTGCTGATTAAAAGCAGGCCCAAACCATGATGCTGCCACCACCATGTTTGACAGTGGGGATGGTGTGTTCAGGGTGATGAGCTGTGTTGCTTTCACGCCAAACATATCGTTTTGCATTGTTTCCAAAAAGTTCGATTTTGAGTTCATCTGACTAGAGCACATGTGTGTCTCTCAGGTGGCTTGTGGCAAACTGTAAACGAGACTTTTTATGGATATGTTTGAGAAATGGCTTTCTTCTTGCTACTCTTCTATAAAGGCCAGATTTGTGAAGTGTTCGACTGATTGTTGTCCTATGGACAGACTCTCCCACCTCAGCTGTAGATCTCTGCAGTTCATCCAGAGTGATAATGGGCCTCTTGGCTGAATCTCTAATCAGTCTTCTCCTTGTTTGAGATGAAAGTTTAGAGGGACGGCCGGGTCTTGGTAGATTTGCAGTGGTCTGATACTCCTTCCATTTCAATATGATCGCTTGCACAGTGCTCCTTGGGATGTTTAAAGCTTGGGAAATCTTTTGGTATCCAAATCCGGATTTAAACTTCTCCACAACAGTATCGAGGACCTGCCTGGTGTGTTCCTTGGTCTTCATGATGCTCTCTGTGCTTTAAACAGAACCCTGAGACTATCACAGAGCAGGTGCATTTATACGGAGACTTGATTACACACAGGTGGATTCTATTTATCTTCATCAGTCATTTAGGACAACATTGGATCATTCAGAGATCCTCAATGAACTTCTGGAGTGAGTTTTCAGAACTGAAAGTAAATGGGCCGAATAATTTTGCACGCCCAACTTTTCAGTTATCTCTTAATAATATAAAAATGAGTTTCTGTCTGTCTGTCTGTCTGTCTGTCTGTCTGTTCTCTATGCGACCAAACTACTGGACCGATTTTCACCAAATTCGGCACACAGGTACATCAGGTGTCCGGGAAGGTTTTAGACCAGATCTCATCTCTCTAGGACATACCGTTCCTGAGATATTCCCAAAATATGATCTCCATTAGCCAACATTACAACTGGGAAACTTTGGTTTTAAACTCCAACTGCCATTCTCTGCAAAGACACACACAGGGAGGGCAGGTTTCCATAACAACCAAGTAATTATCAGCAGCTGAGGATCTCATCCATTTCTATTTACTGACACTGTTAAAGGTATTCCGGTTACCATAAATATAACTTATGTTTTTTTCTATTACTACAGTTCAGTAGTAATAAAAGATGTTTTCCTCCACTGCTGCCTATTGCATGGGCTCATAAATAAGCATGGTATTGACCTTTAATTCAGGCCACCCTAAAAGAAGTACTTAAAACCCCTGCCCCAGGTCTCACTAAGCCACACCCACAACTCTGTCAGGCCACACCCCCTTTCACTCCGCAGCCAACAGAGATTGAAAAAATAAAGGTAAAAATCAACTTCTGTCAGCTGCAGGGATGGGTGGGAGGTTGACTTTCTTTCTGCAACAACACAAACAAACATTAAATAAAATAGATTAAATACACCCATGCGAAGCGTCTTGCTAATCCACGCCCCCGACTCTGTCAGGTCACGCCCCCTCCTACTCCGCAGCCAATGGGAATTGAAAAAATGAAGGTAAAAATAAACTTCTGTTTGCTGCAGGGGTGGGAGGGTGAATTTCTCTCTGCAACGACACACAAAAATTTTCGATGAAATAGACTAATTATAGACTACAACCGTTCAAAGCCTTTTGCTAAGCCACGCCCCGTCTCTGTCAGGCAACGCCCCCTCTCACTCCGCAGCCATTCTGCAACGACACACAGAAACATTAAATGAAATAGATTAAATGCACCTATGCGAAGCGCTTTGCCCCCTCCCACTCCGCAGCCAACAGGGATTGAAAAAATAAAGGTAAAAATCAACTTCTGTCAGCTGCAGGGATGGGTGGGAGGTTGACTTTCTTTCTGCAACGACACACAGAAACATTAAATGAAATAGATTAAATACATCCATGCGAAGCATCTTGCTAATCCACGCCCCCGACTGTCAGGTTACGCCCCCTCCCACTCCGCAGCCAACGGGGATTGAAAAAATAAAGGTAAAAATAAACTTCTGTTTGCTGCAGGGGTGGGAGGGTGAATTTCTCTCTGCAACGACACACAAAAATTTTAGATAAAATAGACTAATTATAGAATGCAACTGTTCGAATCGTCTTGCTAAGTCACGTCCCCAACTCTGTCAGACCACTCCCCCTCCCACTCTGCAGCCATTCTGCAACGACACACAGAAACATTAAATGAAATAGATTAAATCACCTATGCGAAGCGCTTTGCTAAGACACCCCCCCAACTCTGTCAGGTCATGCCCCCTCCCACTCCGCAGCCAACAGGGATTGAAAGAATGAAGGGAAAAATAAACTTCTGTCAGCTGCAGGGGTGGGAGGGTGAATTTCTCTCTGCAATGACGCACAAAATTTTAGATGAAATAGACTAATTTCAGACTACAACCGTTCGAAGCATCTTGATAATCCACACCCCCAACTCTGCCAGGCCACGCCCCCTCCCACTCCGCAGGCAACGGGGATTGAAAAAAATCAGCTGCAGGGGTGGGAGGGTGAATTTCTCTATGCAACGACACACAAAAATCGTAGATGAAATTGACTAATTTTAGACTACGACCATTCAGTACTAATAAAAGATGTTTTTTTCCACTGCTAACCATTGCAGGTCCCCATAAATTACCATGTCATCGACCTGTAATTCATGCCACTCTGACCCCTGCCCCAGATCTCGCGAAACCACGCTCCAACTCTGTCAGGCCACGCTCCCTTTGGGCGGGTATATTTAATCTATTTCATTTAATGTTTCTGTATGTTGTTGCAGAAAGAAATCCAACCTCCCTCCCACCCCTGCAGCTGACAGGAGTTGATTTTTACCTTTATTTTTTCAATCCCCGTTGGCTGCGGAGTGGGAGGGAGGTTGGATTTCTTTCTGCAACAACATACAGAAACATTAAATGAAATAGATTAAATATACCCGTGGAAAGCAATGTTTTCTTCCACTGTTACCCATGGCGTGTCCTCATAAATTACCATGGCATCGACCTGTAATTCTGGCCACCATCAAAAGAAGGACTTAAAACCCCGCCCCAGGTCTTGCAACGTCACGCCCCCGACTCAGTCAGGCCATGACCTCTCCCACTCCGCAGCCAATGGAGATTGAACAATTGAAGGTAAAAATCAACATCTGTCAGCTGCAGGGATGGGAGGGAGGATGACTTTCTCTCTGCAACGACACACAGAAACATTAAATGAAATAGATTAAATATACCCGCGCAAAGCAATGTTTTCTTTCACTGCTACCCATTGTGTTTCCTCAAATTACCATGGCATTAACCTATAATTCAGGCCACTCTGAAATGAAGGACTTAACCCCCCCCCCGTGTCCCATTAAACCACGCCCCCTCCCACTCCGCAGCCAATAGGGATTGAAAAAATGAAGGTAAAAATCAATTTCTGTCAGCTGCATTGACTTTCTCTCTGCAACGACACACAGAAACATTAAATAAATAAATGAAATATACCCAGGCGAAGCCGGGTCTTTCTGCTAGTGTATATATATATATATATATATATATATATATATATATATATATATTAAACAACTGGAACATTTTTGAAAAATGCATTAAAAAACATACAAAAACTACAAAACAAACTAGTTTTTTCACGCTAAATTAAAATAATACTTAAAGGGAACCTGTCATCAACTTTATGACGACAGGTGAGTTGATTTCAGTGGTCTGTCATTTAAAAGTTAAAAGTAAGTGGTTGCCGAGAACCAACATCACAATCATTGCAGACTGGGCCTGGAAAAGAGTCATGGCCACCTGAGAAGAGTCATGGTTATTCATGAATTACTGCTCTCTCTGCCCACCTGCTGATGACTGACAGTCTTCTACCTAGTTTTCTCCCTTTCTGTCTAGGAGAGAACTGTCAATCATCAGCAGAGCAATCATGGGCAGGGAGAGCAGGAGATTATGAATAACTCTGACTGTTCTCAAGTAGATTTGACTCTTTTCAAGGCCTGTGTTGCAATGATTATACTGGTTCTCAGCAACCACTTACTTTTAGCTAATGAGTGGTACTCCGCTGAAATCAGCATTTCTGTCACTATTTTATGCTGCCCTTAGTGAGGTCAGCAAAATGTTGATGACAGGTTCCCTTTAATGGTGGAACAACCCCTTTAAACATAACATTCTAGTAATTCTGGCATGTTCTTGCAATAGTTACATTACAGTTCAACTAGTTGGTATTGACACCACAACGATTTCAAATGGTAACCTATAGCAACAGTTATTGTAAAATATACAGTTTTCTTTCTAATAGGGGCAAGGCTGATTTTTATCCCTCTTACATATAAATAATGTGGAAGACTCCTTTCTTGGTAGAGTAATGCTTTATAAACCATTTAACAGATGACCGGGGTATTGGTGTGGGAGTGGAAGCTAGAGGAAGGAAAAAGTGAGTTGCTCTTGTTTTCAAGAACTTATCTAATTGTGTTATCCTCTTGAGGTCAGTGAATTATATCAGGGAGATCTCTATGCAGCATATGATCCATTTTGACTAGTGTTGATCAAAACAAAGTGGACTTCAATTTGAATTTCAGGGAAAATTTGATTTGCTGCAAAGCCAAATTTCCTTGTTCTTTGTGGTAGCGAATCGATTTTCCCTTAATGGGGTAAATAAAAAAAATAAAAAATCATACTTTCCTGAAGAGCCGGCAGCTGCCATCTTGATTGAAGATCTTGTACGATATCCCGTGCGCGGTGATGTGTGACGCCACCAGACCTTCAAGATTTTTTTAAATTTTACACTGTGTTATTACTGTCACATGCGACGATCAGCTATGAACACTGCATCTGAGGAGTACAATTGCATCCACTACTTACAAAGAAATTCACTTTGTGACAAAGTAATTTTCACCACAAAGCAAATTTTATTGTAAAATTCGGCAAAGCAGCTGAATTAAATTTTTGAATGCTTCGCTCATCTCTAATTGTGATATTGACCCACAACTCATAATAGTCCACAGAAGGATAACCACCAATTTAGGCCTCATGCACACAAACATATTTTGTATCTCTGTACAATCCGCATTTTTTGCTGTCCACATCCGTGTGTCCATTCCGAATATTATAGAACATGTCCTTGTGGACAAGAATAGCAATTTCTAGTAATGGGTGTGAGGAAAAATTGGATTGTACATGGAAAGTGTCCGTATTTTGCAGATCTGTGGTTTACAGACCACTGTACGGACACGATTGTGTGCATGAGGCCTAAATATTACAATAATTCTTTATTTCACATTTTAGACTAAAGCAAGTAACACTGATAATGTCATATATGAGGGGATGGGAGTCATGATCAGATTGTTGTGTACAAGGCTGAAATGCTAACTGCAGAGGGCACAGGGCAAAACACGTGAAAGAGCTACTTCCCTCTTCTTTGAAGAAGAAAAATCAACATAATAGTGACCTTCCCTGTCCATATAGCACTGTATGCTGTGCCCAAATAGTACTTTATAGTACCAAGTAATGCCATATATTAGTGCTGTACAGAAACAATACTGGAAATGATCTAAATCTAATGAATCAGCTTTTCTCCTTGGCTATTGTGCTCCAAATAATAACTGTCTGCTTTGTTGCATACACATAGGGGAGATGGGGCAGATGTTCCATTTGCAGCTTTCATAGTTCACTCTTGCTGTGGACAGTGGGGAAAGCAGTTAAAAAAAGTGACGTTAAAAGGACAGAAAAAGCTTGGTAGTAAGTGCTATAAACATAAATTGAATATGTGCAAAAGGGAATAGAATCTGTTGCATCCAGAAACAACTAATGTTTTGACTGCTTTAGGTCTTTGTGGCACCATCCAATTGCACAACAGCCGCTGCATGCTTTCTATGAGATGTTGCTATGTTAGGTCATCATCTAGATGTAGTCTTCATTAGCAACAGCCTTGTTTATATGTTATGTTTGCTTAATTTACAGAGATTTTTTTCTATTTTGCTGGTGGTCATTTTTTGTCACACAGACAACAGGAAATGCCGCCATATTGGTTGTCACATTTGAATAAGCCGATGGTAAAACTATTACATAGTTGAATAGCACAGTTATTAAAAGGGACTTAGGCCCTTATTTATCAAGGCGATGTGTGTTACGTTGGCTTTGATAGCTCCTGTACTATCTGAGGAGGCATGTAATTTATGATGAGGCGCAAGAATGAAATAGTTTCTGGCATAAATAATAATGAATCAGCAGGGACCAAGGTCCCTGCCCTTGCAAAAACCTCACTCTATGAGACCTCTAGGAAAGTTGCAAATGCATTTATAAAGACACAAATACAGTTTACTTACAAATTCTATATGCCAAAAAGATGCATGAGGGGAAACATAAATTTCCCCCCATTTATTAACCCTTAGGATAACAGCACGGTACATGTATGGCGCAAAAAGCTGGGACACAAATCCCAGCGCCGTACATGTACGGCGCTGTGTACTCCCGGTCCCTGAGTGAAATCGCTCGGTGACCGGGGTACGATGGCTACTCTGCACGGCAGGCAGCCATCTTTCCTGAAGGCACAGGGAGGTTTCTGCAGACCTGCCAATCGCAGCTCCAGATGGCTTTCATCCATTCACGGAGCTGCAGGGGGGGCTGTCCGATGGTGATTGGTGCTGAATAGGTCAGCACTGGTCACATCGGAGGTGAGGCAGGGGACACCAGTGTTTGGCGTCCCCTGCCAGCGCTGCCATTGGCTGGTACAAAGCTCCAGCCAATGGCAACGCTATAGCAGCACAGGAAAGGGCAGAACTTTCCTGCATGCAGCCATTCTAGCTTGTGACTGCATGCAGAGAGGTTCTGTGCTTCTCTGTGCTGCTTGTTGGCTTGCTGTGACTTGTGGTTCTCCACCACAGCTTTTCACCTGCTCCTGTAAAGAAGAAGAAAGAAGAAAAGAAGCAAAGAAGAAAAGAAGAATAAATAACAGATCCCTAAAGCAATTCATCCCCAGAATGACCCTGCATATGACCGTCTGTTCAAAATTAGACCTTTCCTTGACCACTTCAATGCAAAGTTTTCAGAAGTGTACACCCCCGAATAAAATGTATGCATAGACGAAACCCTATTACTTTTCAAAGGGAGGGTAAGATTCCACCAGTACCTGCCCAGCAAGCGGGAAAGGTATGGCATAAAAATGTATAAACTCTGTGAGAGTACCTCTGGGTACACTCACAAGTTCCGGGTTTATGAAGGAAGGGACACCCGAATTGAACCCCCAGAATGCCCCCCTGGCCTAGTTGTTAGTGGGAAGATTGTGTGGGACTTGCTGCACTCACTGCTAGATAAGGGTTACCATCTCTACTAGATAATTACTACACAAGTGTACCACTGTTCCAATCCCTAACTTCCAGACATACTGTGGCGTGCGGCATAGTGCGCAAAAATCAGAGAGGCCTCCCTAGATCCCTTGTAGGGCAACCAGAGGGTGAAAGTAGGGCTCTCCTCAATGAGAACACGTTGGTGGTTAAGTACAAGAGGGATGTCCTTGTACTGACCAGTATTCACCCCAACACCAGCTCTCCTGCCCGTGTACGTGGTACCACTACCACTGTCCCCAAACCAGACTGCATTCTGGATTACAACAAGAACATGGGAGGGGTTGATCTTTCAGATCAAGTTCTAAAACCCTACAGTGCCACACGAAAAACAAAAGTGTGGTACAAAAAGCTGGCTGTGCACCTCGTACAGGTGGCGCTGTACAATGCATTCATGCTATTTCCATCTACAGGCCAGACAAGAACATTCCTAGAATTTCAAGAGGTGGTGATAAAGGCCCTAATTCTTCAAAACCAAGCAGAAGAGGCCCCCAGTACTTCTGCAAGTTACGGTGCCCAGGTAGTACCAGGGCAACATTTCCCTGGTGAAGTCTCCCAAACAGCGAGGAAGGGAAGGACCCAAAAAAAGATGCAGGGTATGTTCAAAAAGGGGGATTAGGAAGGACACCATTTACCACTGCGAAACCTGCCCTGAAAAACCTGGCCTGTGCATCAAGGATTGTTTCAGAATCTACCACTCATCCACAGATTAGTTTCATCCTTGATGTACCCTGTAATTTTACCACCTTATACCTGATTTTGTCCACATAGCTTCCATTTTTTACCAACCACTACATATTCATTTCTGTAATACTGGGGTGCATTTTCTCGCTTGTGAAAGTGAAAAATTGGGGTCTGCTAGTAATCTTTCATTTTCACAAATGTGTACTTTGAAATGCTTTTACAAGTGTTTCTGCCTTCTGTGAGACACCCGTTTGGTAAAAAGTACCCTTTCTACAACTTACAATGTTCGTACGGGGGTGCTCTTTCCAAAATGGGGTCACTTCTTGGGGTTTTTAGTTGCTGGGGACCTCAGGAAATTTTTAAACGCGACCTGGCAATTAAAAAACCATGTCTGTTAATTCTAGCCTGCAAAATCCATATTTTGCTGTTTGCCTCTAGAGGCCTGCTGTGCGCCCATACAGAGGGCTACAAGCACATATGGGGTGTTGCTATAATGGGGAGAAAAATGAGGAATGCATAATGGGGTGCATTTTCTCCTTTAACCCCTTGTGAATATGAAAAATTGGGGTCTGCTAGTAATTTTTAATTTTCACAAATGTGTACTTTGAAATGCTTTTACAAACGTTTCTGCCTTCTGTGAGACACCAGTTTGGTAAAAAGTACCCTTTCTACCACTTAAAATGTTCGTACGGGGGTGCTCTTTCCAAAATGGGGTCACTTCTTGGGGTTTTTAGTTGCTGGGGACCTCAGGAATTTTTTAAACGCGACCTGGCAATTAAAAAACATGTCTGTTAATTCTAGCCTGCAAAATCCATATTTTGCTGTTTGTCTCTAGAGGCCTGCTGTGCGCCCATACAGCGGGCTACGAGCACATATGGGGTGTTGCTATAATGGGGAGAAAAATGGGGAACGCATAATGGGGTGCATTTTCTCCTTTAACCCCTTGTGAATATGAAAAATTGGGGTCTGCTAGTAATTTTTCATTTTCACAAATGTGTGCTTTGAAATGCTTTTACAAGTGTTTCTGACTACTGTGAGACACCAGTTTGCTAAAAAGTACCCTTTCTACCACTTAAAATGTTCATACGGGGGTGCTCTTTCCAAAATGGGGTCACTTTTGGGGGGTTTCCACTGTAGGGCCAGTTCAGGTTGTCTTCATGTGCGACATAGCTCCCAATTATTATTCCAGTTAATTCCTCTCTCCAAAAGCCATATGGTGCTCCTTCCACTCCGAAGCTTGCTGTGCGCCAGTATCTTGGGCTACAAGCACATATGGGGTGTTGCCATATTCGGGGGAAAATGGTGACCAAAATGTGGGGTGCATTTTGTCCCGTTACTCTTTGTGAAAGTGAAAAATGTGGGAGTTAAGCAACTTTTTTGTCACAAAATTGCAATTTTTCATTTTCACTGCCGTGTGTATCCTAATTCTAGGAAGCACCTTTGAGCTCAAAATGCTCACCACACACCTTGAAAGATTCCTTGAGGGGTGCTCTTTCCAAAATGGGGTCAGTTTTGGGGGGTTTCCACTGTAGGGCCAGCTCAGGGTGTCTTCATGTGCGACATAGCTCCCAATTATTATTCCAGCTAATTCCGCTCTCCAAAAGCCATATGGTGCTCCTTCCATTCTGAAGCCTGCTGTGCGCCCATACATTAGTTTTTGTGCACATATGGGGTTTTTCTGTAAACTCCATAATCGGGGTAATAGATTTTGAGTTTTGGTTTGCTGTTAACCCTTGATGTGTTTCATGAAAAATGGATTAAAATTAGAGATGAGCGAGCACTAAAATGCTCGGGTGCTCGTTATTCGAGTCGAACTTTTCCCGATGCTCGGGTGCTCGTTTCGAATAACGAACCCCATTGAAGTCAATGGGAGACTCGAGCATTTTTGCGGGGGACCAAGGCTCTGCCTAGGGAAGGCTGGGTGAAAACCTGGAAACCTCAGAAAATGATGGAAACACCACGGAAATGGACAGGAAACAGCAGGGGCAGCATGCATGGATGCCTCTGAGGCTGCCTAATCCCACCTGGTGGTTACCCTCATGGCAATTGTGCTCACCCAGACCAAGAAAGGCTAGGAAAATACCCATCACATGTTAGGGAAGCACCCAACTAGGTGCAACGAAGGTCCATCACCGCCTGCAGGTGACACCACTGCTCATGCTGGCACTGCAGCTGAAATCAAGTTTAGTATCTGTTCTTATCAGTTGCTGTGCCTGCTGGTGGTATAGTGGTGAGCATAGCTACTTCCCAAGCAGTTGATCTGGGTTCGGTTCCCATCTATCGCAGGAGGCAATTCAGATTCAGTACAATATCTAATACGTCCCCTATCCGGGTAAATTGTTTGTAGAGAGGGCCTGTAGGTGGGGGGCAGGCTGGGGGGAAGGAGGTTTCGCTGGAAGAGCCAGAGGAGTGTCCACTGGGCTAGCGTGTGTGGTGGTGACAACAGCTGGAATGGATTTGGAAAAACTGTTGCTTTAAACCGTATGGTATCGATTCTTCTCAGTTTAATACCGTATACGTCCCCTATCTTGGGACCCTATATTTCATGAATTTTTCGACCACGGAAAAGTAAAAAGAGCTTGCTCTGGCCAGGGGAGTGTCTTTCCAACTGCAGCTAAGGGGACGTGTCCATGCTCTGCCTATCACAGGTCAAGAGGCAATTAAAAGAAGAACCAAAAAAAAAATCAGTACAATATCTAATACGTCCCCTATCCGGGTAAATTGTTTGGAGAGAGGGCCTGTAGGTGGGGGGCAGGCTGGGGGGAAGGAGGTTTCGCTGGAAGAGCCAGAGGAGTGCCCCCTGGGCTAGTGTGTGTGGTGGTGTAGTTAGAATGACGACGCAGGACCCCAACTTAAAAATTTAGCATCAACCGGTACAGTCGTAAATTATGAGATTGATCAAGTGTGGTATGTCTTCTATGTATACTACTCAGTTTAATACCGTATATGGCACCTATCCGGAAAAATAGTTTGGAGAAAGAGAAAGATAGGACAAAGACGTAAATTGTTTGGAGAGAGGGCCTGTAGGTGGGGTGGCAGGCTGGGGGGAAGGAGGTTGAGCTGGAAGAGCCAGAGGAGTGCCCCCTGGGCTAGCCTGTGTGGTGGTGACAACAGCCGGATGTAGTTAGAATGACGACGCAGGACCCCAACTTAAAAATTTTGCATCAACCGGTACAATTGTCAATTATGAGCTCGATCAAGTGTGGCATGACCTTTTAGATGGAGATTGCATGTGGTCACGTACTCCCTGGAACCCCATAGTCACCCCTTCTCTGATGTGCTAGCCCAGAACATTCTCTGCCCCAATTCGCAAGACCTTTTGCAGTCTCCGTGTGCTGACAGTGGGGATTTACCAGTGTTGTCTGAGGAGGTGGTGGATACAGTGGGGACTCCTTGGTGGGACTTTCTCATGATGGGACAGATTCAACTTGGGTGAATCAGGCACAGGAACAGATCAATTTTTTTTTTTTGTGTTTATTTAACTTTTATTTAGCTCAAATAACCACAGAGATATTTATTCGTTATCTTCGCTGCGCAGTCTGGCGTTGGGGTTCGTCACTTTGATGCGAGCTGTGCCGCTCTCTCCACAATGGTCTTTAGGTTCGTAGATGGAGACGTTGTGGGCGATTTCTTTACAGAAGGACTTGTTGCTCATCAACAGAACCTCGATCCTTGACATTGTGGACCAGGAATTTGCGGAACCCTGTGGGCAGCATGTGTTTGGTCTTCTAGTTGCTACCGTATCCAATGTTGGGCAATATAGATACGCAGGTAATATTATTTTTCACACCGATCCCAAAAATAAAACTTACGCAGTTTGCGCAATTAAAACTGGAAACTGGAACTGGAGAGAGGGCCTGTAGGTGGACCTGCGGAAAAATTGTTTGGAAAGAGGGCCTGTAGGTGGGGGGGGGGCAGGCTGGGGGGAAGGAGGTTGAGCTGGAAGAGCCAGAGGAGTGACCCCTGGGCTAGAGTGTGTGGTGGTGACAACAGCCGGATGTAGTTAGAATGACGACGCAGGACCCCAACTTAAAAATTTTGCATCAACTGGTAGAATTGTCAATTATGAGCTCGATCAAGTGTGGCATGACTTTTTAGATGGAGATTGCATGTGGTCACGTACTCCCTGGAACCCCATAGTCACCCCTTCTCTGATGTGCTAGCCCAGAACATTCTCTGCCCCAATTCGCAAGACCTTTTGCAGTCTCCATGTGCTGACAGTGGGGATTTACCAGTGTTGTCTGAGGAGGTGGTGGACAATGGCGAGACACAGGTGTCGGGGAGTGAGGTAGTTGTATGGGAAGCAAGTTACAGTGGGGACTCCTTGGGGGGACGTTCTCATGATGGGACAGATTCAACTTGGGTGGATCAGGCACAGGAACAGATCAATTTTTTTTTTGTGTTTATTTATTTGTATCACTGAGCTAAAACAACAAATACAAGTAATTTTTTTTTTTATATTTTGTTTTCTATATTTTTTTTGTAGTTTTGTTTTTTTGGGAACGTGACGTGCAGAAACTATCGTAGAGCTGACTGACACCCTACTGACGGTGGCTATTTAGACTGCGACCCAGACAAATGTCGCACAGAGATTTTTAGGATCAAGCTATATACGTGACAGGCAGCAAATGACTTGGTTGTATTCGGTGACGTACAGAAAGAGTCACCTGGACAGAATATACGGATTGGACTGAGTGTGCTGAACTGTGACACACAGGAAAGGTTACACGCAGCTGTGTGAAATGGATTTGTATCACTGAGCTAAAACAACAAATACAACTAATTTTTTTTATGTATTTTTTTTTTACTTTTGTTTTTTTTTGGAAGGTGACGTGCAGAAACTATCGTAGAGCTGACTGACACCCTACTGACGGTGGCTATTTAGACTGCGACCCAGACAAATGTCGCACAGAGATTTTTAGGATCAAGCTATATACGTGACAGGCAGCAAATGACTTGGTTGTATTCAGTGACGTACAGAAAGTGTCACCTGGACAGAATATACGGATTGGACTGAGTGTGCTGAACTGTGACACACAGGAAAGGTTACACGCAGCTGTGTGAAATGGATTTGTATCACTGAGCTAAAACAACAAATACAACTAATTTTTTTATATATATTTTTTTTTACTTTTGTTTTTTTTGGAACGTGACGTGCAGAAACTATCGTAGAGCTGACTGACACCCTACTGACGGTGGCTATTTAGACTGCGACCCAGACAAATGTCGCACAGAGATTTTTAGGATCAAGCTATATACGTGACAGGCAGCAAATGACTTGGTTGTATTCGGTGACGTACAGAAAGTGTCACCTGGACAGAATATACGGATTGGAGTGAGTGTGCTGAACTGTGACACACAGAAAGGTTACACGCAGCTGTGTGAAATGGATTTGTATCGCTGAGCTAAAACAACAAATACAACTAATTTTTTTTATATTTTGTTTTCTATATTTTTTTTGTAGTTTTGTTTTTTTGGGAACGTGACGTGCAGAAACTATCGTAGAGCTGACTGACACCCTACTGACGGTGGCTATTTAGACTGCGACCCAGACAAATTTCGCACAGAGATTTTTAGGATCAAGCTATATACGTGACAGGTAGCAAATGACTTGGTTGTATTCCGTGACGTACAGAAAGTGTCACCTGGACAGAATATATGGATTGGAGTGAGTGTGCTGAACTGTGACACACAGAAAGGTTACACGCAGCTGTGTGAAATGGATTTGTATCACTGAGCTAAAACAACAAATACAACTAATTTTTTTATATATTTTTTTTTATATTTTTTTTAAACTTTTGTTTTTTTTTGGAAGGTGACGTGCAGAAACTATCGTAGAGCTGACTGACACCCTACTCACGGTGGCTATTTAGACTGCGACCCAGACAAATGTTGCACAATGATTTTTAGGATCAAGCTATATTCGTGACAGGCAGCAAATGACTTGGTTGTATTCGGTGACATACAGAAAGTGTCACCTGGACAGAATATACGGATTGAACTGAGTGTGCTGAACTGTGACACACAGGAAAGGTTACACGCAGCTGTGTGAAATGGATTTGTATCACTGAGCTAAAACAACAAATACAACAAATTTTTTTTTTATATTTTGTTTTCTATATTTTTTTTGTAGTTTTGTTTTTTTGGGAACGTGACGTGCAGAAACTATCGTAGAGCTGACTGACACCCTACTGACGGTGGCTATTTAGACTGCGACCCAGACA
>ONZH01021690.1:600000-917117 GCA_900303285.1 Rhinella marina
CAAAAATCCTGTCTCCACCCCGAACAGAAGAAGATTTTTCTAGGGGTCTTGCTCGACTCTCAACAGATGATTTCTTTTCTTCCTCAACAAAAACGAACAGACCTTGTCTACAAGATCAGGAATTTTCAACGTTCAGTGGTCTCCTCAATCAGAGACATCATGACAATTCTGGGATTAATGACATCCACGATCCCTTCAGTCAAATGGGCTCAAGCCCATTCCAGATCTCTACAGGCCTTTCTTCTCCGCATATGGGACAAAAAGCAGACTTCCCTGAACAAAAAGGTAAGAATCCCAGGGCAAGTAAAGTCTTCCCTATCCTGGTGGACCAATATAGAAAATTTAAGTCAGGGGGTGGATTGGAGAACCCCGAACCAACTTGTCATCTCTACGGATGCAAGCCAGCAGGGTTGGGGAGCCCATATGGGAGGCATCATGAAACAGGGTCTTTGGGACTCGAGTATGACAAAAGCATCCTCCAACAGGCGGGAACTAGCAGCAGTGTGGCAAGCCTTAAGAGCCTTTACTCCAGAGATCCGGGAAGGCCACATAAAAATCCTCTCGGACAACACGACCACAGTAGCATATTTAAGCAAACAGGGGGGGACCAGGAGTCACCTTCTCTCGTCATTGTCAAAAAGGATTTTCGACTGGGCGGAAAAGAATATAATGTCTCTCTCGGCAGTCCACGTAAAAGGGACAGAAAATCAGATAGCAGATTTCCTGAGCAGGGAACAGCTAAAAGAGGGAGAATGGAGCCTGAACCCAGCTGTTTTCGACCAAATCTGTGTGAAGTGGGGAACCCCAGTGATCGATCTTTTTGCCTCCAGAAAAAACCGGAAGGTAGATCAATTTTTCTCCCTATCTCGTCAAGATCAGCCTCTCGAGGTAGATGCCCTTTCAGTCCGGTGGCCCAGAGGACTCCTTTATGCTTTTCCCCCCTTTTCCCTAATTCCCAGGGTTCTGATGAAAGTCATGGAGGAAAAATTACAGATGGTCTTGATAGCCCCGTTCTGGCCCAGGCGATCCTGGTTCCCGATTTTGAAGAATCTTGCAGGAGACGACCTCTGGATCCTACCAGACCTTCCAGACCTGTTAAACCAGGGTCCAGTGTTACACCCGGGAGTTCCTCAGCTCCGCCTGACTGCCTGGAGACTGAGAGGGCCTTGCTAAGGAGAAAGGGCCTGTCTGAGGGAGTTATTCATACACTCATGCAAAGTAGGAAACCTGTAACTTCAAAAATCTACTTAAGATCATGGCAGGCGTTCCTGAACTTCGCTATACATTCTTGGGACTCTTCCATGGCCCCAGATGTCTCTATCATTTTGGACTTCCTCCAGGCAGGGTTAAATAAGGGGTTAAGATGTCTGAGAAAGAGAAGCTCTTCCACCATTTGGATGTAAGAAGATGTCTGCTCCAATACCTCGAGGCCACACGGGACTTAAGGCAGTCAAATCAGCTTCTGATTCAGTACCTGGGTCAGAATCGGGGGAAGGCGGCTAGTAAGACGTCTATTTCAAGATGGATTAAGTCCTGCATTCTTCTGGCTTACGACAAAGAAGGGGTCTCCCCACCTCCTCTTCTTAAAGCTCACTCCACCAGAGCTCTGGCTGCATCTTGGGCAGAGGGAGCTTCTGCGTCTCTTGAAGACATTTGCCGGGCTGCCACCTGGTCTAATCCATGTACCTTTTTTCGTCATTACAGACTAGACGTACTTTCCAGCAGAGATCTTTCCTTTGGAAGAAGGGTCTTGTCAGCTGTGGTCCCTCCCTAAGTTTTCTCTGTCATTCCTCCAGGTGGTGCCGTTGTGGAGGCGTGGGGAAAAGATGATAATTACTTACCGGTAATTGGATTTTCCTTTAGCCTCCACAACGGCACGAGGAATTCCCACCCAAAAAAAAAAAAAAAAAAAAAAAAAAATTATTATAAAAAAAAAAAAAAAAATAAATAAATATAGATAAAAATAAATGAAAGTAAATTTATTATATACATATTCTCTAGAGGGGAGAAGCGTTATCCCTTTTTTGAGTATATCACATTATATGTTTAGGTGATACTTATTTTCCAAAAGAAAAAAAAAAAAAAAAAAAAAAGTTTGGTTTGGATGTGCATGTTGTTTGATTAAAAAGCATATATATATTTCAGAGTCCTAGATTATTAACTGGAGAAGGTAGGAATCAGGGGGCCTTTTATTGGCTGAATTCACAGTTATTTCCTGTCCCTGAGAAGGCGGGTTAACCTCCAGGTGGTGCCGTTGTGGAGGCTAAAGGAAAATCCAATTACCGGTAAGTAATTATCATCTTTTGGGTCTCGTCAAAATTGAGAGGCATGATTCGTGATATTCTATGAGGACCTTTAGAGGTAGACACCTCTACCAATGTATCCAACAATGTAGTATGGCAAAATAACATTACTGGATGTAGAATGTAAGCTTCACCCAACACCAAGAAATGAGCAGAGCAGTATTAGACAACTAGGCCTCTCAACTTCATTAAGAGGTGCATCAAGGCCTCAAAAAAAGGTACGTACCGGTAAGGCCTCTTTCACACTAGCGTTAGCACGGATCCGGCACCTAAAGGGTGCCAACGGATCCGTGCTAACGCTATACATGTGTGGAGCCGGAGCAGCGCTCCGGCCCCACACATGACACACCTTGAAACAAGACACAGACATACATACAAACAAACATACAGACAGACATACATACATACATACTCACATACTCCAGGGACGCCGGCAGAACGTCTTCACGCGCCTCCTGCGTGCAGTGATGACGATTCCCCACAGCGCCCTCTGCTGGGCGCAGTGGGGAAACGTCATAGCTGCGCGCAGGAGGCGCGTGAAGACATGCTGCCGGCGTCCCTGGAGTATGTGAGTATGTATGTGTCTGTATGTATGTAGCCGGATTCGGAATGACCCCCCATTGGAAATCAATGGAGGACAGATCCGGATTTTGGTGTGTCCACACCAAACGCATCCGTCCCCATTGACTTGCATTGGGGGTCATTCCGGATCCGTCTTGGTGCGGATGCCTGGACCGGAGAGAAAACCGGAGCATTCCGTTGTCTTCAGTTCAGTTTTGTCCCCATTGACAATGAATGGGGACAAAACTGAAGCGTTTTTTTCCGGTATTGAGCCCCTATAACGGAACTCAATACCGGAATTTAAAAACGCTAATGTGAAAGTAGCCTAAGTGACTGCCACTTATCTTTAATTTCCTCAATTATTAAAGACATTCCCAGACAATTGGACTATCCATTTAGTCTGTTGGTGTATCTTACCAAAATTTATCATTTGACAATCGCCCTTACATTTTCTTTGGGCTTATTTTCATTTAGGATTTTTTATTTTTTCCACTTTTGTACTAAATCTGTTTATCACCATGTTTTCCTAGGTGTCAGCAAGTTTACTGTTTTCTCAGGAAATCTTAATCTTCTTTGTCTGGAGATAGGAATGGAAACGAAGGGAGGCTCCAGTGATGAGCTCAGCACTTCTGCCTCATTTAGTATGCTCATATGGGTTTATTTAGACTTATGTCTTAATGTTTTTGTAACATTTTGTTCTCTTAGGAAGAACTGTGTTTACAGAAGTATTTGGGGACATTTGGTGGTCATAAATGGTGTGCTCCCTGGAGCTAATACGTTAGCATTGCAGGGTGGATTTCTAGGATGTTGGAAGTCCTAGATCGCTCGGGAGGCAAGTCTGGACTTTAATTGTTTACCCTCCTCCTCTGCACCCTGTTGATTCTGCTGCTTCCTCCCCCATCCCTATGCAGCTTGCCACATCTACCATGTTTCAAAGGCACACAATGTGGATATTTTGCTAGATTTACATAATTTATTGCCATTGATATTCTGCCAATTTGTACAACCCATGCTGACAGTTGGTGCTTGTGTAGAAACCATACTAACAATTAAAACCAAGACACATGGGACAGTTTATTGGATGTTAAGACCATCTTCAGAGAAGATCATGCTAATTTTGTTTAACAGTCCAGTCTGATCATTTCTAAAGAGACACTGCTAGATTTTTTTTTTCTTGTCAGGTGTGCAGTCTTGTGTATATGCATAGTCCATTGCATTTCGTCTTACAGAAAGTCCATAATGTGGCACATGGTGTTCAATTTATGGACCTTTTGGAGCTCAGCATGCTTAAAAAAAAAATAGCTGTATATGTGATAAAGAAAAAAAAAAAACTACTCTACCTTTAATCCGCCACTGATCCAACACAGATGCTCCAATGGTCTTTGAAGACTTGTTTACAAGCTGCAGGGATGCCACCACTTCAACCAGTCAGTGGTCATGTGCCAATCCTCTTGGCATCACGTGAAATCCAACTGGCGGAAGTGACAAGCGGCACCCAAAGACCAACACATGTCCAATATGACTAGTGGTTCCTCTGCCTATAATGGGCAGAGCAGTGTACATGTGTGGGCCAACCATGGAGTGGCACACACGCGAGATCTGGTAGGCACGGCACGTGATGGTAGGAAACAAGGGCGGGCCAAAGGGCTGAAAGAGGTGTGGTTTTCTGTTCACATCGCCGAGGGACCTGGGCACTTGCAGCAGTAATTTGCCAAAGCTAATTTGCATAAATTATAAAGTGTATTGTTCACGATCTCGATGAGTGACACAGACAAGAGAGGCACCATTGAAATGGGGGCCAAACAGTCTATAACAGGGATGCCCAACCTGTGGCTCTCCAGCTGTTATAAAACTACAACTCCCACCATGCCCTGCTGTAGATTGATAGCTTAGCAGCCAGCTGGGATTTGTAGTTTTGCAACAGCTGGAGAGCCTCAGATTGGCCATCCCTGGCCTATAACCTGATCTGAGTGGTCTAAAATGCTCAGATTAGGTGACCGACTCCCTTTAAGTAAACTGGTGATTTTTTTTTTTTTTTCAATTTTTATTTCACTTTTTTACTTGGTTCAGATTTCTGCTTGTAGAGAGTATTGTTTTCTTCTGTGAAAGAGCACTTTTTGGATTTTTCTTCAGGGTTTTCACTGCCTTTGTTGGTGCTCTATGTATCACCAGGGCTTTAGTGTGTTTAACCATGCTCTCGACGTAGCCGTCTACGTAGACCTTGTGTCAGGAGCTCCTTCTTGAAGCTCCTTGATTGGTAACCCTCAGCGGCAGCAATGTTTTTCTCTTGTTTGTAAATTGTAACTCGCGTTATCCCCATGTAACCTTTTCCGTTGACGTTTTTTTTTTTTATGTGTAATGTGAACATATTTGACAACCTCGAAACTCTTCACACACACCTGGGAAACATTTTTTTTTTCCCCTTGTTCCTGGAATGGCAGAGATCTAGAGATGTTTGCTGGCTCTGTCACATACACATCTTGTGTTAATTGAACATTTTTTTTTTTCTTCTCAGGAAATCCTGGTCTAAAAGAACCGTTTACATTTTCGGTAATATTCTAGAATTTTGGACGGCTCTCTTCATACCAGGGATGCGTAAGCAGTGGAAAGTCTGGTGCCGTCTTTCCTGCTTCATAATGCAGCGATTGATTCCTTTTGGGACACGCTCAGTTATTTGCTTGTCTGGGTTCATGGCTTCGTACCTGCACAAGACGTTTATTA
This sequence comes from Rhinella marina, assembly GCA_900303285.1. Classification (NCBI taxonomy): domain Eukaryota; kingdom Metazoa; phylum Chordata; class Amphibia; order Anura; family Bufonidae; genus Rhinella; species Rhinella marina. The sequence goes on from ONZH01021690.1 coordinate 605,586, forward strand.
ACATTACAGTTTGGCGTTTTGCTTAGGGGAAAGAGAGTGAGAGTGAAATGATCATTTAGTATAGTCTCTACATTGAGTGAGTAGATCAGGTCTTACGTTACATCTGACATGTTCTTGAGCTGGAGAACTAGTCAAATGACTTTCTAAAGGAAATGGTTCCTGATCTGTTCACCCAACGTTCAAATTTTTTTTTACTTGTCCCATCCTTCATCTCCCCTCCCAAAGCTGCCGCTGCCTTTATTTGGACTTTTGAATGACCTACTGGACGGCTTTATGTTACTGAACAAAAGAGATGCCTTTTTAGCCCAGAAATCTTGGGAGACCACCAAGGACTCTGAGCTTTTGCACTGTGGCTCCGCACCACTTTCAACAATAAGAAAAATGCATGACTGAATGGCTCAAAAATGTGGAGTGGTGGAAGCATTGATTTAAGTCCAGAGCACTGTCACAACACAGACAGACCCAAGCAAATACCTCTAGGCTGCTAAAATAGAACGGAGGCTAAGTGTTTACGGTTGCTAGTATGACACACATATGACTCGCATTCTCAACCGCACGCTCCAAAACAAATCTGAACCATTGGACCTTTACCAGAAATATCATTCATCCCTGCGTTCTTTTTGAGGTTAACTTTCATGAAGTTTTATGCGGTTTTGTGGAACTTGTTAGTCTAGTTTTCTCTTACTCTGTGTGAGAGACCAAAAAGTAGACCTTTTGCACAGGCCCTTGTCTACTACAACAATTTCACAACCATCTGTAGATGATTTCTGGTACAGGACTACTAAAGTTTTTTTCCTTTCAACTAGTATGTGGAGAATGTGTTATGGTTATATTTGACCATGTGACGATGTGAGTCCCACAAAAAGGCCCACAACCCAATTTTATGGTTCAATGAATGGATCCAGAAACCAAGGATATCTCCTTTTTTCCTTCCATATTTAGAAAGAAACTCTATGGGTGTTATCCTAAATGCATAAAGGTTTGTGCATTCAGCAGTAATATGGCTTCATTTTGTTCAGAGCCTCTGTTGTGCCTCTGTATGCTTTTTGTGGAGGCATCCAGATTTTTTCTGTACAAATCTGAAAGACAATTGTGTCGCAGTCTGTGAGACTCCGTATGGAGGTGGTATAACTTCATGCTAAGGTAGTGGTGCAGGCTCTCTGTAGCCCCAAAGTAGTATCTATGAGCCCTAAATTTCATAAACTGTTGATGGATCACAGCCTTTTTAAGTTGCTGGAGTGTTTGACTAGGAAGAGTCAGTGTAGCTTAGGTCATCCAACCGCTTTCTTTCCGGACTACCTCCTTGCTTCCTCATACACGTACACGTTCCGATCTGTGTATTTAATGTGGAGAGGGGAGAAAGCCACTGCCAGACACCTCTGGTGGAAGCTTATCTTGTGGGAGAACAAAAGGATTGGCCGAAAATCTTCATTTTGTCCAGATTTTCTCTCCCACTAAAAAAACAAAAGAAAACTAAACACAATTCTCAGGAGCTCTCTAATGATTAGACTGTCTGCTGAAACCGATCTTCTTGATGGATTCAGCCAACAACATACCAATGTGTATGGGGACCTTCAAAGGCACTCTTGACTGGTTTCTTTGATTCTGAATACTCTGCTCACTCTTCCTCCCCTGCAGTGCTATGTTCATGATACCATGTATCTGGAGAACAGCGCCTCATAGTGACGTTTAATGCTGTCAGATCTATTTGGTATTTTTAGTTTCATGATGAACTGATTTTTTTTTTTTAAATTTTTGCTCACATGTTCTGTTCCCATCTGCTCACTGTTAGCACATGTTCGCTGATTTTTATTTTTTTTTTTCCACTGCTTGCCTTTGCAGGTTGCATAGGAGATACTTCCTTCTAGTGAGGTGTGCTCCAGCTCAGCAATGATTTATGAATGCTCATGTCACAAGCTGCCTGAGGCTGTTCGAAACTTTGCTTGTTTTCAGTCTGCCCTGATTTTTATCAACCTACCCTGCCGCCCATCTGTGAACGGGAAGAATATGACTGCCTGCTCCTTATGTATCGATATTATATTGTGCCTTTTTTTTTTTTTTTTTTTACTACACTTTTGCACTTTTATCACCTATTTTCATCACTACCTGGCCTTATCTTTTGACCATTTTTGAGATGTATTGCAACTTTTAGCTATCAGTCCTCCAGTCAAGAATTTTGTCTACTTTACAAAATATGGTATTTTGACTATTTGGGCTTATTTGAAGACAGTTTTTCACTATTTTTACTCCAATTGCCCAGAATAGATAGATGGAGGAGATGCAGCGGTGGACATGCAGGGATCAGGAGCGACGTGGGTGCAAGGGAGCGGTGTAAGTTTAATCTATATGAGGGGCCTGGCCATTGAGGGGCATGTTTTAGACTTAGGAAAACCCCTTTAAAGATTAACAAAATCTTTCAAACATGTAACATTTGATAAGTTCGGCCCAAATTATGGCAACAGACTTCTGCAAAAATTTCCCTTCTGGTAAATCCCCCCCCCCAATGTTCTTTGACGGTAGGTGGCCTGTTCTGCTTGTAGACTATAAAATCTTTGGTTAGCTATTGGAAAAGCAGAGATGAATAGACAGCGATCGTGTTCACTACAAGAGCCACCCAAACTATTGTTTGCCCGCAGGGTTCAACCACTGCTATGGCGTAATTTATTGGGAGAATTTTTAGAGCTCTTGAAGGAACGTCCCCCTGAATCATGACTGTTCAAGTACATAACCTGTCCTGAATTTGAAAAATGGTTTTCAGAATCTGTAATTTAGGATAATTGAGTATTACATAACGTGTGCTCGGGTGGGTGCATTATTATTATTACTTACAGATTATTCAGCACTGTATGCGTGCAGAATTTTTTTTGATAACTAGAGATGGTGCTTCACAGTTGGTTCAGCTAAGAGAATTCACGTTTATCTATCCATGCCAAAATACACTGGGGCAAATGTCTTTCCAAATGAAGAGCTGCCTGGTGCCAAGCTCCTCGGATCTTTTTAAGTGTTGGGTTGTTTGTTCTCCCAGTACACAGTCATCTTCTTCGAAAGGTTTTGTCAATATTAATATAGAGATGCTGAAGACTTTGCCATGTCCTTAACTTTTTTGAAAGGAGCCCTGTTCATATTTCTGAATGTTCAACACTGCTGTATTATGCGGGCGTAGGTTGTGAGGCTTAATGGGAGATGTCCTGCATCGGTCATGTCAGCCATCTTTGCTCTGATTAAAACATCTATTGAACTACTGAGCGTAGGGAATGTGTTGTCATGTAGAACAGCTGTGAAATGTTCGTAGGGTGTTACAGCGCTTATAATAACATTTTGATCATCTGTGAAGCCCTCTCCCTCTCCCACTGTGGGTTCTCGGTGACTGTGGCTGCACGGGGGATGTCTCTAATGAGCACTTTTGACTTTTTTTTGGATGTGACATGCCTTATGCACTAACACTTGAAAAATATCATCTCTGTTCCTCAATCTTTCACACTTTGTCCAGCTTTGATGACTCTCAATGGATTCAGAAATTGGGCACATTTGTGCTGTTGGATCATGATGAGTTCATGTGAACTGTCAAACACGTCACCCGCTCTACTAAATTTTATCTATGAAACTGTTTCCGTTGCCATAATAAACTCTAATGACATCAACCAAACTTTGTCTTTGAGAGACGTCAGAGTTGAAACTGTTATCTCCCCCCTGGCTTAGGAGCTTACTGAGGCCAGATATTAAAAAAACAAAAAACAAAAAGACCATGCTATAGCCTCTAGCATCTAGATAATACGTGGCAGAGTTTATACCATCAAGTTACCGTACATCTAGGTTTGAAAATTCTGAATCTTCCAAGTGTTAAAGGGAATGTGTCATCAGAAAGTGACCTATAGTGTAAATCACATTTTTATGTTAAACATTTTTTTAGAATATCTGCTGAGGTTAATTTTTGCTGCCTTTAGTATGGGCAACATGGAGTTGATGACAAGTTCCCTTTAATATTAGGTCATGATTTCCTGTTCTGTTCAGGTAACTTTTCAGTAGCCATTATCATCACTGGCAGAATTGCAATGACAAGTAACACCTGGATCCACCATTTACAATAGGTGATATCACAGTTTATCTACTCCCTCCTGACCTCTGCACAGGTCGCAGAGCCTAGAAAACTCTCCCATGGAAGTCACTGAGGTCCCCTCCTGTCCATTGTGTCTGTGGCCCAGGTAGATGCTGATAGATGTAAGCCCCACCAGTGGAACGCACAGCATCAGACATTTATTGCATATTGTTTGGAAAACTAGGGTCCTATGACCATAGATGGTGCACCATGTTCCCCCAGTTGAATGATGCAGCAGTCATGCATGGGCGCTGCCGCTCCCTTCAGCTGTATGGGACTGCTCAGTACAATGTGTTCGTGACTTCTGCAGCATTCAAAGGGGTTACATGGGGCCCCTGTACTCATGATCGGCTACAGCGATCAGATACTGTGGACAGCGGAAAAGTCTTGGTCATGGAACTATCCCTGTAATAGAAGTTACTATGCTTGTCTACATTTATAAAGGGGTTTTGATTTTTTTTTCCCCTCTAGTTCTACACGACTGGCAGGAAATGCCCGCTCAGCAATCATTTCTGAGACTGCTCTCTGCCGTAGCATGTGATTAGCAGAGCAGATATTTACTCTGTCTATAGGGGCCCCAAAACAGAACTAGTTGGGACCCCGAGAGTGGAGGTATGATTTTTTTTTTTTATGCCATTTTGGGCCTTTAAAAAAAAAAAAAAATTTTTTAATTAATACATGATTTGCTGGACACCCTCTTTACTCTGCTGATGAGAATTGTCCTTCTATGGAAAGATAGCAAATTTACAGGGGTTGTCCGCTATTTACTGTTGATGACCTATCCTCAGGATAGGTCATCAGTATCAGATCAGCAGGGGTCCGACTCCCGGCACCCCCACCAATCAGCTGTTTAAAGAGAGAAGGCAGCACTCGTACAAGCACTGCTTTCTCTTCAGACAACTAGTCAGTGGAGGTGTCAGGATTCAGCCCCACAATGATCTGATATTGATGACTTATCCTGAGGATAGATCATCAATAGTAAAAAGTGGAAAACCCCATTTTAATCTTTTTTTGTTTCCTTTTAATTACTAATACATTTCCTTCTTTACATAGACATTTTATTTTTTTTACCCTTTATCTTGTTTTGGTTGAAGACTTTGTCACTTTGCCATTAAGTTGCTTATTCCACAAATCAGGCCGCCTTATTGTCAGCGGAGATCCATTATCTGCAGTTTAGCGTTTCCTCTTTTGTTTTTTTGTTTCCTGCCTTTTCTTGCGGTTGTATTTTCAGAGCTGCAGTGTCGTTGATTACGGGTGACACTAGGGCCCTCACACACTGCAGTTTAGTGTATGTGTAACAGTAACAGTGGTGGCTTTCATTTGTCCGGTTAGTGGGAGTGTAGTTATTATTGGCAGACGCTTCAGAATACGCAGTTGTTCTATTCACTCCAATGTATTGTCAAATTATTGCCCCATTGTCATAATTGTCTTGATAAGAACTGGATGCTGCTTATCCTGCCGCCGAGAGCCACCTTGGATTCCTAGGTGCAAAGTGGATTACAAAGCCCCGGCTGGAGCGACTTTTCTTTCAGGCATTGATCTATGACAAATTAGCCCTTGATTTGTGTAATTGTCTCCTCCAACCAGCAGTAGATTGGTTTTACTTTGGGGGGGGGGGGGGTGGAGTTGACAATAAAAGAAGATTTATGGTGCAGTGATCAGTGCTTAAGCCTGTCTTGTGACCTCCAGATATGATCTCTGCATTTCTTGACATTTAGCCGTAATTGGCCTTGTACGTGGGGAGACGCTAAAGAGGGAAAAAAAAGAGCCTTTTATTCTGGCGCTCCCTCCCATTCCTGTTTGTGAATCAACAGGGTTGTCGAAGTTTGAACTTTATTTTTCTCATCTGTGCTTAGTAAATCTGGTGACTCTGTCTTCGGAGTTGGTTTTAAAGAGTACTTTATGGCACTACTTTTGTAATTCCCTTATTATATTCCCATAATGGTGCATAACTGTAGGCTGCGTTCTTACTTTGGTAATATGGGAGCAATCTTTGTGGTGCCAACTTGAAGGAAGTCATTTACAGAAGGAGATATATTATGAAGGTATAAGTCCCTAGAGTAACTATCCAGGATTATAGCTTATCTCAGGCCTCTTCTTCCTGTACTCGCACCTAAATGTTTGCTCCCCAAATTTCTCCAAGCCTCTAATAGGATCTTAACAATGCAAAGTCAAAGTTATTTGCCTTTTTTTTTTTCTATGTCTATAAGGTGCTGGACCACTAAAACATTTTTTGCTTTTGTTTTCTATAATGTGTTGTCTGTGTCTATTATTTAACATTAAAGGGGTTATCCCAAAAATAATGTAAAAAAATGAAAATCGGACATCACACAGGACATGACAATCTCTTTCTAATAAAGCTAAAACCAGCCCTGTACCTCACATGGATCCAGAGCTCTCCCCATTCATTGCTCTGCTAGATTTGTATCAAGCTGACAGCTCAAGGAGAGTGTCTTTTCTGCTGCAGCTCAGGAGGCGTGTCTCAGCTCTCCCTATCACAGCTCAGGAGGCGTGTCTCAGCTCTCCCTATCACAGCTCAGGAGACAGTTGAAGAATGAAACTGAGCATGTGCAGCCATCTCAGTGAGCAGGTCAAAGAAATAAAAAAAAAAAAAAAAAAACAAGCAGGTTATACAACAGTTATATTATTTTTCTATCCCAGTCTGAGACAGTTAAAAAAAAGTTATGGCACCAACACATTTCTTTATTAGTGTGGGTTCACTCATAGGTTTTTGTGGCAGTTTTTCCATAAGTGGAACCAGCAAAAAGGAATAGTAGGAGTTCTTCCTTTATATCTCATTCTCTTCCAACCCACTTTTTTGTTAGCTCAAAAAACGGCCTCAAAAACAGCAGCAAACAGCTCTTACTAGGCTATTGGGATTGTAGAAATATATGGTTTTAAAGGGACTGTCCAAGATTTTGATATTGATATTTGTCTATTTTCAGGATAGATCATCAAGCTGTCTGAAGAGACTGCAGCGCTCACTGTTGTATAGTGGCTGTGCTTGGTATAGCACTCGGCCCTGTTCACTTCAATGACACTGAGCTTTGTCTGTGCCATGTGACTGATGTACAGTGACATCAGGTGCCTAGGAAAAGGCCTAAGCGCTCACAGGGTGCCTCAGCCTCTTCAGACAGCTGATAGGCGGTGTTCCTGGGTCCTGAGGATGGGCCATCAATATCAAATTCCCAGAGAACCCCTTTAAGGTCTGATTATTGATGGGAGCCCCACTGATGAACAGAATGAGGTTCCTCCTCACTGCCTGGCCACCGTGCTTCTCACACCTGGGCTCCATTTATCTCTATAGGACTGACTGATAGTCGAGCACTGTCCTCGCCTTCTCGTCAGTCCCATAAGAATGAATGGAGGAGCGGAGCACATGTGTGTGTTTCTGGTCCAGTATGACAATGACCGATCCAAAAGTAGCAGCAGTAGGTGCACTGGTAACCTGGTTCCTGTCTTTTTCCACTTCTGTGCAGATCATCAGGAGCCTTGATATATATATATATATTTTTTTTTCCTTTCTGCGGAGTTGGCCTGGGATGATGTTTTGTAATAATTTTGTTAATTACATCTGTAAATAAGGGGCACCAGATGTAACATTTGCATTGGTACAGTAAATATTTTGCTGCTGACCTTTAAATGATATTTAAATAGCTAAATAGTGTAAATGTTAAATTACAGACCTCATGTGGTCGGAGTATTTGTTAGTGTAATCTTCTAAGATTTCTAAAATATGCCTGCAAAATTAGGATGGATTAGCTGTATTTTGGGAAATTGATTATTTTAGTTACTTGTGATCATTGCTATAACTCATGGTAAGCCAGAAACAAAGTATCACGGTGATGTCGTGCTGACTGTGCTCAAAAGAATTAAAGGGGTTGTCATACTTCAGCAAATAGCATTTATCATGTAGAGAAAGTTAATACAAGGCACTTACTGATGTATTGTGATTGTCCATATTGCCTCCTTTGCTGGCTGGATTCATTTTTCCATCGCGTTATACACTGCTTGTTTCCATGGTTATGACCACCCTGCAATCCATCAATAGTGGTTGTGCTTGCACACTATAGGAAAAAGCACCAGCCTATGTGCATTCCCACAGTCACCAGAGAGGCCGGCACTTTTATAGTGTGTAAGTACGACCACCACTGATGGATTACAGGGCGGTCATAACCATGGAAACGAGCAGTGTATAATGCGATGGAAAAATGAATCCAGCCAGCAAAGCAGGCAATATGGACAATCACAATACATTAGTAAGTGCCTTGTATTAACTTTCTCTACATGATAAATGCCACTTGCTGAAGTGAGACAACACCTTAGTCTTCAAGTGGAACACATGTGGTGGACCTCTGTCAGTTCAGAAGGGAAATGCAAATTGACCATTTATTGCCTTTTCTCACACATTATTGTCGTTGGTGTGCAGTCTTTTTGATTTCAAGAAGATCTTCTGTGGTGAGGTAGGGTTGTCTTTTGGGAAGCCAAGACCAGAAATACACGTGTCGTTTTTATAGCGCAGCCCGCCCCTCCTGTGTTGAAAGTGAATGCCTGGGAGAAATGATTACTTTCCTGCTTCCATTCCCTAAAGCAATAGTCATTTTACTCTTCTAGCCAAAGACACTTCAGCGGTTCCGACGATAACAAGATGGCTGACAGCTTGGCATTCCACTTTTATCAGGAGCAAAACCTGGCAGTGATCCCTAGCTTTATTTCCCTTCTAAACAGACGTTACGAAGCACAGCTGAATTTCATGGATCCTACCTCTGCTGCAGTAAATGGCCTTTTCAATTTCGCAGCCAGACCTTGAGATGAAGTGTGTTCGTTTTTCTTTTTGCAAACGCTAAATGCAGGATTTTGTAATGTATGTGGGAATCTGATCTTAAAAACACACAAGTTCCCATCAAAATGTCGGATCAGACTGGATGGTAACTTGTGGCACTATGTTCTGACCCCTAAAAATTGATTGCCTACTAAAATATATACAGGTCTTTTTTTTCTTCCTCTGGTCATTGGTGTCCCTCACTTGTTATACCAGGGCGATGACTTCACAACATGATTTCAGAACCCAACTAGTGCCCACTGTTGTGACTTCTTTGTCTTGGGTCCTTTGTGGCCGCTATTGGACCCAGGGCTGTGGAGTCGGAGTCGTGGAGTCGGATTCGGTGACCATTTTGGTGGAGTCGGAGACGGTATAAAATGGACCGACTCCTAAAATATATAATAAATTGGTACATTTAGTTAAATGCAGTATGTGCTGAATATATTTTCATAAGAATTTGGGAACATGATGAAATGTCCTATAAATGTCTGTTTTATTCCTGAACTAAGGATCTAGTCTTTTAGTTGAGATGACTGTGTGCTGCCCTTCGTGTAGATACTCAGAAGTGAAACTCCTCTGCTACAGATCAGAGGAAAAAGGCACTGGGAAGGAATGGCTGCACTCATCTCAGATCTGCTGGAGAAAACAGGATTAAAGGGGTTTTCTCACTAGTTACAAAGATTAGCTTTCTACATAAAGGGGCAGTTAAAAGAAGACATTTTCTAAATACAGTGGTCAGTAGATTTTACTTTAGTCATGAACTATAGACAGTTCAGCAGGTCTCTCACTGTACACAGGTTTCTATGGTAACCTGCAGACCAGAAAGACTTATCTGATTGGTTGAGAGCAGGAATGACCTCAGTAAGCAAAATTTGTTGAGGACTGAGAAGGATGGCTTTACCTGTAATTGTGTTAGAGATCACAACCTCCTGCTCTGTCAGAGTAAGTTAATATATGCTAATAACTGCTGGAGATCCCCCACAGCCTGAGGAGACAATGTAAGTGCAAACTGCCTGTCAGCCAGTGAATCAATGTGCTGAGAAAACCCCTTTAAGGCAAGTACTTCTTAGTATATCTAAACTTTCAATAAACTGTGCATAAATCACTTGTCAAGTGCATGTTCACTCTGCTTTATGTTTTAGTTTGCTTTTCCTCTGATGTAAAACACCTAGGGCCTTTTGTATGAAAACTGTCTAGGTGTAGAAGTTTCTTTGTTGCCCATAGAAACTAATCAGAGCTCCCCTTTCATTTCATATAGTGCTTTGGAGAAATGAAAGGGGAGCTCTGATTGGTTGCTATGGGCAACAAAGAAATCTTAGACCTAGACAGTTTTCATACATCAGGCCCTTAGTGAGCTGTACCCAGATAAAAGCCTGATACTGAAAGTTCAGAGGAGTATAGATATCTAGTAAAACATATATTACAAACTTTTTGGCATGACATATCTGTACTATTGATTTATGCAAAGTTTGGAGTCGGAGTTGGAGTCGGGGCTTTGGCTTACCGACTCCACAGCCCTGATTGGACCTGTGAAGTGGTAACCCTACTCAAGGATGGCCCCTTCCTCTTGGATAATAAGTCTTTAAAAAAAAACTCAGTTTCCATTGGTTCGGCAACACTTAAAACCAAGAGAAAGGGTCTCAAGGTCACTATTTCTTCTACAATGGCCATTTTTATTTTTGAATATGAAATCCTTTTTCCATATCGGCTGATTCAATCAGTTCTGCTGAGAACTTCCTTTAACTTTTTGAATGTTGGGACACCGAGCGGTACATTATTTCAGTTCCGAATGTCCTATGTAACTGCCTTATTGTATTTTAGTGTGACTGGTGAAACAGGATGATTATCATGTTGAATTGTTTAAGGTACAATTTTATACAACTTATTGATAGGTTGTATATTGGTGGCTTCTGGATTGGGTGATGATATTGTGTATGATGTCCATTGGAGGTGTTAATGTGCAGATAATGGAAGAATGTTTTACTAGGCTGCCAGGAAATATGAGGTTAATCTACCTGGACTCTGCTATAGCTTTGGAAATAAAAGCTGTTGTCCAGGGGCTCAGAGGTGGAGCAGACGGTTTTAGTTTTTGGTCAGCCAGTCACTTTATCTTTCAGGTTGTGGAATGTGAGGAAAAATCCTGGCTTTCTTGGAATGTATTAATGGGTCTTGGTTGCAAGTCTGATGTTGGTCTTGTGGGTCAAGCTTTGAACATGCCTGGCTGCTCATCTAAAGCACAAATGCATTCTCTGCTCAAAGAGAATTGTCTGGTGGTTTTTATGTTTATGGCAAGCAATTCTAAGGAAGAGCTCTTTGTACTTGTGTTTTGTAGCTCGTGTTTGTTTTAGTGGGTACTGGTAAGTAATGCAAAGTCAAACCCTAAGCCTTTAGTAAATAGTGTTGGAAACATGTTCGATATAGAGTATAGATGTGTAATAAATTCAAAAATATTGCTTGTTTTTTGTATTTAATAATTTATTTACCAGAATGAGTCAAAGAGCATGAGGTCATTCATGTGATATGTGATATGTGAAAAATGAAAAACTTATTTTTTACAATTTTTTTTTTCCTTTAAAAAAAAAAAAAATTTCTGTTGAATTGAAACTTATAAATAATTACTGCACATGTTAGGCCAGTTCACTTCTACGCTGTGAATTCCTTTTATCTGTTACATCATAGGAGTAGAAAAGTGGAATATAAGCTGTAAGGGATCTCTCACATGACATCCACCAATGGTGCTCGATGGACCCCTTATGACTAACTTAAAATTGGGCCTATTAGGTTTTGTCATGGTGTCCGTCACTTTATTGGAAATAGAGGTGTACATTGTGTGTGTTCATACAGCACAATCTGCTGCCCAGAGATGATGGAGTCCTCACCAAAGATCATTTCACCCGATGAACGAGCGCTTTGCTAATTCATTGGGCGATCTGCGGCACCCGAGGCTGATTATTAGGAACGACCTGTTTGTTCCTGATAATTGGCACGAAATCGGGCGTTGCAATTCCAGCAAACCTGCTCTATAGTTTGCTCCCTTTGCATATGTCTTGTATATGTATGCATGTGTATACTTAACACTATTCCAAAATTCTTAATTGCAATCGCCATTAAAAACCAAGATTATGAAACACAATCTACAAACTAATTTGTGATAACGTCTCTAAAAGAATTCACAGTAATATAAAGGGCAGATACCCAAAGGGTGGCTTTTTATACTGTCTTTTAAGTGCTCTTGGCAGATGATGACCTCTGCCATTTCGTTACTGTCTGCATGTTTGGCCTATGCCCTGGATCTAGTGAAGTGTTCACAATTAGATTCTTTCAAAGAGTCCACATTTCTAATTTAACATAAAATTCGGTTGCAGAAAACTTAGTTCTAGCTGAAGTTTAAAGAGGATCTGTCACCTCTCTTGGCCTCTGTTTTCGTAATGACTTTAATTCCCACATTTCTGGCGTATGTTTTTTATGTAATGCCCCTTTCACACGAGCGGGAGACTCGCACGGACAGGGATCGCAGAGCATTATATGCGATCCCTGTCAGTACCGAGTCCAGCCCTGTAGATGCGTTGCAGGAGACATGCGAGTCTCCCGCTCGTGTGAAAAGGGCATTACTCTGTTGTGCCTTTCCTCTTTTACGCCTTCTAGAAGTTAATGAATAAATTGCTAGCAATAAAGATCCAGATGGGTGTTACCAGTTGCGGGTGTGTCTCTGGCAGTCTAAGACTGGCAGCACTGATTGGATAGTGTCGTACTCTGCAGTAATACTCTGTTGAACCTTTATTGCAGACTGTTGACATTTTAGGCTACTTTCACATCTGCGCTTTCACTTTCCGCTACTGAGATCCGACATAGGATCTCAATAGTGGAGAAAACGCTTTAGTTTTGTCCCCATTCATTGTCAGTGGGGACTAAGCTGAACGGAACTGAGTGCACCAGAATGCATTCAGTTCCATTTGGCTGTGTCCCCATCACGGACAGAATGACTCTGCAAGCATCTCTTTTATGTCGGTGATGTGGTGTGGAGCAAGACGGATCTGTTTTCTTGGACACAAAAGAAAACTGATCCGTCCCCCATTGACATACAGTGGATTTAGAGACGGATCTGTCTTCGCTATTTTAGATCTGTAATGGATCCAGCAAAAGCGCTGTTGTGAAAGTAGCCTAATTTGTAAAGTTCTTATAGGAATAAAAGAAGAATGGCGTGACATAATGATAACAATAAACGCTCCAGAATTATTACATTGGAAATGCAAGTAATTACTAAAGCAGATTTGTCAGAAGGTCGTCCTTAAGCTCGTCATTGTTTTTAATTTTCTGTACTTTCACCACACCGTATCCTGCAGATGTTGCAGCTCGGCGAGCTCCCGAGCGTTGGCGTGTCTGGACAGGCACTCTCGCCTTAGTGCTGCCGGTGTGCTTTGTGTTGGCTGTGAATTTCTGACATTATCAGCTTTGGCAGTTAATTCATTCTTTTGTGTATTCAGCTCAAGAAAAGAAATCAATTCAGATCGATGACACTAAAACTTTTTAGCATCCCAATTATGTAGGTGCGGCGCGCTCTGTCCTGACAAGCTTAATGCACAGTAAACAAACATCAACATCTCATTTGTCACCTCTCAAAGTATAGCTCCGGAGTGGATAATGTACACATCACAATTCCTGCTAATTAGAATACCGCATTAACCTTGTTGATATCATTTTCTGCTTCAGAAGAATTCCTTACCTAATTTATCGTTGATTGTAAATGTAATTGAAGAATGCGTCCTACGGGACATTTTTTCCCAACTAAATTAAAGGGGTTTGTCACAAGAAAAATATTCTACAATTTTCAAACCAGCCCCCGGATCTGAATACTTTTGTAATTGCATGTAATTAAAAAGTTTGCATAGCCACTGAGTTATTCAATAAAATGTATTTGAGCGCCACCTGCTGTTAGTTTTTTTTGACCTGCTCACTGAGATGGCCGCACATGCTCAGTTTCATCCTTCAACTGCCTACTGAGCTGTGATAGGGAGAGCTAAGACACGCCTCCTGAGCTGCAGCAGAAAAGACACTCCCCTTGAGCTGTCAGCTTGATATAAATCTAGCAGAGCAATGAATGGAGAGATCTCTGGATTCATGTGAGATACAGGGCTGGTTCTAGCTTTCTTAGAAAGAGGTAGTTATGGGATAACCCCTTTAACGCATCTCAGACGATAATGGCTAAATCGGATGCCAGATGTGCATAACTGACACGCAAGATCCCTTTTTTCTTATTTTTCTGATGGATCAGAAGAGCTGAAAAATAAACGGTGGTGTGACACCAGCCTTACTGACAAAGGCAATCTAACAGTAAAGGAATGTGAGAGATACATAGCTTGTATTTGTCTGATCCTGAATTACAGCCTGTAATGTAGCCCGAAGCTGCATTCAGTGTACAGGTCGTCACTGGAAACGGCAGACAAACATTTCATCAGACGCATAAGCCTACCTGTGACCTTATAATACAGTGAGTAATTTTCTTCTTTGTCAAACTATTGTACACTGCTTGGCATAAAGAGGGCATTTCCCCAAAGTGCAATTAAAGCGACTGTCTTGTCCGAAGTTAAAACGCGATATGTAAGTCAATACGTATGGGGTAGGATTACCTGCTATTTATTTTCTCAGATTTTGCTCCTTCGGTCCTCTTTAGCTCTGCTTTATGTGATCTGTGACTAGTTCTTAGCTACCATGCCCACAGGCAGTCTGGGGTAGTTTGAGACACACCCCTGCCTTTTTTGATTGGCTGATGTGTATAAACACAAGTCTATCACATGTCACCAGGCAGTCAGTGCACGGAGAACTGGTTCTCAATACATGAAGAGCAAAATGACTAATGTACAAATTTCTAAGCCAAAAGAATATTGTAAGGTAGTCACCACAAATTATTAAAGGGCTACTCCTTGGTCAGTCTCCCTACTTGGTAGAAAGGTTTCTTGACTAGATGATTACCAAGTCTCCACCTGCTGGGACACCAAGCAATCAACTTTAATCTGTGGTGTAACCTAGCAGTAAAGACAAACACATGTTTAATGGAAGTTGGTTGATGGTTGAACAGCAGTTGAACTAACAAGCATCTGGTGACCGATTGTTTTGCAGACCCAAGCTTACACATTTTAGTCCATATTGGTCGTTACGTTTAATCAAGCTGACCATACATGTTCAATGAAACCAGTTGAAGGACAAAATATGTTTTTGGGAACGTTCTTTCACAGAGAGATCTTTCGTTCACGAACAGTCTTTTGTTGAACAAAAGATCTTTTGTCTGACTATCACGCGAAAATATTGAACACAGCGAGCTTCTTTTTAGATGAAAATGAGCGGTCATCGGTCGGCTAAAATGATTGTTGTTAAATTTGACGAATGTTCGTTTTGGTTAGAATCGACATTTTTGATCAACTTTGAACTAAAGTGTATGGCCACTTGAAGCGCAACCACAGGGAGGGCGCTAAAGCATTAGGTATGGCCTATTAAAAATCAATGGGTTGTCTGTGTAATTCAGGATAGGTCCTCCAGAGTGAGAGACGCTCCATGCAACTGCTATCCACTCTGGTCATAAGAGGAGGATCTTCAACATATTTAGTTTAGAAAATCAGTTTTCATATACCCTATAAGGGAACTCCTATTTCCATAATGGGCTTTCTAAGGCTACTTTCACACTAGCATTTAAATATTCCGGTGTTGAGCTCCGTCATAGGGGCTCAATACCGGAATAAAACGCTTCAGTTTTGTCCCCATTCATTGTCGATGGGAACAAAACTGAACTGAAGACAGCGAAATGCTCCTGAAAGCATTCCGTTCCGTCTTCAGACCGGAGAGCAAACCGCAACATGCTGCAGTTTGCTCTCCGTACTGGTTATCCGCACCAAGACTGATCTGGAATGACCCCCAATGCAAGTCAATGGGGACGGATCTGGTTGGTGTGACACACCAGTAAACGGATCCATCCTCCATTGACTTTCAATGGAGTTCATTATGGATCCGTTACCCTGCACTTTACCTCCAGTCCAGCAGGGGCCACTGTGAAGCTTCTACTTTTCCTTTGCAGCTGGAAACCCAGAGCCGGGACTGGAGACTTGTGAAAGACAGGCTGAGACCTCCTAGAAGTGGTGTGGGCCTTCCATTATAAATGCTACAACCGACTGGAGAGAAGTGTTGGAAGCTGCTCTCAACCTCAGCACCCAGAGATTACTGGGACTTCAAGCCATTTCTAAAGTGCGCTGCTGTAGCTCTCTGGCGGGGGGAAGGGCATGGGGCCTGAGCGCGGTTCCGGCCCGAACATGCACCTGCGGCAGCACGGATCCGGCGCCACCCTTCACCTGCCGGATCCGTGCTGCCACTAGTGTGAAAGTGGCCTAAACTGGAGATCACCAGAGAACACCAGAAGCGGCACAATAGGTGGAGAGTAAAGCAGAAAGGTTTGTCCATTGTTTAGTGGTAGTGGCAGCTTACTGTAGCTCATCTCCCATTCACTTGGAAGATAACTGAGCTGCCTTCTTCTTCACAGTTTGAGAACGAGGGATTGCTATTGCAGAATCCTTGTTTCTGGGCACCAGATTGTTTTTTAGACAGCACAATCTGCTGCCCAGGAATGATAATTTAGGTGCCTGTACGAACGACAGGATCACCCGATGAACGAGCATTTAGCTCGTTCATTGGGTGATCGGCGGCACATTTACATGGCCAGATTATCAGGAATGGGCGTTCGCAGGAAATTTAATTCCCGATAATCTGCCCGATATTCGGGCAGTATAAATCCACCTTTACACTCTCATGATGGTAGATGTCAGGGGGAGAGAAGGATCATTCAAGTTGGATATTTACATGCCCAGTCCTTTTGGGAGCTAAGCCAACACCAGGAGTGAGTGTCTGGCAGTGGCTTGTTCCACTTCTTCAATTCAGGGGTTAGTCCTGGTTTGTATGGAGGGGAAAAATATATATATATATATATATATATATATATATATATATATATATATATATATATAATTTTAGACCTGTACAATGCTGTCAATCTAGTTCTGTTATATTTACATACCTTTGCTAGCAAGGTAAACTGTGTATACATTTTCTGAGGCTCGTAACAACTTTTTTCTCTTGTTTTAACAATACTTGCCATTTTGAAAGATTGACCAGTGTCAATATGGATTGACCTTTGTGTCAGTATGGATTTGCACTTCTTCTTCAACTTGCACCAATTTATTAAAGTGGTGAAAAGAAACAATCCCTCCTAGTAGTTGGATATTCTTGGGTTTTGCTTTCCAGGTGGATTATTTTTTTTCTTCTGTCAATTAGTCCTGTGTTGAAATTCTGGTCTCCACATATGTTCAGTAAATCCCACCAAAGACGCTGCTGACCTTTATGAATGGCATAATGAAGAGTTGTTGAGACATTTTGGACAGCAGGATTATGGATTTGGAAAGTATGTCTGAGTTTCTAAAACACAAGATAAAGAACACTGAAAATGTCTGCTTATAGCGGTTATCTGCTGAGGGATGATTTAATCAAGGCAGTCATGTGTTACACGTCTTGTTTTTAAAGGAAGGTCCATTGAGGACTCTTGCTGCTTATTAGTATCTAAAGATCTTCTGTTGTACGCACCAGCATGGAACTTTAGTAAGACACTTCCTGTTTCATTAGTTTGTCTTGGCATGTAGGTTTTGCCGGCTACCTTTATTGGGTTATACATTTTTGTATCTAACCTGAGTCCTGAATACTTCTACAAATACTAAAATGGTAGTTGACTTAATAATTGAATATGGAACCATACTTTTGTTGGGTTTCTACATCATCATGTGCCAGATTAATGCAATTTTGCTCTATAGGGTTGATTATTTTTTTTTTTGTAGAAGACACAGTTGATAAAACCCATATAGCCTTTTCCATTCAAATATAGTTCAGTGATTCCTCAGCTCCTGCCTCTTGTATGCTTTCCAAAAATAAATACCACTAGCACTGTAAGTTATTTAATGTGATGCATGACCATCTGACACTCTTGTCCGCTTACAGATCTGTTTTCATGTACTTATTGTTCCAGACAACTATCTCTTTTTTTTTTAAATTAAAGGTACAGTATGCCTGGTCTTCTGATGTAGAGGCCACTTTAAGGGAAATGTCACAGTCCTCAGCTTTCCCTTTCAGTGATCATTTGATTGCTGCAGGGGCTTTAGCAGCTAGACCGATGACAACTTAACCTTTAAGAAGTGGTAGTCCAGTTGGGAGAACATCTTTTAAGAGATTACTTTCTGGGTTTTTCTGCATCTAGGGTTAAACAGCAACTATCTCGAACCTAAGACCCAAAGAAGACATTTTTCTGACGTTCTTATGTAAAAACTGACCAACAAGCTTGCAGTGCTTACTTTGATATATTCAACCATCTGTCCCAGCACCAGAGACCAGAGATTAACTTTCACTTGACAATTATTTATGGATGCCAATACGAGTCTGGTATGTGCTGGCCCTTCTGCTTGTATCTCTGTAGGCTCCTAATGTCTGTGTTGTATTCTCTCTGCTGGATGTTGTCATCACCCTCCAGAGACTTCTGAATTGTGCCATGTGCTTATTTGACCCAAAAAGCTCCAGGCCAGGGCTGTACTGGAGTGAACTTCTTCTGATTGTGTCAAGTAGATGCGTATCTTCAAAACACAGATGGTCCTATCTTCATGAATTGTTCTTTTGAAGTCCACCTTTCCCAAGAATTTATATCTGTTCCTCTTTTTGGTTGGGACTCATATGTTTAACACGTGTGCACCTTGTCACAATTTTTAGTTTCATGACTATAAAGCTGCTAACATTTTACTTTGCTGACTTGGTCTTAATAAGTTCAAGATTTGGTAAGTACGGAGTTTGAGTTTAGGGTTGTTATATATCGTCATTTGGAGCCATCTCTCCGGAGATAAAAGGAGCCAATTACGTGACTGCTATAATCTGATATAAGGTTGGAAATTGGAAATTTCCACTCTTCTTCTAGTTTGGAGTATTTCTGATGTCTGTATGTTTTAGATTAGCATCAGAATTGTACGCTATTGTTAAAGGAGTATTTTCATCAAGACATTGATGGCCTATAGTTAGGATACGCCATCAATGTCAGAAAGGTGTAGGTCCCACATTTGGGACCGTTGAAGTGAACAGAGAGCAGCCACACATGTCCGGTCACCCTCCTTTTACTGCTATGGGAGTCATGAAAATACCCTAGCGCTGGCTTGGCTATTTCCAGCAGTCCCATAGCGGTGAATGTAGAGGTGGTCACACTTGCGTGGTGAAATCTACATTCTACACTATCTGACTTCTGAAAATAGCTGAGCACGCTTGCTCGGCTATTTTAGTAACTCCGATAACCATGAATGGAGAGCATGCGCCGTCTTTACTCCAAAGCCACCGTTATCTAGATAGGTGCAGGTCCCACCTCTGGAACCAGCTCCTATCTGACATTGAACGCATGTAGAGATGAGCGAGCATGCTCGGCCGAGCATTATCTCTCATCTCTAATAGTATGTCCTAGCGATATGCTGTCAGTGTCCCACCCAGATTGATCAGCCCCTTCAAGTATATAACTCCTACAGAATACTCACTTTTCTTTGGAGGAAGCTTGGTTTATGATCTTAGACATTCATGTGTGCCTCCTTCTGAAGAGCAAGGGTAATAAAACTATGGTTCCTATTTCTGAGCAGCACTGCTATGTTGGGCTACTAACTAAATCTTCTCAGATGTGTAAATTGTTTCCCAGAAAGGAGACACTTGAGATGTCCTATCGATAGGATGAATACCTGTGAGAACTGAACTCAATAGCTTAGCCACTGGGATCAATGGCATCATATATGCTTTGTTCGTGCTCCGTGAATCCAATATAGCCACATGACACAAAAGTGTGTAACAGGGTAGAAATTTCTGGAGGGATTATTAACATGGAAAAAAATTTCACTTCTTTGGATAAGTGGTCCAAACAATGGAAACTGCAGTTCAAGGTGTTCAAATGTAAAGTAATGCACTTAGATAGAAGGAACCCTATATCTGGCAGTTCAAGACTTCAGAAGAGCAGGATCTAGGGGTCTTGATATGAGACATCTTCAAAATAAGTTCACAGTATGCGCAGGCAGCTGTGAAAGCAGGTCAAATACTTGGCTGTATAGCTAAAGGCATAACCAGTAGAAAGAGAGAAATTGTGATCCCATGGTGTAGAGCGCTAGTGAGACCACAACTGTAATACATTGTCCAGTTCTGGAGACCCCACCTACAAAAAGATAAAATGGAATGGGTGGAAAAGTGAGCTACAAAAATGGTGGAGCATCTGGAGCAATAAACCAGGAAATCAGGAAAGACTTAAAGATAACTTATCCATAGGATAAGTCATCGATATAAGTTCCAGTATAACCCCTTTAATCTGTAAAGCCTTGAGGAAAGAAGGGAAAGAGGCAACATGATTGAAACCTTTAATTATGATAAAGGCAGACAAAAGGTTCGGGAGGAAAGTTTTTTTTTTTTTTTTTTAAATTTAAAAAAGCTCAACATAAGAACAAGGGGCATAATCTAAAATTAGTTTAGGGTAAGATCAGAACCAATGTCAGAAAATATTTGAACTACTATTTCGGTGTGTAAAGTCTTGGAACAAACTACCATCAGATGTGGTTGGGCAATCAGCAGTAAGTGAACACGTTTATCCTTGTAATAGTGTAAGAGCAGACCTGATGGACCATGTGGTCTTTTACTGCTTTTTCTTTTGGTCTTTGGTGAAATTTGAGTTTGAGCAGTGTCCCCTAAAAAGTGCACGATGGTGATACTCCTGCAAGAAAGCTTTGACTTCTATGAAGTCTCACATATTTGAGTTAATATTAAGATACAGTAACTTTGACATCAAGAGAGTCTTCCATAAGTTTTGACTATGCAAAACTGCTGAAAGCATTAAGTATGTGCTCTTATTAGTAGTAGAGGGAATACAAACTTTTATGTTGCCGGTTAATTACCAAAGAGGTTGTTTTTGACTGTGGAGTGGTCTCAGGATTGATCTACATCACAGCCCTCCCCTCTGCTCTGAGTGACATCTGTAGTATCCTACCAGGAGACCACTACAGCTGCCACTCAGAGAAGAGGCCAGGGGTTGTTAAGCAACTCAGTGGAGAGAGCACTTCCCAGTGACGCACCTCCTCTTAGCAGAGCCTATCAGAATAAAAGTTCATATTCACCCTACTCCTGATCAAAGCTATGTAAAAGGTATGTCTTCCATGCTGTCATTGACACCCAACTAGAGCCGTCTATAGTTCTTGCTTGGTCAAAACTGCTGACAGACTACTTTTAAAGACATGATATACTTTTTTGAAGTGGATTATGCGTAGCTTCAAATATGGGACTGCATGTTTAACTTTGCAGGCTTTTCATGTGGAGGGTTGTGTTTTATGTTGTACATCATTTGACGTGTATACTTTTATCAGTTTCTTTTTTGCTTTTATGTGAAACAGACATGTAACTTTCCAGCTGTAGCGGAACGTGTTTATGTATTTCCTTTTAGTAGTGTCTTGCTCAACACATGCATTACGTTTGAACATGTGTGCTCGTTCTTATGTGCCTGTTCTTATATCTGGCTTTGGTTGTGTATTTGTTCCGCTGTGCCTGAAAGCCAAAAACCCATATAGAAAAATATCCTTTTATATTCAGTTTACAGTGACTGAATCTTACCCACACGAGGGAGCAATTGCGTTTTCTTAATCTGTCAAGACATACACATTAGATGGTCCACCAGTTCAGCGTTAATAAGCCGGTTTTTGACGAAAAGCATCTAATGTGTAGTTTCGGGTTATGGGCCTATAACTTTAAAGGGTTTTTCCCATCACAGACAATGGGGGTATATCGCTAGGATATGCCGCCATTGTCTGATAACGGAGAACTGAGCAGGGAAAGGTGGTGAAGGGTGCACTGCGCTGCTGCCCTCCATTCATTTTTACTGGCTACCGAAAATGGCCAAGTGCTGGCTCGGCTATTTCTGTCGGCCCTATAGAAATGAATGGGAGTGTGGGCCGCGCCCTTATTCACTTGTATGGGGACAGCGCTTGGCAGTGGCCGGACCCCAGGAAACCTGGGATCCTCCAGCCACCACACTCCCTGCTCCATTCTCTGCATAGGTGCGGGTCCCAGAGGTGGGACCCACACCTATCAGACAATGGAGGCATATCCTAGCAATATACTCCGATTGTCTGTGATGGGAATACCCCTTTAAGCAATCATCTGAGAATCAAAGTAGTGAATTTTTTTTTGTATACATTTTTGTCTGGTAGGTCTTTTTTTTGTTAATACTATATCTTTTTGTAGAAATTATAGCATATTATGATTGTTCTTGTAGTTTAAACTCTACTGCCCATTAAAAAAATGTAATGCATGTCTTATATTTCTAGATGCCAGGGTCTGCTGTCAGGTGGACATTCCATTCTTAGTATAGAAGTGTATTTTCCTTGGGTGCAATTCCAAGTAGGCAAAGAAGGTACAATGGTGTGGCAGAGAGATCAACACTTCAGTGATTGATATAGAGCGGAGTGCTCACCCAGTCTTGGAGACCAAGTGACCGGAATACACAGATCCATTACTTAAAATCAATACATTAAAGGGGTTATCCAAACTATAAAACATGCCCCACAATGCCCGGGCCCCTCTTATAGGTTATACTTATCCTGCTCCCCGGTTCCTGCGTTGCTCCTGACCCCCACAAGGCCGCCATAGCATCTCTCCGTCGCCCAGATCAAAACATCAGGGTTTTGGGGGGGGGGGGGTTAGCCCAATAGCAGGCTGCGACAAGGATGAGCCTTCCTATAGTCACCCACGATTCTAGCAAGGCTCATCCCCATCGCAGCTTGCTATTGGCTGCTCCCCCCATTGCCAAATGTTTTGATCTGCGCAACAGGGAGATGCAGCGGAGATTTGGCTTCGCAGCGAGTCGAATTTATCCTGAAATTTGTATCAAAGTCCACTTTGTTGACCTCGATTCACTCAACACTAACTGCATAGTCCATTACCAGTTTGCATAAACCCGGTAACCATGGTAAAAGATATTTTTTTAATTATAAATCCTACCTAAGAAGCACCCAGTGATCAGTTTATGGGATTTGATTGGCACTCGATATGAATAGAAATCTGTCTGTGTACAAGGACCCCACCACCCCCTTTCTTTTTTGTTAGTCTGTAGGAAATGTCATCTCATCTTGTCCTTAAATGACTTGCCCACTTGTAAGCCCTGTCTAGTTTAAGATTTCTTGTCTGCGGGTTTTGGACTGCTCATGGGAGAGCATGAATTGATTCCATCTTGAAGTTTAAATGTGTCAAAGGAAGCATTCCTTAAATGTATGGAATTCATAGAGCTGTCCGCAGTCTGTTTTAATGTGAGAAAGATGAGGTGCCAGTCTTCAGGGGGAGGGTGGGGACGTGAGAAATAGTCTTGAGGTTATCTAGCCTCTTCAGCATTGTGGGAAGGGGACCAGTAATCCTTTATTTCCGCCATATTCATATTTTAATGTCACGTTGTGTAGTTTGTTTCCACAATCTTGAGTCCCTTGTACTGTGGGAAATGTCAGCGGACGTTAGAGGGTGTTTTTATTTTTTTTATTTTTTTTTTCACTTGTGACCCCAGCCTCTAGAAATGAAATCATTGCTGATTTGTTCCCAGTAATGAGCGACTGTCTCGAGGTTCAGAATCTGTCTCTGTGCCGTGTGTCTCCTTTCTTATTTCTCCGCAGTACTCATAAATCTGTTTGTGATCAGTCTCCTACTAAAGGCGTTCTTTATTTATTTTCGTGCTCGTATCGTGGAGCCCATTTGAGCGTCGCCTGTTCTACTTGAAAGCCGAGCGGATACAGTGTGTCAGTATACATTCATTGTGCATGAGTATATGATGGAATTCATATGTTTGGTATATAGAAGATAATGCCACGGTTGAAAAATGTGTGTATAGATGACTTACCGAAGGCCTTTGTACAAAGAACAAGTATTGGTCCACTGCGAATGATAATGAACATCATCCTAATTATCCCAAAGGAGCAAAAAAAATACATATTTTTTTTTCTGGAAAATTGATAATGTATGAAGGACATTAATACTGTAGCAACAAGACCTGTCATGTGACGCTGCTGTAGCTCAGGACATTTAGGCCATGCTCAGATGTGTGAATGTCATGCAAAGTACAATACATTGGAAGTGCGTTTCCAAGTAGTGGAAAAGATCCTTGCAGATTTTAAAGAGGACCTTTCACTGTTCCTGACATGCCTTTTTTAATAGCTTCATCCATTCTCCATGTAATAACAATTCTGGAGCATCTATTCTTATGTCTCTATGATGTGCCATTCCTTTATTATTCCTGCTAGAAGTTATGGATGAATTACTAGCAGTCTGCAGTAAGGGTACAGAGGGGTGGTGACCAGTTGGAGGTGTGTACCTGCACAGTCTGACAATGGCAGCACTGATTTGATAGTGAGTCTGTGCAGGTACACACCCCCAACTGGTCAACTCACCTCTGTATCCTTACTGCAGACTGCTAGCAATTCCTTCATAACTTCTAGTAGAAATAATAAAAGAATGGCACAACATAGAGCCATAAGAATAGATGTTCCAGAATTGTTATTACATGGGGAATGAATGTAACGATTTAAAACAGGCATGTCAGGAGCAGTGACAAGTCCTCTTTGGAAATCCACAGCTTGCCTTAAACACTTTTGGCAAAATCTGTGGCTGAATTTTTCTGCATCTCAACATAACCGCAAACAGATGATTGCTATGTATGAACCAGTGATTAGGTCAGAGAGCTAGAGAGAGATTCAGTTTAGATATTTTTTGGGGCATGTTGTCGTCTAACACGCCTGATCATTTGTTCCTCAGCTGTCAAGTGACACAAAATAGACACGTTTTTATATTAACCCATCAGATCCAATGTTTACCTTGGGCCTCTTAGAACTGCATGACCCCAGTGTAGGATCAGTACAGTGATCACAGATAACAGGATATTTTGGGTGCAAGGAGCACCGAAATCTAGTGTAAATGCAGTCTGTATTTCTTTATTGAAGGACTTGTGCTGAACCTACATTGGGGTCCTGCAGTTCCAAGTGGTTCTATTCTTCCTGTGTGCCTGGCACTGTGTATCAGAGGGGTTCTGGACATCGCTGTGGCTTCATATACCACTTGAGATCCACTTGTTTTTGCTAGTCCAAGTATTCTTACCCTATGAGCGCCTATTTTTGTTCCCTTTGCCTTGTCTGCCATGTTTCCCTTGGGAAGGAGTCTCATAGGTTGCTATGAGTCAGATATGTAGCCCCTTCTCAGTGCTTGGTCTTGCTGAATGTGCATGTTTATAAGTGAAGTGGATGTATTTTCACTGAGAACACGGATGACTGTACATCGACAGCTCAATAGGGACCATTCCATCGTGAAGCTTATAACCTTTCATGGGGCTTTTTTTGCTTCAGGATGCCTTGAAGATGTAGGAGCTTCTTCAGAACATTCCATATGTGCCAAGCTAAATCTAAATATTTAATGTGTCCTCTTCCTTGTCAGGAAAAAAAAAACATTTTTCAGTAAATGTTTTTTGGAGGCACTGACCACACGGTCATTGGGCTTGTTCTGACCTGACCTTCTAGCCAAGTTTTCTGTATGTGCAGGGCTACAAAAGGAATAAAAGAAATTTCTGTGTCATAGCTAATTAAGTATGCTTGGATCTCCTATCATTTTTCTGCTCTGCTTCACAAAGTAATTAGACTTCCCTTCTGCTGCGAGCTCGCTTTTCAAACACTGTGATCTAGAAAGAACATCTCTCCTGGTCATTGCTCCAGTGGAATTCCATTCTCAATGTAAAACGAGATCCAGAATTGTTTTTCCTATTACAGAGAGTTTAATTGTGTCATGGGGCTTTTTGTAAGTTTCCCAAATTAAAATAGAATGGTGGATTCTCGAGGAGAAGACAAGGCCATTCATGTTCTCTGCTCATGCTCAAGTAAATTTGGAAGCTTGTTTTAAAGTAACGATCGATAGATTAATTCTTGTTGTACTCTTTCTGGTAAATCATTTTATATTATAACCTGCTTTCTCAAAGATACCTACTTGTAAAAGTTGCAGTTCATACTGTCATTCCTGGGCAGATTTACTTGCTTGATTTCAGGTTAGTTTAGAGGTGGATTACATTTTCAACCTTTTTGTGTGGCTCCAACTTGATCATTATCATTTTATGTTCCTATTAATGAACATTTCCTTTTGTATACCAAAGTGGCAATGTAGATTTAGGTATTTTCTGATTAAAAGGGTTTTCTGAGAATTTTTTTTCAACTGATGACTAGAGTTGAGCGAACGTGCTCGTAACAAGCACTGTACTGCTCGGATCCCCTGCGCTCGCATGGGCGCAGCCATCCGGATCCGTCCTCCTCACCCGACGGATCCGGATGCCTGCGCCCATGCGTTACGAGCACGTTCGCTCAACTCTACTGATGACCTATCCTATCGGTTGGGGTCCAACACCTGGGACCACTGCCGATCAGTCATTTGAGAAGATACCGGTGCTCCTGTGAGCACCATGGCCTCCTTGCAACTTACCAAGCACAGTGCCATACATTGTATAGTGGCTGAGCTGGCCTAGGCCATGTTACAGATGAACGTCTCTGGCCTAGGAAAAGCTGTGAAAAGGTTGTGGATCAATCGGACAACCACCGATCAGATACTGATTACCTATTCAGGGCTTGAGCGAATCGAGCTTTGGATCAAAGATTCGTTAAACTCCGTTAAAGCATATTGCCTCCATGGAGGCAAAATTAGTTTCAGCCGAAGTTGGGTGAGACTTCCGTGAATTAATTTATTAATTTCTGCATCTTTAAAACACATTTTAAAATAGCAATCCGAAGTTGGGTTTGGTACTGGCTGCTACCTCAGTACCAAACCCAACTTCAAATTGCTATTAAAATGTTTTTTTTAAAGATGCTGAATTATTTACCGAATTCATTCACCAAAGTCTTAAGCGAATTTTGCCTCCACAGAGACAGCATTAAAATCGAAGTGTTTGACCGAATTTACTTTGGATCTATTTCCACACTCCAAAGACGTATTAATAGAGAATTTACATTGTGAACTCAGCTTTGGACAGTTAGTGATAATGCATGTAAAGCGCTGCGGAATATGTCAGTGCTATATACGAACGACAGGGTCACCCAATGATCAAGCGTGTTGCTCAATCATCAGGTGATCAACGGCACATTTTGGGTGGATAGATTAATTTTTGGGCAGTGTAAATCTACCTTAACACTTGTGTATATGATAAAGGTCATACATACTTCTACCTTCTCCACTGTTAATAAGTTATGATACTAAGCGAAGAGGCAGACCTGACGGTTAACACGATTTATAGAAGCATTACCAATTATTTGTGAGAAGCAGACAGCGCTCAATGCTTTAATACGGTGTCGGTGAAAATATCTGAGGTGTACAATTGATGAGTTTTTCCCAGACGTGATCAGCAAAGCAATCTACAATGAAGTTGACTTTGAGGTGACTTGATCCATGAGATGCAAAATTAATGTAAACCAGAGCAGAAATTCTAATATTTACAGCAATTTTAGATCTTATTTTTTTGCTTGCTAGCTTTATTTTTTCTCCCACCAACCTATACACCTGCTCTTAGCTGAATAAACTAGGTTTCTGATCGAAACTGCAACCTTTGAGGTTTTGCAGATAATATTTCAGCTGCTGATGTCAGGTTGACATAACTTTAGGTTATAGTTTTTATTTCTACTTTCATAAGTTGCACAAAAATAGTCACACTGGGGCCAGTTTCATACAAAGACATGTAAAGATGATGTTTGGGATTTTGATGGCCCATCCTCAGGAGAAGGTAATCAATATCAGATCGGCGGCCATCTAACCTCCAGCACCCTGCAAACCAGCAGTTTGAAGAGAATGCCGCGGCCTCTCCCTAGGCCAGTGATGTCACGTTCATCAGTTACATGGCCTTGGTGCAGCTCAGTCCCATTCAAGTAAATGAGGGAGAGCTCCATTAGCAAACAACTTTTATCCATTGGTCTGCTTGGTAAGCTGCTCACCAGGGAGGTGAGGTCTCCTCTGACAGCTCTGCCTTTTGTCATTTACCTTAACATATCAATAAATTTTTGAAATATGGGAGGGAAGTGGAGAACCAATGTGAAACCCACACCTACTTGGGGAGAACTTATAAACTTCCTGGAGATGTTGTCCTTGGTTCCCCCAGTACTACAATACAACGGTGCTACCCAGTAAGCCCCTATATGGCCAATGGTTAATGTTATTCATTCAAGAGTAGGTTATAGAGGACAGAAATTTTAAAATGACAGAAAAATTATAGCAAAAATTGCTCTTGGGGTATGTCCACATGGTGTGGATCAGCTTCATATTTGCTGCTGCAATTTTTGTGTGTGGCCATTTGCAGTAGCTGTTGTGAGCACCATGTAAATCCAGGCTGCTCTTTAGCACGTGGAGGGGAATAAGATGCTCACTGCTAGTCTGCCATTGTAGGTACATGTGCCCCACTGTCCCGATCGCCTCACGTAGAAGACTCTATGGATAGTTTAAAAAAGCAAGATTAAAGCTTAGCTGAGCATTTTGCTCTCATGCCTTATAAAACTGATGCAATAACTTTCATAATGTCAGCACTGGTGTTCTGCCAACGCACCAAATGCTCTGAACTTCTGACCATGTACATATTTTTTTTTCTTTTTATATTAAAAAATAACATTGCTCCAGATGTAATCATGCTGAGTGTGGTGGAATTTATAGCCCAAAAAGTTTGTGTAATGTGATGGATGGACATACATTGAAACCCCCCCCCCCCCCCCCCCAAAAAAAAAAAAAAAAAACACAATGTATTTCTGCCCTGGTTCTACAGGAGATCATGGGCGTGTGTGTGTGTGTGTATATATATATATATATATATATATATATATATATATATATATATATATATATATATATGAAGGGACTTCAGCCTGAGATGGTGACCTGCTGGAGATGGCACAAGTGAAATATAGCAGGAGACATGTTGACAGGACTTGTCTAAGCTTCGGCATTTCTGACCTCGTATGGAACTCACCATGTATATGTTACAGCCTACAGAACTGATAGTTAGGTTTCAGATATCTCTTGTTCCTTGGACATTCCTAAAACTAGATTTTTTTGCCTTTCTATTGATGGCTGAAGTATTCCTATTTTCTGGGTTAGAGTGGTTGATAGTAATTGACTGACACCTACAGTAAGTGCCTATGTACACAGGCCAAGGATCAGTCGACGTTCCTACAAATGCTGCTTCCCCATAATTGCCCTGTATCTTCCGCTAATTGGCTGCACTTGCAATCAGCAATGATCACTAATGTTTGGGAATGTACGATTGTTACACAGAGACACGGTCGTTTGCAGAGTGATGTGGCACATTGACACTGGTTAATTATCAGGAACAAAATTTAATTCAAATGTCTAGATGGCTCATTGGCCCAAGTAAATGGCCCTCATTCCTAATCATTGACTGCTTTACTGACCTGTCTATGAGGGCCCTTATTCCCCGATAATTGCCCACTGTATTGACTTGTGTTAAAGGACCCTAATTTGTCCACCTCTTAACATGCTTATGTTTGTCAAGTGGTGTCCTTTCTCAGTGTTCCTTAAATTGGGCACACTTAGGGTAGGTTCACATTTCCGGTGACAGTTTCTGGCATGGTGTTCCAACAGAGCAGTTGACCAGATCCAACATTGCTGGATTCAACAGGTCACCGTCGGATCCCGTGATGTAACGCAGTCTTAGTCTTTGATGTTTTATGGTGCTGTTTTTGTCCTTTTGAATGCAAAGGATCAGATTGTTTAAAATCTTTGGGAGAGATTTCAGAAACGTGTGCTGTCTGTTTATACATTCAATCCATAGATTAAAAATGTCTGATGCGTATGGTTAGTCTAATAGAAGGGAAATTGTTATCTTTCTGTGTATTCTGTTAGACCTTGTTTTTATGGATGTCAATACGACCATTCTATAAGCCATTGAACAGATAAACACTATTCGGGCCACGTGCAGCAGAGCCTTATGACTCCATAGGATCTCCTGATTCTACGAAGACATAATATGACTCTCAAAGACTTGTGTGGGGTCGTACTGAACAGCATTTATGTACTGTACATTTTTTAAGTTGAAACCGATGAATTGTATACTTTACGAAACCAAATATTTTCTCACGTCCCTTTCCAGTTAGAAACGATTTCACTGAAAGCTTTTCTTGTGTGTTGGAGGGGAACGGTTCTTGTGGTAATCGTGCAAATCACTTCTAATGGTCTTTCTTAATGCTGCCTTGGACCACTGCTTTTTCTAAAGTGTTTGTATTGGCACCTTATTAACGAAATATGGATGATACAGCATAAGGCGAAGGGTGTTACTGGTAACGTCCAGCTGACATATCACTTTATTAAATACCAATGCGGCCAAAATATACATCCCATTTGTTTTTGAGTGCTTTTATTATTGTAGCCCTCTGAAAATAATCAGTCTGGCGGTTTTTAATGTATTCTTCTTTGGCTTTCTCTTGGAGAATTTCTAAATCCTTCAGAACACATTGCGGCTCAACTTACCGGCCCACGACAAAACCTTTTCCCAAAGAGTCGGGTTTCTTTGAACAGTGTCATTTTGTACCAGACAATTAATACTATGATTGCCTCGAGAGCTGATTGGACATATGAAGCCTATGCCTTAATAGAACATGGGGAAGAAGCTTCACACCATACACTTGTGGTTGTTCTACACAGTTTCACAGCTGTGAGATCAGGTTCATAGTAATTCACTTGCTCAAGAGTCGGGTGTCTAGAGAACAAAGTTGAAGAGCTTTCTCCTATTCACAAGGACAGATTGCGCCCGATGATGAAACTTTTTTCCCCCCTCATTTAATTGCATCATTTAAATTTGATAATCGGTCAGTTACAGGACTGACATGTGACACTCTAAGGGGATATTCACATGACCATATATATTTAGCGGTCCAAATATACCCTAAGACTTTTTATTTTTATTTTTTATTTTGCGACCCAAAACATGGCATACAACTATAATGCATGTCTTTTATTTTTTAGTTAGTATTAGTTAGTATTTTTATTGATTATTTTCATAAGGTACTGCTATGGGGTCTTATACAACCCCACATGTTTTAGTAGGCAGATATTCTTCAGGAATAATTTAGAAGGATTAAAAAATAGTTTTTTGCGTATCGGTGGTGACCTATTATTGCATTTAACATATTGCTCATGAATTCATGTTGGCCCAGGCAGCTGCAGGTCATAATCAAGAATTATGAATGAGTTTCTAACGGTTTAATCTAATAATTACTCAGCATTTCATTGTTTCCTAGTTTCTAGCCATATGCTAGGAAGGATGTTAGTATCTTCCTAGTAATTAAATTTAAGTCATTACAGATTATATAAGCAAAAAAATCCTTTTACACTGAAACCTTAGGAGACCTTTATGTCTTTGTACATTGTTTATACTGTATAAACACTTATACTTTTTCCGCTTTGAGTCTTTAACTGTGTATTGTTCTAGGCCTGTTTCTCAGATTGCATTATACAATTTCAGACAATCTGGTACAAGGTAAACCAGATGCTTCAGCTTCTCGTAGTGAAATTAATGTTTTTGCCAGAAGGTACCTTGCATCATTCAGTGTAGAGATTATGGCCGTGTTTTCCAGATAAATAGATCAAAGTGATGTAGATACAAGAAGTATCTGAACAACTTTTGTATTCACCTAGAAAAACATGAGCTGTATGGCCACCATTTAGATTGAGTGTAGAGTAAGCATCGTCTCTGTAGTCATGATGCCTTTCCAGATTGGCAAACAACCAGGGCTTAAAGTTTAATAAGGGGTTGCCCTGAAGTGAACAACCTCTTTAAGGATTGAAATGCCTATTTTCAGTAGCAGTTAAAAAGAACATTCCCATTTGACCGTGTCAGTGTCTGTACAGTGAATCTGCCAATTACCAACACAAATGATCCTTTGAGAGCCCCGAACAGCTGAGTGAGGATTTCTGAATTTGCCCCCTAACTAAAAGATGTGACTTAAAAAATGTGCTTGCTGTCTTTTCTTTATTGAATGAACCTTTGCCCTGACCCACCAAATTATGATCAGAACGCGTCGCCTCGGCAGTTAACTCCTAGACTGCAATAAAAGAGCCTTTTTTTCTCTAAAGCAGTTCTAGTTATTCTTTGTCACTTATCTAGTCATCCCTTGGTCTTACTAAAGGTGTCTACTATATACATAATAGTAAAGTTGGCCAAACCCATGGATTTAATTGCTACTGACTGACTATCTTAGGGTGCTGCCACATGTTCCTTTTTTAATGAAATTTTTGAAGCAAAAACCAGGAGGAGAGCACTACCGCCCTACCTTCACTGCTCTGAGAAAACCCATGGGTTTCATTGCTACTGACTGACTATCTTAGGGTGGTGCCACATGTTCAGATTATTTGATGCAGTTTTTGAAGTAAAAACCAGTAGGAGAGCATTACCGCCCTCCCGTCAATGCTATGGGAGTCCCAAAAATAGCCAGTCACTGGCTCGGTTGTTTCTGGCAGCCCTGTAGAGTTGAATGGAGAGGGGTGGCTGTGCATGAGGATGTGCTCTCTCCATTTACATCTTGGGGACTTCTGAAAGTCTGGTACAATATTTTGATACAGTACAGCAGTAGTTATACGTGTAGATGGTGCTCTATGACACACTTCTGTTGATGAAAATAAATTAATTTTTGGTAAACAGTAAGAGGAAGACTTATCTTGATGGGAATTTTTGAAGTCTCTTTTTGTCTTTGTCTACGTTGCCATAATTTGCCAGATTTATCAAGCATTACATGTTGTGTATCTAGCTGACCATGCCCACTTACTCTTTAAAAGTAGTTGGTGGCATAAAATCAATCACAATTTTTTGTGCAAAAATGGTTTGCGCCAAATGTTGAAAATCAGTGGAAATCAAATTATAAAATACCCCCCAAATGTTCTATTAAACATGAACCTCTGTGTTATATCCAAATAGGATTCTCATCAGTTTTCCTGTTTTTATTTTCAGGTGACCATCTGAAGGTTTGTTCACAAGGACACACATGTTGCTCTCAAGCGATGGAAGAAAAATACAGCCAGCAAAGTAAACATGATTTCAAGGCTGCGGTGACAGAGCCATGTAGTACGCTGCAGAATGTATTTTCTTCCAGATACAATAAATTTGATGGTAAGTGAATATTTTTATTATTAGTGAGTGAAAAGGTGGCGTGGAAGAGCAGCTCATTTTTATTTGAAGAGTTCTCTTCCTCTCACTGTTTGCATAAGAGCGGGTCCTGTAGGGACTTTATTTTCCTGACTGCGTGATGTGACTTTAGAATGTGTTTATCATCTACATGTACTTGGCACCCACTTACTGATTCTTATGCCTGTATTACACCAACATATTATCTGACCAGTTTCTTTTCAATCAGACCACTAGTTGGTGTGTATAACAAGATCTGTGTGTGTAAACTGCCATCTGACCAATGAATGGGGAGAAAATCTGTACGATAATCTGTTGCTGTAATACAGTCCATAAGCTACTCTCACACTAGAGGCAGGGGTGTCCGGCAGGCTGTCCCGGCAGGTGAATAGCCTGCCTGATCCGTGCTGCCGCTAGTGCATGTATGCGGCTGGAACTACTTTCCGTCCCCATTCACTATAATCGGGACGGGACGGAGTTCCGGCCGCAGCATGGCAAACATTCCGAGAGATGGCCGAATGAAAACTGCGACATGTCGTAATTTTAGTCCGGCTTCCTCTCGGCATGCCACCAAAACAGCCTGTCTGACACCCCTGCCGCTAGTGTGAAAGTAGCCTTAGTCAGTTTCCATTCTTAAAGGGGTTGTGCCACGAAAAATATTCTAGATTTTTCAAACAAGCACCTTGATCTGAATACATTTGCATGTAAGATAGTAACATAGTTTATAAGGCCGAAAAAAGACATCTGTCCATCCAGTTCGGCCTGTTTTCCTACGAGTTTAACTAAAATTTTGTATAGCCACTGAGCTATTCAATAAAATGTATCTATAGCGCCACCTGCTGTCTGCTCTTCTTCCTATTTCTTGTCCACCTCATTGAGTTGGTCACATTCACTCAGTTTAATTCTTCAATTGCCACCGCCATATCGTGGAAAGGACACACAACCTGAGCTGCCAGTCTGAAATACATGTAGCAGAGCAATTAATGAGGAGATCTCTGGATCCATGTGAGGTACAGGCCTGATTCTAGCTTTGTTAGAAAGAGATTGTCATCTACTATATGATGCCTGATTTTTATTTTCTGATCTAAGATCTGATGAAGAGTGGAGGACTGATTTGGGGTTCTGATCTGATGAAAAATATAATTTTTTTTCTAATTTTCCTCCTCCACATCCTAAGTGCGTCTTATAGTCTGAGAAATACGGTATATCTACGGTATATATATATTTTTTTTAGTCTGTTGTATTTTTATATTTTAACCGTTTTCTGTTCCCTGTTTTTTCAAGTGTCCTGTTCCACTAGAGATCTGAGGTTTTGTAGCCCCAAGCATTCTTTATATGAAGGACATTTTTTTTCCTAGACGTCTGGCGTAGCAATTGAGCTTTCATGTGAGGCCTGCTGACCTTTCCCCTGACTGCCACCAAACCTTAAGTGCTCTTAATTGCTATTTAACCAAATCAAATTCAGCTTCCAACCAAAGAATGAATTCCTTTTAAAATGGGATTGTCCTAATCATAAACCTCCAAACGAGAACGTGTCAGGAGACTATAATGGGCGTCTGTATAGATGTTGCTCATTACAGCAGTGAGTGGATGTGACCTTGGCAGCTGGCGGCAGTTACTTATAGAGGTATTGTTGAAGTGAAAGCAGAGGGGGTCGTAGGTACATATTTAGAGTACATTAGGATTCCAGCCAGGGTAAATTCGGTTACCTTTCCC
Source organism: Rhinella marina (assembly GCA_900303285.1). Taxonomy (NCBI): domain Eukaryota; kingdom Metazoa; phylum Chordata; class Amphibia; order Anura; family Bufonidae; genus Rhinella; species Rhinella marina. The sequence goes on from ONZH01021690.1 coordinate 640,473, forward strand.
TTCTGTGGTAATATTTAGACAGCTATATATTGCGTTTCGATTAATCTAGATGGGTATTCACTCTTACTTTCATACCTTATGCCTACTGCCCATAAAATTCGGAACACATTGTAATTTGCTTGTCTTGCATTAATCATCCAGCAAGCCTTTTCTGCTCCGCTGTGGTTAGCGATGGGGATCTAACTCCACCTAGAAAATAATATTATATATATTGTACACACACTTATAATTCTCCCTGCCTTCCAGTTACCAGCATATACTTATGTTGCAGGATATATAGCTGCAATATGAGACTGAAACCCCCCCCCCCCAATGCTGGTGTCTTGTTACTGTCATCCCTTCATGTTTCCCTTTAATCTGCCCAGTTCAAGCTGCTAGTTGATGTTTTATTGTGTAGCGCCAGCTGTGGGGTGGAGTGACGTTCTCATACACCTTGTCTCTTGGGAAAGACGGCGCAGCACATGCACACACAATCAGAGGAATTTAAATATGGAGGTATTACAGTTTGCATGACTACTTCTGCTGCTCTGGAGTAAAATATCAGGCCACACCTTGCAGGTATTCATTTTGGGACCAAGTACCTTTATGTACCTTACAGGAGACCAAGAGTCCCCATCACCAAATTAAATATTATTTTAATTACTTTCTGTATGTTCAAGTGAATAGAATGATAATGTAATACCTTCTATATATTAGCGTTTAAATACTTGCGAAGTAGTCTCTGGAACCACGAGAATTAATTTCATCCTACAGCTCAGACTAGAATTTAGTTTGCATGGACATAGTTTCCTAGTAAGACGAGTAGTTTATAGGTCATACATAACTTAAAGGGGTTGGCCACCTTTTGGAGGAGGGAGGGCAGACCTGCAAAGGGAAGCATACTTGCCTTCTCCACAGCCTCGGGTTCTCTGCTGTCAAAATCTTCCTTGACGCTGCAGCTGCCAATTGCTGGCCTCAGAGTTGACCTTTCTCCCATTGCATCATGTGACCAATAAATATGATGCAACGAGAGCAGGGCAGCAATTGGCTATATTAGTGTCAAAGCAGATGTTGACAGCGGGGGACCAAAGCAGGCAGCTGAGAGCGAGGAAGCCTTGGGACCGGTACCAGGGAGCAGGTAGGTACGCTTCTCTTTCTATGTCTGCCCAGAAGAGAGGGTGGTTACCATAAAAAAGGTGGCCTTACATATTAGAATAAAGTTGATGAAAGTGGGTGATTTCAACCATAATTTGAGTGAGATTTTGTGGACAAACGCAATAGTTTTAGAACCAAGGATACACAGTCATCGTCTTGAATGAAGTAGACCATGTTTGAAATTTTCATCTGATAGCCAATGAATGATCTTTTAGAAAGATAATTTGTGCTTTGCCTGGGGTTATTGAACATGTATATCCAGTTAGAACGACTGTAGTGGGCATTTGTGGACTGAAAGGTATATGACTGCATCTGCAAAATGTTCACCAGATCTATTTTTAAGGATTGTTTAGCTATCGCCTTACTTCTGTCTTATGGGTATGGCCACATTTACAATGAATGGGTTACATGCTATACTTTTAATGTAACCCTAAAGAGCGGAGGTAGATGACTTACAGCTGTCTTTCTCTTGTGAAGGACTACAGGGGAATATAATTATAACCCATCACATTCCTCTGGTGCTGGATGTGCTTCTTAGAGACCACCATGTCTGATTTTATAGCTTTACTACATCTACGGTTCTGGTAAAACAGTTAGGAAGGGATCTTGCTCTTTTTCGATCTGCAAAGTACTAATGCCTGCCTATTGTTTATGCCATATGCTTTTTTTTTTTAAGGGCCTTTTCCTTTAAACTTTACAGTGGTAGAGCAGTAAGTTGTCCCAGTTTTTGTAGATTTTGGTTGACAGCATGCAAACCAGATGTAGACTTATGTCTACTCTGTCAACAAAATGTTTTTTGGTATTATAGTTCTGTTTCCAAAGACCTAGTTTCTGAAGATATTTTACAAAATTTTAAATTTTGACCACGTTGAGAAGGAAGCATGTCCGCAAGTCTGGAGGTAAATTGTTGGCATTAAAGTTCTCCCATCGCAATATTTATGGCATGTTGTTAGGATATGCCACAGATATCATATAGGTGTGGGTTCCACCTCCGGTACCTGCTCCTATCTCCAGAACAGGGCCTCTGAAGTGGAGGGAGAGCAGCCGCTCATGTAAGACACCATCCATTCAACTCTATAGGAGTTCCAGTTGCGGTGGATGGAGTGGTGGCCACACTTGCACAGCTTGCCTTCCATCATTTTCTATAGGACTTCCGAAAATAGCCAAGCAGGCTTGCTGGGTTATTTTCAGATGTCCTATAGCACTGAATGGAGAGGACACCACACATGCACCATGTGCTCTCCTTTCCTTCATCAGACCCACTAAGGCAGTGGTTCTCAACTCCAGTCCTCAGGACCCACCTGCCAGTCAGGATTTGGGAATATCCCACGGAATGAATACCTGTGGTAAGTCCTGATGGATGAACGCTAATTAAATCAGCTGCTCTATACTAAGGAAATCCTGAAAACATGACCGGCAGGTGGGTCCTGAGGACTGGAGTTGAGAACCACTGCACTAAGGAGATCAGGAGGGAGGAGGGTTCAGGTTATACCTCTGGGACCTGCTCCTATCTGACATTAGTAGCATATCCTAGTGATATGCCATAAATGTTGAGGTGGGACAACCCCTTTAATGTTCTTTGTATCATGTTGTCTATTCAGTGGCCCACAAACACATCTTAATTCACTGTTAGAACACACAAAGCATAGCAAATGTTCTATTGGAGTAATTTAAAAATTCTCCTGTGTCTGTTGCACATACATACTTGTTATGGTGCTCCTGGTGTTCTTTTTATTTCCTCACAGAACATCTACCCAGGATGATGTTTTGTCTGTTTATGGTTTGTAGAAAAATTGGGACAAATGGGAGTCATCTCAGAAAGTTGCAGTAGCTACGTGTATGCTATATCTGGATCCAAAAAGTAGGAAACAACTGACAGGAACCAGCACCCTTAGAAATGTACTAGTTGAGCCAATGTTTAAAGAGGACCCATCACCTCTCATGACATTTCTGTTTTAGTAGCTCCTTGCATTCCCCAAGTAATTAAACTTCTGGAGCATCTGTTCTTCTGACTATGATGTTCCTTTGTTATTCCTTCCAGAATTTATGAATGAATCACCAGCATATAGTAGTGAAGGTCCACCTGGGTGTTGCCAGTTGGGTTGTGTCTCTGCACGGTCTGACACTATCCAAACAGTGCTGCCAGTGGCTCAACTAACAACTTTCTAGAGATGCTTGTTCCTGGCAGATCTTTCCTACTTTTTGGCTCCAGATATAGAGTATATGCCGCTACTGCAACTTTTTGAGAACTCCTATTTGCCCCAATTTTTCTACAACACGTCTAACCTAGAGAAACCTTTGGTTTTATTGTATGGAATATAAGAGTAGAGACATATATCTTGCTTTATTTTATTTTCGAACAATAATGTATTATAGCATTGTAAGCCAGCAGAAGTTTTCTTGGTGTCCCGAGAGGGAGGCAAGGTATGATTTGTCGTTCTTGATTTCTTTGTGTGACTGTCATACACTGGACTTGTGTTGATGTAGTGATTTAATGAGTGTAACGTATTTGTCGCGCTGCCATAAAACATGTTTTTACAGCACGGCTAAACAGGAAAGTAATCCTCTGTGTGTGTGTTTGTGTGTAGGACTTTGTTCGAATGACTTGCAGCAGAGGTGTTAATTTATGGAACTGAAAAGACCAGACGGCGCAAGCCAATATCCATTTCTCTTTTCAGGCAAAGATAGAACTTCTTGTCTTTGTGTTTTTTTCTTTATGACACTGACTTTGCTTCTAAATTCATATTTGCAGATTGTATTTAAAGATACAGTGCATAACCTGAGGCCTCTTTCACACCTGCGGCACGGGACACCGGCAGGCATGTTTTATTTTTGTTCCGGCCGCCTCTCAGCAGGTATTGCCGTGCTGCGGCCGCATTCGCGGCCCGCCCCCGTTACATAGAATGGTGCCGGAGCGCAGTTCACCCACCGGAACAGCCTGCCGGAGCCCTGCGCCGCAGGTGTGAAAGTAGCCTTAAACGGATCGTGCAAGAATGGGCGGGGGGGATGTTTGGCAAACCCTTCCACTTTACAGAAGATTACTTACCTGCTTCCAGATGCTGACTCCCTGCTGATTCTCTTCCCACCCTGTGATGCTCTGCTGAGCTCCCTCGCAGTCAACATACGGTTTGACATTGCTGCAGCCAATCACTGGCCATGGAGGAGATCGGATCCCCTTGCATCACGTGACCATTTGTCATGATGTAAGGGGAGCTGGTCAGTGATTGGCTGCAGTGATTTCAAACTGTTTATGGTGAGGGAGCCCAGCGGAGCATCGCAGGTTTGGAGAAGGAGCAGGGTGTCGGCACCTGGAAGCAGGTAAGTAATCTCCAGTAAAGTGGAGGGTTTGCTGACCATCCCCTCTCCCATTCTTGCACAACTACTTAAAGAGGACCTTTTGCCACTCCTTACTTGCCGGTTTTTAAGAGCTACATGCATTCCCCATGTAATAACCATTCTGGAGCATCTATTCTTATGTCTGTATGTTGTGCCATTCCTTTATAATTTCTTCTAGAAGTTATGAATGAATTGCTAGCAGTCTGCAGTAAAGGCACAGAGGGGAGGTAACAAGTTGGGGGGGTGTACCTGCACAGTCTGAACATGGCAGCACTGATTGGACAGAGGGAGACTGTGTAGTTACACCTCCCCTCTGTACCCTTACTGCAGACTGCTAGCAATTAATTCATAACTTCTAGTAGAAATAATAAAGAAATGGCACAACATACAGACATAAGAATAGATGTTCCAGAATTGTTATTACATGGGGAATGCATGAAGCTAATAAAACAGTCTTGTCAGGAGCGGTGACAGGTCCACTTTAAGACTTATAGAACACAACAATTATTTAGATTACTGTTTGTATGGAGTTTTCTTTTAACTTTATATATTTTCATTTTATTTATTTTTTTGGTTTTGTGGCTTTGTTCCAATACCTGCACACACTAGAACTAGACCATTTTAAGACTTCAGTTCTTTTTCGTTTATTTAGCATTTCCTGTTTTAAGCCCTATCTGAATAATACAGAAAGTGGTTGAATGCATTGTCCACTGTTCACATATTTTGTATATATATTTCTCATAGATGTTAATTTAGGAGTTTAATTTTCGAAACCACAATGGCCTTTTAGCCATGAAAAATGTAATCTGTCTTCCCGAGATGCACCCTCCGCCCCTTTATATCGAACAGGGCAAGGGTGGTATTACACGAATATATATGTATGAGGGATATATATATTTTTTTGTCAAACCACACGGCACTGGATTTAATGGTTAGCCAGGGAGGATGTGGCCGCCTTTTTGGTGTAGAACAATTTCCAGATTATTCCGCACAAATTCCGAACATTCTCTAAGAAACCCCACTTTTCTCATCCAGACAGCAAATACCACTCGCTATGGGGATTTATTTTTAGTAACTTCATTTGCTCCTTTTATATTTTAGATTATATTCATTTCATATGCACAGGAAGGAACTTGTAGTTCGTATTCACGCAGCAAATATGTGAGAATTGCCGATTATTTGTATTGTCTAGCATGTTTTAAAGAGGTTTACTGGTTTCCAAAAACAAAAAATGATTTGCTGTGTCGTGAAAAGTTATACCGTTTTCTTTTGAATCATGGTCTCGTCCGTTTTCAGTATCTCTGCTTGCTGTCCGTGAATGGGAACCTTCATTGTTTGCCTCTAGAGGAAGACTATCTGACCTGATTCACAGAGCTCTGATACACGTATCAAGCAGTGCGAGCCATTGTTCTTTCACGTACGGTTTGCGTTATTGTTGGCAGCACAGCCCATGTTTAGAAAGATCATTAATAAATGTGTTTGATCGCTCACTGTTCGATCGTTGGGCATGTTTATATGTGACAGGAACGAGCTCACAAGTTTTAGGCATAATATAACAATATACTCCAATATGGTATCTGTGCACTGCCTCTCCCGTTTTATGTCCCGATCCCCCCAGCTGAGGACAGATCACAGATGTATGTCAGTATATAAAACGTACCTCATTACTGAGCCTTCCCCTGTGATCACTGTTTCTCCCTCACAACGCGCACAAGATTGGGGTATAACTGGTTTGGTATTAGTATCCTGAGCTCGTTGTGAGGGAGAAACAGTGATCACAGGGGAAGGCTCAGTAATAAGGTACGTTGTTTTATATACTGACATACATCTGTGATCTGTCCTCAGCGGGGGGATCGGGACATAAAACGGGAGAGACAGTGCGCAGATACCATATTGGAGTATATTGATATATTGTGTCTATATTGGCAGCTGCGGGACTGCAGCACTATTCATAGGGAGCATTAGCGGCAGTGGTATATTGCAAATTATTGAACTCATTTTCTAGAGTTTTAGGCATATTCGAGGAGGCGGGTTTTTGCCTTTTGGGCAAAGATTCTGGATCCCTGACCGACAATTGCCAGACTTTATTTTAATTTCTTGGGATCAGGGTTGGTAGATATTTAAAAACGGATTTAGCATAGCTGTCCTGATAAATGGAAGCCAGGATGTTAAAGAGGGTCTCTAACTTCTCCTGACATGTCTGTTTTAGTAACTACTTGTATTCCCCATGTACTAACAATTCTGGAGCGTCTATTCTAATGACTCTATAATGTGCCAGTTCTTTGTTATTCCGGCTCAAACCTGTGAATGAATTACTTACTAGCACTTTACACTGAAGGTCCAGGTGGGTGTTAGCAGTTGGGGGGTGTTCCTGCAGCACTGATTGGATTATGCGAGACTGGTCAGGGACACACTCCCAACTAGTAACACTCATCTGGACCTTCATTGCAAACTGCTAGCAATTCATTATAATTTCTAGAAGGAATAGTAAAGGAAATGCACATATAGAGTCATAATAATAGACATTCCAGAATGCAAGTAGTTATTAAAACAGACATGTCAGCAGAGGGGACTGGAAATGCATCTGTCAGCAGTTTTGTACTTATGAAACTGGTTGACCTGTTACATGTGCACTTGGCAGCTGAAGGCATCTGTGTTGGTCCCATGTTCATATCTGGCCGCATTGCTGAGAAAAATGATGTTTTAATATATGCAAATGAGCCTCTAGGAGCAACGGGGGAGTTACCATTACACCTAGAGGCTCCACTTTCTCCGCAACTGCCATGTCCTCTGCTCTTTATTTGACAGGGTCAGGCAGTGACAACATCTTAATTGCTGCCTGACCCTGTCAGTCAGAGTGCAGACAGTGCGGCAATTGCAGAGAGAGCAGAGCCTCTATGTGTAATGGCAATTCCTTTGACTTACTATCTAACTACCATATCTATATTCTGGTCTTTTTCTAAAAAAATACAAATTTTTTTTTCTTCCATCATAGAATTTTTTAAAGAACTTCTTAAGAATGCGGAATCATCCCTGAATGACATGTTTGTGAGGACTTACGGGCGCTTGTACATGCAGAACTCAGAACTTTTTAAGGACTTCTTTGTGGAGCTGAGAAAGTACTACGTTGGTGGGAACGTAAACTTGGAAGAAATGATCAATGACTTCTGGGCTCGGCTGCTGGAGCGCATGTTCCCGCTATTAAACCCGCAGTATCACTTCACCGATGAGTATCTGGAGTGTGTCAGCAAGTACATTGACCAGCTCAAACCATTTGGAGACGTACCACGTAAACTTAAGCTCCACGTTACCCGTTCCTTTGTGGCAGCCCGCACCTTTGCACAAGGTCTAGCCATGGCCAGGGATGTGATCAACAAGGTGTCTATGGTAAGAGGTTTTACTTTTCTACCTTGGCAGTTTTCAGATATTATTGGCATTCGTTCCTCTATGTGTCAGCGGATTGCTTCTTCTCGTGACTCATTCCATCGGATGACTGGTGCTCTGTGCACAGATTGTTGGGTTAATGGAGTTGGCCTGGCACAGATATACAGAGACCACACACGCTTGCCAGCTATACGTATGGGGGTGTTAGAGAAGGGGAACTTTGTGCTTTAGGCAGGTTCTGTTCGGTTAAATTCTGAGTTATTAGGCATGGCAGCAAAAACGTTAGCTTTTTTTTTTTTGCTGACAACTTATGGGTGAAACTTTTTGATTCAAACATAGGAGTGTCCTTTTTTTTCACTATAACTATGCAAAGATAATCAGTTTACATTAAATGGGTTTTCTGGGTGTTTAATATTGATGACCCATCCTCAGGCTAGGTCATCAGTATGAGACTGGTGGGGGTCTGACAGCTGGCACCCACACCGATCAGCCGTTTGAGGAGAATGCACCACGGCCTCCTCACATTTTACCAAGCACAGCGCCGTTCATTGGATAGTGGCTTTACTTGGTATTGCAGCTCAGCCGAATACATTTGAATGGGACTGAGCTGTTCATAGGCCATGTGACTGATGAACGTGATATCACCGGCCTAGAAAGAGGCTGCTTCTCTGGAGCACCTAGACTAATGAAGCAGCTGATCGGCGGGGGTGTCGGGAGTTCAACGCCCAATGTTCATATATTCATGGCCCGTCCTAAGGATAGGCCATCAATACTGACAATCTTGCACAACCCTTTCAACGCCTTTGTAGGTTGCAGCTTTAGAACAAATGGTCTCCTCCATTTGAGCTGATGATTACATACGTTTCAGGTTATGACTCACAAATAGCGCCTGCGTATTCTGCAGTGCAGTATGGAAGTTACCATTTACAGCCTTGGCGGCGCCCATCCGAAGGGCCATATTACACTGCTTGATAAGCACGTCTACAGTCGCTTGTTGGCATTGGCCTATCCTACAGACTGATGCTAAATAAATGTGGGAGGAACAATTGCAAATATGCCGACAAACAAGAGTTTGCTAGGTTATCCACTGAACGGAAGAATGATTGAACGAGCCAGCTATCAAGAACGAGCATTCCTAGAAAAAACTTCTTCCTGAAAATTGGCCCAAAAAATATTCAGTCTAATGGGGCCTTAACTCTCAGGTCTCAAACACCCATAAACAAGAGTCAACGGTGCTAACCACTGAGCCACCAGGCTGCCCACAGATGTTGCCCTTGGTTGCATTTGAACCCAGGACCCCATCTTGACCACAGGGAGCCAAAAATATAAGCTCTTTACGTTTAACCCTATTATTACTAATTGTAGAGATTGAGAGGTTTTCTCTATATCTGCTAAAGGGGTTTACCAAGAAACTGCATAAGATGACATGAAAGAAATCACAACCTACCTACGTCCTAAGGTCAGCATCGGGACAGGACCTTCTGCTTGCATTAGCAATGGACTACAGCTGGGCACATTTTCACTGTAAAAAATCATATAATGCTGCTTGTATAACTTCCATAGACACACCTATGCCATCAGAGATCTGAGGATCTGAGCCCAGGATCTTGCTAATTAAACATTGCTAAAGTCTTGAAGAGACTCCAAGCCTGCGAGCTGCTTGAGGGCACATGTGCAGGATGTATCTGACTACAAAAATGTTCTGTATTTCAGGCGTGTGCAGATTTATTTTTATAGAACTGCAAGCATTGGAAGATGCTGAAGCCTTTCCCCTGGATAGTACAGTGATTTTTTTAAAGAATGGTGGATGCATTCACATTGCCTATTGAAAGATGGCCTAATACCGATTCTGGAGCATCTATTCTTATGACTCTATATTGTGCCATTCCTCTATTATTTGAATGAATTGTCAGCAGCTTGCCTTACAGGTACAGATGGGTGTTACCAGTTGGGGGGTGTTCCGACACATTGTGACATTGGCAGCCCTGACTGGACAGAGTCGGACACATTAGTTAATGGTAATATCCAGCAGTACCTTTACTGCAGACTGCTGGCACTTTTTGTAAACTTATAGCAGGAATAATACAGGAATGGCACAGAGTCATAAGAATAGATGCTCCAGTTGTCAGGATAGGTGACAGGACCTCTTTATAGAGAACGTTTCGGCTCCCTCAGAGTGGATAGCATAGTGTAGTGACAGACCTGCTGATATCAGCGGCCTCTTACGGGTGTATTAGGAGGGTTGACCCATTGAGGACAATGATGGCATCTTGCTGGGATATGCTATCAATCTATCTAGAGGATGGGGCCCACGAAGAGAAGGAGAGCACACTGCACACGTTCAGCGTGCTCTCCATTCATTGCTATGGGAGTTCTGAAAACAGCTGAGTGAGTGCACTCACCTATTTTTGGGAGGTCCACGGTGGTGGATAGAGAGCACATCACTGAATCTTGCCCACCTCTGCCTTCTCCGATGTGGGACTGCTGGAAATGGCCAAGTCCGTAGCAGTGACGGAGGTTGGCAGCGCATGCGTGACTACTCTCTATTTACTTTGAGGGTCCAGTTCTGGAGATAGGGGTGGGTCCCAGACTATATGACATTGGTGGCATATCCTAGCGATTTGCTATCAATTTCCCAGATATGAATACCCCTTTGATATTAAGCAGTTTTATAGAACTGAGCTCTGGAACTGCACAGAATGAGCTAGCACTGCAAGAGACGAGTCCGATGAAATGCTTCACATAGAAGCTGGCCAGCCCTCCCTATACAAAACAATGACAACGACTGTCAGTTATCATCTGGACGGCGGCGCAGGTTGTATAGTTCTTGTCTCGTCATTGGACTTGTCTCCTGCAGCTCTAGCCCTTTGGACTCTTCATCGGACTCATCTCCTGCAGCTGTAATGCGTTGGACTCGTCTTAGGACTCTTCATTGCATACATATTTCAGTGATACCACGTATTCATCCCAATTTTGGCCGAGAGCAGTATTTGTACTGCCGAACATCTGCCGAATAAATTGGTTCCAGGACATCTGTCCTGTTTGTCACTCAGGCCTAATTTTAGATAAAACGATGTTATATAAACATATTTTGGGTGTAGGAATTTGCGCCTATAATGAAAAATGAGGGATAATATGAGTCTGCTGATTCTTAGAAGTCTGACGTTGACTTTGGGGGCAGATTGAGGACAAAAGTGTAGGTCTGTCACACGAATACCGTTTTTCAGCTCATATTGTGGGAGATGTCATTTTGATCTCTTTCACCGAGCATATTTGCAAGCTATTGATATGGCGCATATTTTGTATACCAGAATCGCTGCTAATGTTAATAAATAGGACTGGTCACATGGGCGTCTAATTTCTGTTAGTATTTAAGATCTGCAGCATGTCCGAGTTTTGTACGTATTTGCCTCTAAATACGTCCATCAAAAAGGAAGGAATACGCAGTATTCGCTCAATTCTATACGCTTGTGTGAAAGAGGCCTGCATCAAACCTTTTGCGTACTTTATTAGTTCATGTTAATTTAAAGGGGAGGTTATGCTTTAAACATCCCCTATTAGATGCATACTGCGCGAACTGTGGTCATACCACGTTTGTGCCCAGCATAGCCTTTGGCGGAGGGGGAAGGACTACTGATCGCAGTGGAAGACTTCAGGGTGTCTTGTAAGGCCTTATTCATATGTCAGTGAATCACAGACATGTGCACACCTATCCATTGGTTTTAAAGGGTTTCTGTCATCAGAATTTACCATAGTAAACCGAGTGTCATTTGCAATGCACAAATGACACCTGATGACAGATCTGTTTGTTTTATACTTTTATGTAAAGTTGTTTGTGAGAAAACTCAGTTTTTAAAATATGTAAATTAGCTCGCCTAGGTGCAGTAGGCGTGAACCCTGCACCTAGTAGCGGCCGTAATTCCTCCTCTTACCCCTCCTCCGTAGCGTTGATTGACAGGGCCAGGCAGCCAGCTCTTTCGGCTCCCGGCCCTGTTCGAGTCCGAAATCCCGCGCCTGCGCATTGAGGGAGCCGGGCGGCCGGCGGCTCAACGCGCATGCGCGGATTGCTGATCGCAATGCGCAGGCGCGGGATTTCGGACTCGAACAGGGCCGGGAGCCGAAAGAGCTGGCTGCCTGGCCCTGTCAATCAACGCTACGGAGGAGGGGTAAGAGGAGGAATTACGGCCGCTACTAGGTGCAGGGTTCACGCCTACTGCACCTAGGCGAGCTAATTTACATATTTTAAAAACTGAGTTTTCTCACAAACAACTTTACAGAAAAGTATAAAACAAACAGATCTGTCATCAGGTGTCATTTGCGCATTGCAAATGACACTCAGTTTACTATGGTAAATTCTGATAACAGAAACCCTTTAATGTTTTTATTCAGATATTGTGGTCAATGGAAAAACAATGGAGATATGCCTTACTTTGGTCTGGGGTGTGGACTTTTTTCTCTGTTAAAAAACAGAAACTGAATGGACCCTATTATAGTTGGTAGCATCTGTTAGTTTCCGTTTGTGTCAGTTATCTGCTGAATGTGGCACTTCCGTTATTTCTGTTCCTATAAATGGAACGGCCATGCAGACATACGGACACTGAATGCACACAGAGTCATATCCGTTTTATTTACGGCCTCGTTGAAGTGAATACAGTGGTCCCTCAAGATACAATATTAATTGGTTCCAGGACGACCATTGTATCTTGAAACAATTGTAAGTTGAGTGATTGGTTTCAAAGCCCCAAAATGTCATCCAAGATAAGAGAAAATAAAGATTTAAGAAGAATAAGCAGATAACTAGGACAGATAAAACAAGTCCTTACATATAACAGTCAGGAATAGCTGTTAACTAGCAACGAATACAGCTATTTTACCAGAGAAAGTGGCCTTGATTGGTTTGATCTGAGTCTGAGGCATTGTATGTTGAGTCTAGTTTCAACTTATGATGGGTCAGAAAGGCCAATGAGGCCATTGTATCTTCAGGGGTCACTATAGTTCTACATATCGGCCGCAAAAAAATGGAACAGACACGCAAAAAAAAATGTTTGTATGCATGAGCCCTTAGGCAGTTCACTGGTCCCAGTAGATTTGACCGACATTTATGAGCATCTTTTAGAGAGAATAACCCGATCAGCGCTTAGTCTAAATTTGGATTAATTGGTCGACGTCATCTACATCAGCCAACAACTAACGATTATTAGGTCACTTTAAATGACTGAAGATTGTATAACATGTATATGACTCCTGCCACGTACAATGCCACATTGTGAAATCTGCAAATGGTCTTCATTGTTTGATCTTCAGCATTTAACTTTTCTGTCTGCTGCATCAATTTACAGTTTATTTTTGCGAGCCGCTGATTGTAGCTGCAGAGTATGTTAAATAAACCCATCTGTTTTATGAAATCTGCAAAAGTAAGGAGGGCAAATGACATAAAAATCACTCAAAATAGTTGTAGGAAGAAATTAGTCATTGGCTTCGCAGATGTTAATTGTACTTGCCTAGAAAGCGCAAAATCCTGTAAAATGTCAAGCGTCTTCAATCCTTCTTTACACATTGGCTTTATAGTGTTTCAACGTGAGACGTGAAGGAGTTAATGATTATGCCTCCCATTGCCCAAAGTAATAATTAGTCAGTTCCCTTTGTTCCCACTTGTAGAGCAGTCATGGGGCAAGGTGTTGAAATTCTGAATAGTATGACTCAGACCAGTGAGTCACCAGGGAAGCATCCTGTGTAAATCCACACTAAATTGCCTTACCTAATACCTCCCTCGCTAAAAGTCTGACACTTTCTGGCTTTAAAGGGTTTCTGTCACCAGTTTTGGGCATATAAAACAGGATGACATTTGCAATGTGCAAATGTCACCTGATGCCCAAACTGGTGATCATTTTTTTACTGGTGCCCCCGTTTTTGAAATAAATCATCTTTTGTTGTATGCAAATGAAGCTTACTAGGTGCAAGGGGCGGTTACCTCGCACCTAGTAAGCTCCGTTTGCCCACCCGCGGTCACGCCTACCTTCACTTGATTGACAGGGCCAGGCAGCTTGTTGGATCCTCTGCCGGCCCTGTGCTCCATTCAAATCCCGCGCCTGCGCCCTGCGGAATAAAAGCGGCGCAGGCGCAGTGAGCGGCGCTGGCCGCCGGGCTCCCGGCTACCTCACTGCGCCTGCGCCGATGACGTCATGTGTACTCTGACGTCATCGGCGCAGGCGCAGTGAGGTAGCCGGGAGCCCGGCGGCCAGCGCCGCTCACTGCGCCTGCGCCGCTTTTATTCCGCAGGGCGCAGGCGCGGGATTTGAATGGAGCACAGGGCCGGCAGAGGATCCAACAAGCTGCCTGGCCCTGTCAATCAAGTGAAGGTAGGCGTGACCGCGGGTGGGCAAACGGAGCTTACTAGGTGCGAGGTAACCGCCCCTTGCACCTAGTAAGCTTCATTTGCATACAACAAAAGATGATTTATTTCAAAAACGGGGGCACCAGTAAAAAAATGATCACCAGTTTGGGCATCAGGTGACATTTGCACATTGCAAATGTCATCCTGTTTTATATGCCCAAAACTGGTGACAGAAACCCTTTAAACTCAAAATACTAAAAAGTTAGGGGTTTCCTAGTCGTCTTTGGGTTGTAGGACTTGACAGAAGAAAACTTTGCGAGGATCTAACTTCTTTGTATTTTCATAGCCTTGGCAAATATGTTTAGATCTAGATGTTCTAGAAGCAATTTTTGAAATCTGTGAAGGTTCTCCAAAAAAGAGCCAAGTGTGTATCACAGTGGTGTACCAAGATATTGTGAGTTTTTGGAGCCAGTTAGTCCACTCCAAGAGCCAACCTGACCTTTTAGTGACCAGAAAGAACTTGAAAAGCACTCCCAAAATCTAGACCCTGAGCTTATGCCGGGAACACGTGGTCCATGGCTCACTGAGGGCAACATTCAGTAGGTGATGTCCATGTGCTAAAGAGGTGGTCAAATATTTTTCTACAACCAGTGCAACACTTTTCCACGGGCTGTGTTTAATATTGCAACTCATCCCTATTGAAGTCGGAGAGGCTGAGCTGCAATATCAGACACATCCCAGGGAAGTCCATTTAGGATACAGCCGGTATGCTGTGGATTTTCCTTAGTAGAATTGCTTGCGGAACATCTTGGGTAGCAGTGAATGTAATCTTAAATATTTTCCATGCACGGGCTGGGGAAAATGTCTGCAATGGAATTCGCACATATGAATTTTTGCATAGATTTCACCCTTTGCAATGAAATCTGCAAGTAACGTGTACAGATTTTTCTGCGGAATCGTTGTGGCTCCTAATACCAAAAAAAGTCTTGTGGAAATGCCCTAAATATCTTCCCACTTCATTTTGACATACTGTACTTATGAGTAATGTTGTCATGACAGCATTTGTACCAATTCCTAGTGGATCGGTCTGCTCTCTCAAGGGACAATTTCATAAACTGCTGCTTTCTTCAGGTTTTTTTTTTGTTTTTGTTTTTTTTAACTCAACTGTTTTTCTTTTTCATTTCAGCAGTACACTGCCATTGAAAATGAAATACAAAATCTTGTCCTTCTGTGGCAGTCAACTCAAATGACAAGACCTCCTATATAGATCTGTAATCTAATTTCAGTCTACTGCCGCTGTGAAGGGAAGATGTTATCTGCAGGGTATTCCCCATGAGAATAGTATGTGTTGAATTGGGAAAGTAGTATGACAACTCTATTGTTCTTTTGATAAGCCTAGATAAAGATGGCCACAGAAGACCATTGCATTGTTTACTGTAATGGTTGGTTCTCTTAATTGAGTCACTATGTAGGGGAGGGTGGTGGGTCTCTCTGGTCAGAGTGATGGACTGACTGAGAAAGTCGAGCTAGGATTTTTGCTCTGCTGAAAGTCGAAACCAAGAGGAAGTTAAAGAGCCAGGACAGGAAGTAAGGACCTCAAAACATTATATCCAGAAAGCAGCCTTTTTATAATGAAAAAATACATAGAATAGTCATATAAGGTTATTATATGGAAAAAAAGTAGTAAGTTTCATCTTAAGCCAGTTTATTTAGGTATTCTTTTTGAAAGTAAAGGCAAACCAGAGGTCACAGTTGTGGCGGTATTGCCTTGGTTGCACTCAAACCCACTGCATGCTGGCTCTTGGCATGGTTTGACAACCTCCTAAAGACTACAGTAATTGGTCTGACCTAATGCGACACACATGTTATCTTTCACCAGCATTTGCCTTTGCCGTTTTCAAGGTCACTTTAGCATCCTTTTACCTGGATTAGAGGCTCTATAAAATAAGCACGCACAAGATTAAAACTTGTTTCTGAGCTCTGTAATCCCGAAGGCCTGCTGGGCCAAGCTGGAAAGTCCTGACTCCTTTTGTCTAGACTGAAGGCGATCCCTGAACTTGTCCAATGGCAGAGGAGTGGAGAACTGCTCCGTACATCTACGATAGTATATATGTTTAGCGCCACGTCACAGAAATGTAGACACTCTGGCCTGGGAACCCAACTGCTCAAGGTCTGCTTGGCCTAATTTCAGTATGAAATGGCCTGGCAAATGAAGAGTTAATGTCTAAAATACCAGCTCACACAAATTCCACTTAATGATCATTCTTGAATTCTTTGTGTTTCTGGCTCTCCCCCTCCCTAATTTCCTAGCAAAACAAGCATTCTGTAATGACGAAAGTGCTGAAGAAGCTAAATCAGCTCCATATGTAGACATCTCCTATTTGACTTCAAATTTGGGTTCTTTGTAAATGTATCTATGTTCTTACATTTACACATAGATCACATGTAGCCTGTCGCTTGCTGTACATTCTCCATAATATCCAAAGATTTTTCTTTATATAATTCTCAGGCTTTGAATTGCATGACTAGAGATCCCTCAGAATATGTCATTTTACATGCAGGGACTCTTGAGGGAATTTATCCAGCGCAGCATTGTCTTTCAAAATAGGGCTTTGCAACTTTTTGGCTTATTTGTGCAAACATATTGAGACGTATTGTATTTTTACTCCACTCTAGTTTTTAAAAGTGGGTGAGAAAGAGGGTGTGATTAGGCTGTCGAGCCGATTTAAGCCAGATGTAGCAACAGAGACTGTTTGAAATATCTCAAAAAATGTTCTCAATCTTACTCCTGTAAAGAGATCTAGAAAGTGGCGTAACAGCTCAACCTAAAGGTGCACCAAATTTATCAACCGTCATGTAAGATAAGAAAGAAATTGAGATTCCGCACTATTTGATAACTTTTCATGGCTAACTGAAAAGATTCTAAAGGCCCTTTTACACGAGCCGATTATCGTTCAAATAATCGTTCAAACGTTCGGATTTGCACGATTATTGTTGTGTATAAACACGGGTAACGATTTAACGACGAACGAGATTTCGTTCGCTTCTCGTTGATCGCATCTTTTTGTCCTGCCAATAAATTAATCGTTCATCGTTCGAAAATCTTCCAGTTTAAACGAAAATCGTTTAGTCGTTGGCAGATGGTAATGGTAATGCTTATGGCAAGGAGCAAGGAACGATCGTAATAACGATTATAAAACGACCGAAAGTACGAAGATTGTGAACGACTTCTCTTTCAGTGTAAACGGTATTTACATTGCATCGTTCGATCGTTCATCTACGATCGATAATACGATTTATCTTTCCGTGTAAAAGGACCTTAAGCTTTCAAGATTCTAAGCTTTCGGGCCTCTTTCTCAGGCGTTTTTTAAGGAAATATCTGAAGTTGGACATATTTAGACCACAAAGTACATAGGAATAATGAGGTGGATGAGACAAGTGATATTAAACAGAACAATGTGAGTGAACAAACAGTTGTGGAAGTAAATTGTTGTAGTAATTATAGATAAGGATTGTGAAAGTTCTGTTTCTGTTGGTGAAACTGGTCAAAAGCTAAGAACAAGAATCAACTCTCATCGCCACACAATAACCGAAGATGTGAAAGGTCTGCCTGTGCCGAAACACTTTTGCAACCATGGCAACATCACAGACATGAATTTCAGATCTCAGAAAGACAGGAGAGTTTGGGAATACAAGCTCATGAGAACCTTTGACACACTTAGATCAGGAATGAATGTGTCTCTTGGATTTATGTCCTTCTACATCTCTTAAGGAATGTGCCCCACAGACCTCTTGGATTCATCACATTCATGGACTGGATATCTATTAGAGGACAATAAAACTTTCACACTCCCTATATGTAATTGCTACAAAAATTTACTGCTACATTCCTCCACTCCTATGGATCTGCTTTACATAACGTATCTCATTTACCTCATCACCATGTAATTTTGGTGTATAAATATGTGAATCTTCAGATGTTGTCGTAAGAGATGTGTACAGAAGAGGCCTGAAAGCTTGCAATTGTATGATGTTTTCAGGTAGCCATTAGTTATCAACCACTGAAGAATCTCATTTTTTTATCGTAAATAACTAACTTTGGTTCATCGGAGCCCATACATTCTAATACTGTACAGAGGCGAATCTCCATACAATATTATTCCAAAGTTTTCAACGAAGCGACTTCGAATGAAGCATCTGCAGCTCGTTTCGTTCAACACTAGTCTTGAGACATTTGATAAATTTGGCCCAAATCACAGCATCTCAGACTCCTTCAAAAGTGACTTTAAACATTTAACATTCCTTCATGTATGTTTAATAGCCTTGCAGACCTGCAGGGAATTTCAGGGTCCCTGTGGTTGCCCAGCAGGAGCCGTCGGCAGTATACGGGCGGCGCGTAAATTTTTTGAATGTCTAATAAGCATTTGGGTATGGTCCATGTCATGTCAACAGTAAAGGCAAACAGACCGCTTATTAGTAAGCATTAGTCCTGAATGAATAGCGCTCTGATAAGGTTTGAGGTCACATGCTGAACATGCCTGAGACTATTAATATGCATGTGTCTGAAAGCAAAAAAGTGCACATTTAGAGTTCATGTAAGGATCAAACTATGTGGCCTCGTCATATTATGCTGCTCAGGATTCGAACATGTTTTTTCAAGTAATTGCAATTGTTGTTAAAGTGTATGTTCACCAATCCTCAGCTCCCTAATCTTGTAGAAAATATCTAGTCTCCATGAAGAAAGTGTGACTAGCCATGTTGTGTTTACATTGTGCCACGTAAATGGCTGGTGTGAACTTATCCTTGCTCCAGGAACACATTTTATAATCCGGTTAACGATTTGCCCGGATAAAAGTAGGTGACAAGACTCGTCAAACAGTCTGCTTGTTTGTCTGAATCACAATGTGGGGGATTGGGCAGGCACGGCCTCCTTAATGACCCGTTGTAAGTCGTTTATATTGATAATGGTTAAGGAGACATTTATGCTTTTTCGTTTGTCAGAATAGATAAGATTAGATGATTTGTCCAGTTCAATCCGAGATGTGCATCGGCCTACGCAGTTTTATGACCCTTGACTTGTGTTTGCTGCATTGGCTAATTGTTAACTTGATTGTGGTTTCTTAAAGGAAATGTGTCACCAAAAATGTTATCTGCCAGTTAAGACCAGATAGTGACACATTTTTTTTTTTTTTTTTTTTTTTTTTCCTAATCTGTTTTTGTTTTTTGATTTGATTGCCTGAATATGATTATGGGGGCGGCCATCTTGCCCGAGCTGTTCTTAACAGCATTTACACAGCATTTTAAAAAATTGCTTTATGGCTGCCCCATGGTCCATAGACACAATGGTCAGGAGAGGACCTAATTGACATTTATAGGAGAGTTTTCTAGGCATGCTCTGTGACCTGTGGCTTTGTTCACACGTCGGTTGTTTGATGAGTTATTTCCATTGGTTATTGTGAGCCAAAACCAAATGCAGATCAAAAACACAGAACAGTGAGCCAAAACTCCTGGTTTTGGCTCACAAAAACTGATGGAAGTAACTGAACGAAGGCTTAGAATGACAGATAAGCAGATAACTGCAGTAAAGTGAACTGTACAGACCAAGAAGTGGCGCCAAGTAGACATAGTGACCAGTGCAAAAACTGCAGGATTTTTGGTTTTAGTTTAAATATAAAACGTGACTTGGAAAAATTAAAAATAATATAAAAAATTATTTAAAAATATATTAAACATAAAAAAGTTAAACGGCATTTTCTGATGACACATTCCCTTTAAATTAGAATATGGAAAATGTACATTGGCTGGGTGTGCTGGTTACCCTTTTATTCATCTATAGCCTTGTTTCGGTTACTGTACTGCACTGATCATTTACGCAGTACAGTATTTTATTCTATAGCCATCTGTATACATTACATTGGTTTACTTGTTATTATAATTTTTATAAGGCCTCATGCGTACACAGCATGTATGGTGGGACTGTATATTGGAACCATAGACATGTGTGTTCCACCATATGGTGCCCCTGTACTCCATCTCTCCCTAGAAGACATTCTTCTGTAGGGGAGAATACCTAAATACCTAAAATTTAATATGGCATGCTGTTGTACTGTGTGGACCCCATAGATTTCCATGAGAGCCATATCACAGATGCGCAAGATGTTAATATGCATGAGGTCAATGGTGGGTTTTTGGTGGAGGTAGTTTATAGGCCATTTTATGGGGTGGTGGTAGTTTTTTTTTTTTTTTTTTTTTTTTTTTTTTTTTTTCCTTCGTTTAGAAATATTTCCTTCAAAACTTAAAGGGGTATTCTGGTTATTACAAGTTATACCTATCTATAGCAAAGGGGATAGCTATTAGATTGGTGGGCGTCCTACCGCTGTAATTCCCTCTGATCACAAAATCAAGGAGTCCATACCCCTCCTCCCCAGGGAAACGAAGTGGTTAGGCATACACCCTGCGGCTCCATTCATCTCTACAGGAGTTCCAGATACAGCCGAGTACAGATGAAGGGAGCAGAAGTTCACTTGCCAACCTGTTGCTCAGTTCTGGGGGGCTCCGATGGGTATGAGGTCCCAGTTCTTGTGATGGTCCCAGCAGTTGAACCCCCACCAATCTAATAGTTATCTTCTATCCTCTGGTTAGAGGATAACGTGTAACAATAAGAACACCCCTTTAAAATGCTTTTTTCGGTACACTGTGTATAATTTCCTTTTGTTTTTCAGCATCTCTGCTTGTGATCCTTGAATGGGATTCTTTATTGTTTGCTATAACTTTTTTTGCTATGTGTGGCGTCTCGCTCGGAGCATTTATGGAAGCGGATTGTAAAAAGAAAACTGCTTTTATTTGGAAAATCATTTTTATAGTAATTAAAATGTTCTTAGTTATGGAAGACTTGGGTTTCCCTTCCAGATATTTTTTTCTTTTCATTGCAGTCAATTCATTAAAAATATCTTCCTGCTGTAGGCTACCACAGAAAGCAGTGGTTTGGCAATGTGAACCCGACCCTGCACCACATGGGGCATCTCTATATTGATGCACAAAATCCTACGAGCAATAAAAGCTTTAGTGTTTGTATAACCTCAGAGTTGATGGCGAAAGGGCTAATCAAGGGTGGTATTGGCCATTGTGGGAATTTTGTCATCCCGACACAAGGTTGTCGATAACACAAATGGGTTTCTATTTGCCTTCCCCTGAATCAACATGATAAAAGCAGAACCTGGCGTATCTGTCTCCTGTTATTTCAATTTTGCAAGTAGGTAACCACTGTTTATCTGGTGTAAGGTGACCCAAATGTCTTTGTTGTGTGTATCTGCAAACAATACCTCTGAAAAGCTTTTAAGTTGTTTTTTTTTTTTTTACTTTATTTTTTCACGAAGTTTCAAATGTATTGTATATTCCATGCCGTTAACCTTGTACAACGGTCATTGAAGAAAGTGGATCATGGATCCATGACACTTGTGAGCGGCTAGCTTAATACCCTTTTATATGGGACGAGTAGTGGGACAATTATCAGGGACGAACGTTTGTATGAACGCCCATGCAAATATGTCTCCGACCACCCAATCAGAGAGCAAAAGCTAGTTTGTTGGGTGAGGGCATCTTTCATGCGGGACCTGGATTTGATTGTTGGCAGCACATAGACTTGTGTAATCTGCTGCTTGCAAACAACAAATCTGTGGATGAATGATCACTGCAGCGATTGCTCATCTCCATTCTGAGGGGAGAATTGCTGCATGCGAATGCAGCTGAGCAAGTGGACAGTGATTAGGAGTGAAAGGTTCATTCCTGATCATTGTTTTTGTCATCAGCCCGTGAAAATGGACATTTTAAAGGAAATTGGCCACCACGATTCTGGACTATTCTGTACAGTAATACATGAGTAGTAGTGCAAATAAGGAGTCCAGATCACCTTTTTTTATTTTCTCACTACCCCCAGTTCCCTTGCTGTTGCCCCTCAAAGCCACCAGTCCCTCCCTGGCTGCTCTGCCACTGCCTGGCCCTGTCAATCAAAGCAGCAAGAGAAGGGCTGGCCACAGAAAGGAGACAAGCTTGGGTGCTACAAGAGCAACGCTGACTACCTCATTGCGCCAAAGGCCTAATTTGTATATTAAGAAAAAGTATCATAACTCGGGAGCAAAGCCTTGGAACAACTAAAGAAAAACAGCGTTTTAATCAGGGGAACCACAGCTATGTGTCTATGAAGAGTAGATTCCCATTTATATCCTATTCTCTGTTACTGCAGATATGTGGCATATATAGTATACAAACTGTAAAGCTGAATTTTATTTATTTTTAGTTTTTTACCGGCCACGGTTGAGCCCTTACAAAGTAACTGTCCAGCAAATACCATTGCAGTAACCTTTCATAGCCCCCTTATTTTTATCTTTTGTGGCACTTTGGCAGCAGTATTAGCACCATCTCAGAGTTTCTGAATTGCACAGCCCCCGGTAGCTATGGGTTCTCCTTTGTCCTGTCACAGCCTTGTCATGCTTTCCAAAGTCAAATTCCTGGTAAGCATACTGATGAAGTATGGCATGATAATCTGATCAGTAAATATGTTAATCTATTCCTGTGCCGCACAATGCTGTTTTCAGCTTCCCCTGGTTACTGCGACTCTACCGAGTAAAATGCATTGTGATCTTAAACACTTCCAGACCGTCGAAGCCTATACACAAATGAGAACTGTTACTATGGTGAAGGGTTTAGGGTAAAGGGTGATATACTGTACATTACAGGCGTGTAAGCCGTCAGCCCTCCAGCTGCGGGATAGAATACAGATCAATGATGAGTGTTGCAGTGAACCCATCATTATATGTAATTTACTAGTATGTTATTTGCTATGATGCTTTTCGTCACATCCACCATGGTTAGCACGTGTTTGGGTTATTAGATTTTTCATCTTCATAATATTGATATGTTTTTTACTTTTCTGTTGTAGGTAAACCCCACTCCTCATTGTGTACGGGCAGTCATGAAGATGACGTACTGTCCTTACTGCCGGGGACTTGTTACAGTCAAGCCTTGTAATAAATACTGTTTGAATGTTTTGGGAGGCTGCCTGGCCAATACCGGTGACCTTGATGTCGACTGGAACAACTTCATAGGTGGGTAACAATTTTAAGATATAGAAGTTAGAACATTTCAGGAATGCAAAATAGTCCTCGCTGTATGTCACACCTGTCTTAGGTTTGCCTTCTCCGTGATCATGGCACCTTGAGCTCTGTGTGACATCCTTATCAGCCTCTTTCCAGGGACCATGCAGATTTAACTTCTGCATAGGTGATGTGGGTCTATTGTTCTAAAAGAAAGTGGGCCAGGCGGAGATTTGAGAACTCTGTCTTACAGAATCATCTGTTTTAGTGTTGAGCAGGTCTCTTCGCTCCAAAATTCATTTTTATGTATGGGCTCCAGCAAAGCGAAGTGAGTTATCACCAAAGTCTCAAGAGACTTTGGTGAATAACTTTGGTCAACAATTTTTTAAACTTTAAAACTATTTTAAAACAAGGATCCAAAGTTGGCTTTGGTACTGACTGGTACCTCGATACCAAAGCCGACTTCGGATCCATGTTTTAAAATGGTTTTAAAGTTTAAAAATCAAATCCCGAAGATATTCACCGAAGTCCCACAAGACTCTGGTGTTGACTCACTTCGCCTCGCCTGAGGCCATATATTTGGATGCTGTACGGAGACGAATCTCCGAACTGCATTGAAACAAAGTTTTGACCGATCTAGGATCTGAAGCTCGCTTCACTCAACATTAATCAGTTTGTCTGAAACTTTAATTCAGATTTGCAAATTATAACTAGAGATGAGCGAACGTGCTCGTAACGAGCACTGTACCGCCCGCTCCCCTGCACTCGCATGGGCGCAGGCAGCCGCTTCCGTCCTCCTCACCCGACGGAAGCGGCTGCCTGCCCCCATGCGAGCGCATGGGAGCCGAGCGGTACAGTGCTCGTTACGAGCACGTTCGCTCATCTCTAATTATAACAAAGTTGCATCCAATAATTCAGAAAGTCTGATAATTTAGCACTTGTTCCTGGTCTTAGAAAACATTAGTACATGTCATCATTAAAGGGGTTAGTCGCTTTGTAAGGATATACCCTAAACGGCCATACAGTCCTAGTGTAAACCTGATGTTAAGAGGTTCCCCACTGGCCGCACTTGGAAATCAAACTAGTGGTGGTTATGTGGTTTACTCACGACTACTTTCTTAGCTGGTCATGGCTGCATACTTTTCTGCGCAAGTGCTGGACCTCCTTAAAGCATGCTGGGGGTTTATTTTGCCATATCTTGCATGACTATTTAGGGAATTTCTTTCTAAAAATAGCCGACCACATTAAATAGATCGCTTATATCTGCTGGGGCTGGTGTAATTACTTTGAAAATCCAATGTCACAATGTCTGTGTAATTCTTTACTAAAGTTTTCTTCCCTGACATTAAAATATGCTTGAGAACCTAGCACTAGGTGGGAAAATGTTCGAAAATTGATTATACAGGATTCAAAGTAAGTACACCAGCCTCATCAGGTCAATTTAGCAATTTATGCACTTTGTAGCTCTAGATCTTTCTTGACTAGTGATGAGCGACTCGAGCTTCAGATGCTTCATCCGAAGTCGCTTTTATTCAAAACTTCGGATTAATACTGTATGGGCATCCACCTCCGTAGAGTATTAGAATGTATGGGCTTCGATGAGTCGAAGTAAGTTATTTGCTAAGTCGCATGAGACTTCGATGAATAACTTCGGTAATTGATTTTAAAGTTGAAAACCACTTTAAAACCGAACTGTGCTTTGTTTCCGACTGGTACTTCAGATCTTCGTACAGTATTTGCAGTTTTGAACAAAGCTACTTCGGATGTACCTTTTTTAAAGAACTCCCGACAAAAATTTTATTCCATGTCCTGCTAGAAATGTACATGATATAATCTGTAGTGAATGTCATTTTCTTACCAGTGTCTGAATTTTTGACTTGTATCATCCTGAAGTTTCTTATCTGTGTCATGTGACCAGCAATTAGACCCACCAACTCACACAGAGACTTATGTGTGGACAGGAAGTCTAATTCTCTATGTATTCCTATGAGACTGAAAGTGAGGCTCCCATAGGAATGAAAAGAGCAGTTACTGGCTTTCTGTCCTTGGTCAGTTGGAGGTCAGGGAGTTGGTCACATGACCCAGCTACAATAAGAAGAGAGGTTTTTAGGCCTCTTTCACACTAGCGGCAGTCCGGATCCGGACTGCCGCAGGGACATGTGTAGGGCCGGAACCGTGTTCCGGCCCCACACATGTCACACAGTACCATACACAGACATTCACACACATACACACAAACACATACATACTTACATACTCCAGGCAGGCAGGCCGCACGTCTTCACGCCCAGGAGGCGCGCCGCTATGACGATTCCCCACAGCGCCCTCTGCTGGGCGCTGTAGGGAATCGTCATAGCGGCGCGCCTCGCCTCCTGGGCATGAAGACGTGCGGCCTGCCTGCCTGGAGTATGTAAGTGTGTATGTGTGTGTGTATGTCTGTCTGTATGTATGTGGTGACGGATCTGTCCTGAACTCCATTGAAAGTCAATGGACGGCGGATCCGTTTACCATGTTGGTCACACCAAACGGATCCGTCCCCATTGACTTTCATTGGGGGTCATTCCGGATACGTCTTGGTGCGGATGCCTGGACTGGAGGATGCTTTCAGGAGCATTCCGTTGTCTTCAGTTCAGTTTTGTCCCCATTGACAATGAATTGGGACAAAACTGAAGTGTTTTTTTTTTTTTCCGGTATTGAGCCCCTATGACGGAACTCAATACCGGAATTTAAAAACGCTAGTGTGAAAGTAACCTTACTCACAGAAACAGTCACTGATAAGAAAATGACAATCACTACAGATTATATCATGCACCTTTCTAACAGGTCAGAGGATAAAAATTTTTGCGGGAGTTCTTCTTTAATAGTTTTAGTTATGCATTTTTATGGCCGTGCGATAATCTTGGAAATTCGATAATCCAGCCGCAGTCTGGTTACATCAGTGCCATTTTATGGTTTTATTGTGCTTTAATTTTATATAATTAAAAAAAATTTTTGCTAGTGGATAGTTTTAGTTTAAATTTAGGAGTGTTTGTGCTACACCTTTGACTGCAAAACAGCTTTTTAAGAACCATAATGAAATAACAGTAATATATTTAATAGCTATCAGAAATCAGCTGCTGCGTTAATTTGTGGGACATAATTGGCTTTTATTGAGGGATGATAGGCTGATGTTTTATTACCTTCCCTTTGCACTTTAACTGTTATATGTTATCTTTAATTTTCTCGAAGAGCTCAGCTGTTATAAACTAAATATTGCTGTGCGTGAGAGTATGCAGGGACAGTGCAGATATTTACTGAGGATCAGGAAGTTCCATTATCTGCTTCTCTCCACTGTACAGAACATTATCGCCCTCAGGTGGAATATCTGTTTCCTATTTAATATGAATGACAAGGTCTCAAACAGTAAAGGAAATTATAATGGGAAAAATGTTCAAGAGTTCAAATAAGGTCTCCAGACTGGTCAGCTTTTCAGGTTTAAGAGTTCTGTCTGACATCTCCAGTACTTATAAGAAGTATTCACCTCCCCCTCCACCTTATTCTCATTATTATTATGTAACAGTATTGATTGGATGTTGGCTTTTAATATAATTTTTTTTGAAATGATAAATAGTAAATCATTTGTCGGACTTTCCAGAGATACAAAAATAGAACATCTAGTTCTGCCTTCAGGCCCTATTACACGGTCAGATTATCATTAAATGTTCGGTAACGAACATTCTCTTTTGCGATCATCTGGCACTTTAATACTGCCGCGGGATCTTTTAACATATTAAAAACTCCTGGTTTGGCGGCAGTAGCCGGCTCTCTGCTGCCAGCAAACAATGAGACGGAATAGGGACGAGCAATGAATTAGTTACCACTCATCCCTATACTGAGGTGGAGATGGCTGCATGTAATAACACCAGTCTCCTCCTCTAGCGAGCAGACGATTGAAGGAAGGGAGGGAATGCTTCTCTCCCAACAGTCTTCTGCTCTATCTGCCTGTGTAATAGGGCCCATAAAGGGGTTACCCAACCCCTATAATGCCCCCCAAAATGCCCGAACCCCTCAACACAGCTTTAGCTTACTTTGCTCTATGGCACCCGCGTCGCTTCTGATGCCCACGCGGCCACCACTACATCTCCCCTTTGCATGGTTTAAAACATCCGGCGAGGGGGGGGGCACCAATAGCAGGCCTCGACTAGCAGGTGAGCCTCCCTAGCATCACCTGCCTGCTCACTAGCTGAAGAGACCGCAACTATTACATACAGTGATCTCCTCAACATGGGGCGATCACTATGCCATTGCTCTTCCCCATGCTGTACAGTAGTTTGCTGGCAGCAGATCGTAATTAGACAGCACAATCTGATCCTGATTCTTCAGCATGCTTAAAGACCTGGATTACCGTTCATTTGCGATCGGCGGCAGTATTACACTGCGAGACGATCACTAACTAGTGTTCATACAAACGCTCGTTAGCGATCATTGGGCAGAAAATCTGCCCATCTAAAACACACCCTAACTGCCTTCTGGAGCACTGCCATAAGAATGACATGTCACAAGAGCATTTGGCAAGGAGAAAAAAAAAGAACTTGACCAGACATTGGGGAAGTAAGAAGGCCTGGAGACATTATCCTCTTTACCTTTTGTAGTATGTAAAAAGGAATGCATTTCGAGATCGGACTGGTCCCTTCATCAGGCGATTACACAATAGTCTGGCCCTGAGACGCATTGCATTTTACACGTTACACTAAAAGGTAAAGAATCATGTCTCCATACCTTCTTACTTTTTAAACGCCTGGTCAAGTCCTTTTTGCTCTCCTTGCCAAGTCTTCCTGGTGGAACCTTCAGAGTTCCCTGTAGCACCTTAGGCCGCAGCCTCCGCATCATACATGCCTAGATGGTTGAAGTGCTCCTAGTGTAACTCCACATTGTGAGCATTCTTCATTATTATGCATACACCGTATGTTGCAGCCTTTTTTATTAGAAAACTATGTCAAAAAAGTGTCGGTTGACATGTCACTACTGCAGCACATTCACCAAATTCACAGGTTTATATTTTGTTGTTTTTGTGTTTTTTTTTTTTCTAATTATGGTAAAAAGGTTTAAATGTAAGAATGAAAACGAATTACCCATGACTCGACCGATCGTGCATTTGCTTTCAACCCTGAGAGGGCAATACCAGACACCTTTTGCAAAGGCCTGTCTCCTCTGAGAACAAAGTGACGGCGTAGTTGAAATCCAACGAGCCAATCCGTCTTTCCTCCAACATCGGCTGTAAGGAGAAAGTCATAACATCCCCATGCACATTAGATGGTCAACCAGGTTTGGTTGATGGTCGCCAAATCTGTGTAGCCACCTTTTAAAAGTAAATAATACTCATAGAATATGTTCTTGTACGCAGGGGCTAATTAATTCTGAGCGATCTTCACCGAAAAAATTGCTTCATTGACACGAGTCAGGTTTTTTGCTGTGGTTGCCTACGACCCTGTTTCCCATAGGACATTTTGAAGATCGTGGGGCTGAGCTGCAATACCACAAACAGCCCATTAATAAGAGTGGTGCTATTTCTAGAGGAGAGCAGCTATGTTTATTCACCCGCATACAACCCCTGTAAGCTATCCTTATTACATATATTCTAAAAGTCTTGTCTGATCATAGTTATCTGCTTTTTCCAGGGATTGCAGCCTTTGAGAGGTTTAAGATTTTTTTCCCTTATACATTGGAGAATACTGTAATTGTAAACTAATTCTTCTGGCCGGCTCTATTAGGCGTTTCTCCGAGATGATGTCTATGTGGAAGTATTTTTGCTGCCCTGCTGGTATATGCTCTTGTTACTTAATGCACGTCAGGTTTCAGACGCCCAAGGCATTGAACAATGCTTTAATCCCCAGAACCATGTCATGAATTTAACAAAATGCTTTAATTAATCAGTGCTCCATTTGCGAGTTTCGCCCCCTTTTTTACTTTATTGCTTCAGATCCTTTCTTCATGCCTTTGTCTCTTTTGGTAGATTTTTTTGAACTAATTAAATACATTTTCAAGGAATGTGGTATACTTCCTGAGGAGTGCATGTATTAACCAGTTTGTTGCCAACCAGCGGATTGCAGAACTTGTTTTATTGGTTTAACCCTTTCCTTGTCCTGAATCTCTAAGAAACTGAGCTGTCCTAGAGAAGACAACAAATGCGCTTTTAAAAAGAATGTCTCATTAAAAAATTACCTGTTTAAATCAAGTTGAGCATTATTATATATTTTAGCTGGTTGTTTTTAGTTTTCTATGTTACTATAAAAAAAACTATTGGAAAATCCTGCCATTTTCACACTGGCTGCTTGCTGTAGAAATCACTTTTCAACATTCATTGAATTCTGATCACAGACGGAATAATGTTGACTTGTATCGACAAAACAAGATCCACCATTCATAATGAGATATGTCACAGCTTACTTACTTCCCCTCCCTGCACAATGAGCTGCATGTGAATTTTAGGAAAGGGAAGCTAGATGCTTTAATTTTAAGAATTCATCTAAGTCCACTCTTCCTGCTCTGACCACATCCTGAGGTAGACTATTGCACAGATTTACAGTTCTTACGGTGAAGAAGCCTTAACGCCTCTGGAGACTGAACTTTTTCTTGTCCAAAGGAGACCATTTATATATTTGTATAGGTTATTCATCCCCTCTTAAATGCCTCTTCTCAAGACTAACTACATTTAATTATTTTAATCTTTCCTCTTACTGAAGACCATCCATGCCCCTTATCAGTTTGGTTGCCCTTCTTTGTAATTTTCCAACTCCAGGGTGCCAATTATTTAAAAGGGTTGTCTGGCCAACATTTTGTAAAAGGGGTACCCTCACTGAGCCCTATCACTTCCGCCTCCAATGCTTCTCATGTCCTTGCTGGTCTTTATTTCCTGTTCCCAATGTCCTGAAAAACAGGACATTGACCGTTCAGTCATGTCAGTCACCATCTGAGGTGGGTCACTGTGATTGGCTAATCGGTCATTTCTTGTATGTCCAAAGGGAACTGGAAGAAGAGACCAACAAAACCCCAGGAACTGTTAGAAGGGGAGCAGTGGAGGATCGGTGGGGTATAATTTTTTTAATGCCATTTAGACCCTTTTTTAAAAAACTTTTTATAAGTCGAGCAATCCCTTTAAATAGAAGCGGCCTTCCATAGTTAACTGGGGGTTCCTTTTCTGTGGGATCTTTGGGCAGACCTGTAAGTGATATCTGACAAGTCCGCTTCTTTTTTCCATTCATTTCCCTGCATTAGACTTTGTGTTTTGGGTGCCAGCAGTGTCTGGGGGGAAAAATATTTGGAAGTGTCTTTTTTCCACTCTGTGGAATAGAGAGGAGTGGCAGTGTAAAGTCATGTCAATCACTTGTTTAATGAGAAGTGTCTATTGATTAATGTAAAAAAATGAAAATCAAACACCATATAGTACATGACAATTTTTCTAACAAAGTTAGAACCATCCCTGTACCTCACCTGGATCCAGAGATCTCCCCATTCATTGCTCCAATTGATCTGCTAGATTTATTTCACACTGGCAGCTCGGTGGGTGTGTTCTTTCGCAAGGGGTGTGTGCTTTCTGCTACAGTGTTTTCCATATCACAGCATAGGAGGAGTGTCCTTTTCCAGGGGTCGTATATATATTTTTTTTGTTTGTTTTTGCTGCAGCTCTCTCGCTGTAAGTTCCACAACATCTGGTGGCAGTTGAAGGATGGAACTGAGCACGTGCGACCACCTCAGAGAGGTGGAAGCAGATATGTGGAAAAGAACAAAAAATGCTATAAAGGTACTTTTATTTAACAACTCAGTGACTGGACTAAATTTTTAAATATATGTAATTACGAAAGTATTCAGATGGTTTTTTTTTTTTTTTTTTGGACAACCCCTTTAATTTCAGTCCATTTCAGTCACTCCTGTGCTTTTACATATGCTATATTAGTAGGAAATTAAATTCCCAGTAGTCTTTCATTTGCCAGAAAGAAATTCTGGCCCAGATATGCAAAATACAGTATCCTAAGTGCATACTATACTTTTAATGAGTTCCTCTCCTTTTGCACCGTGTCCATGCCTATCTGCTACAGTTGAGTATATTCTTGTGAGCCAATTATTATACTTCGTATCTATTAGAACTTACTTTTGTAGCTCAGCTGGAGGCCAAATGCATTTGCTATAATCAGCAGTCAAAAGGAAGATAAAAAAACCACCCTTACATTCTTTAGCTGTGATACATGTACTGCCATGGCATCAGGAATAACAAAGGAGCCGGTTCATACACAATTCCCATGCTCTTGTGTATGGCCTGGATAACTCTGAGTTTACAAAGACACCAAACAGCCAGAAGAATCGGGGGTTTGTGTTTCCTTTCAGGCTCTCACTAACACATTATTAATCTGGGGCCTTTTGTGGCCCCTAAGGGAATACAAAGTTACCAGATTAAATAATTTGCTCTCATAGCTGACATGGGAGGTGGGAGAAAAAAAAAATCTCGATTTGTACCTGGCACATTTATGATGGTCAATAAAACCAAGTTTAGTGTTTGTTTTTTTTTCTTCAGTTTTTCAGATACCCAAAGTTTTGTGTTTTTTGTAAGGCGAAGGAACTGACAACAGCGAGCTGGTTAGGTTTTGCGTGTTTCTATTTACCAAGTCTCGTTTGCTTTGACACATCAAAGGGATTTTTCTCCTCCTGTATCACAGTGGTATATTCATGCCAATGGCCTTTGCTCGGGGATTTGAGCAACTTTTTTTTTTTTTTTATCGAAGGTCACCACAAAAATGGCTGACTCTTCTTTGTTTTATTGTATTCTCTTGCCTTTAACAAAATATGCATTTAGCCAGATTCCTGTCTCCAGGTTGTGCCTGTTGAATTCCATAGCGGAGGCATTGAAATGTTAGGAAAGGGGAATTTTGTTTCTGAAATCCGATTCAAGGAATTGTCTTTCTAAATAAAAAAAAGAAAAGAAAATTGTACTTTTGCTGTCAAATTGTTGGTCAGTCAATTCTTGGGGTCATTTTGCACAGTGACCTGAACTCTGACTTGATGGCTTTCCCGGCGGTTACCAGTTTAGTAGAAATAAATATTTGTGCTGATCCTGATGAAGGGTGAAGTTCTTAAAGGGTATGTATACTTTGTAACTATTTTATCGCCCTAGTACATCTAAAGGTGCAGTTACACAGCCCGAGAAGGGCAAATTATCGGGGAAAGACTGTTCCTGAGACCCTTCCCAACACTCTGGCCAAGTAAATGTCCCACTGATGAACGAGCGACGCTCTTGTTCATCAGGCAATCCCGCCGTTCATGCAGGCACCGCCGATCATGGCTTCTGGGCAGCAGATTGTGTGGTCTAAACAGCGATCTGCAACTCAGAAACCATGATTCCTAGCAATCCCTCTTCTTCATACAGTGAAGGAGTTTGCTTCATGTAAATGCAGCTGTCTTTCACTGAACGAGTAGCGAAAATCGTCTGCTCAGTCAGTCCTATGTGACTCTGTTTACAGACTAAAGCCATGCCCCCAATCTTGTTTGGTACAGCATCCGAGTCGCATTTTTTGCGTCTCCGTTGGTGACCCATTCAATTCAATGGGTCCCCAAAAGATGCAAGCAGCCCGCTGTGTGCTGTCAGCATCTGTTACTCCATTCTGTGGCCCTCCAAAAAAAAATAGAACATGTCCTATTCTTGCCCATAGTAGGCATTTCTACTATGGGCGACCCGTTTTGTTAAGCAAATTGAGGAACGACACAGGCGGCATCTGTTTTGCGGATCTACAAATTTGCGCACTACAGAACACGGCGCGGTTGTGTGCATGAGGCCTAACAAACAAAGCTTGCGTGTAGTCCATTTATGCAGTCTGAATACTGTTACATCTGTCCCTCTTCTTGCTTATCTACAGACAGAAGGAAGGAACACATGATTGCAGGGTCAGACTACACACTGGTTTGTTTGTAGTCTGTAACCATGGAGATTCAGGCAGGACTAGGACATCTGTAAACTAAATTGTAGATATTTTCCATTTTTATTCATTTTGGATGTACTTTGGCGATATAAAAAAAAAATACGGATGCAAAAGTGCACCTTTTACACTGCAAACAATTTTGCTCCATTAGTGATTTGCAATTTATCACGGTGATCATTTTCCCATGTCTTCATTATGTGTGTTCTGCATTATTAAAGCGGACCTGTCACCACTCCTGACATGTCCTGTTCTCCTGTTTTAATAATTACTTGCATTTACTGTGTAATAAGGATTACGAGAATAGGGACCCCATGCCCTTTGTAGACTTCAAAAATGCACTGAACGGCCAGTCGGGCATGCGGACAGCCACCCCATTTATTTTTATGGGCATTCCAGAGAGAGCCTATAATCTGCAGTCTCCAGAACTCTCATAGAAATGAATGGAGCAGCTGTGCGCATGCTCGACCGGAGGCTTCATTTGTTTCAGGGGGGTCCCTGTTAACGTCATTGGTGGGAGTCCCAGCAGTAGGACCCCCACCTGTTTCCTTTCCTGTGGATAAAGGGTAACTTTACATAACTGGAATCCCTTTAAGCTCTGGTAAGGGAGATTGGCTTTTTCTCTAAAGGGTAAGGCAGTGGTCCCCTTATTATAGATGCATCCAGCGAGATCTGTAATGTGGATGTGATTAAATCTACTCCATTTAACCACCATGTCACCGGATCAATAAAATGCAGCCACAGCGCATTTATTAAAAGCACTATTTCTGTTTTATCAGAGGCTATGATCTGAGAAACTCGAGATGTAGTTTTCAGGGATCTGTGGAAAAGGAACATATAAAAAATCTTCTTCAGAAATAGTTTAGCTTTAGAAACCATAGCGTTCTTCCTCTGGCGTTCAGATCAGCATTGTATGATTTGGTACAAAATACACACTGCTCCAATGTCTTTCTAAAAAAAAAAAAATCCAAACTTTCCTCTTAAAAATACTTTAGCAATTTAGATTGGGTAATGGGTTTGACCTTTTTCTTTCTGGTAAGAATTCCAACAGACCTTCATGGTCTTGGCTACATTAATGGCTGACATTCTGCCAGTGTAGATTTCCTGCTTTAACAAAATGTACAGTTTGCATTGGAATACTAGTAACGAAGCTTCACAAAGTGGCCTTTCAGTGAAGAAAAATTCTGTGATCAGCCTTATTTAAGAATGAATTCCATTAAGGAACAAACTTTGCAAAATGGTTTCAGAATCTGGAACGAAAATAATCAATGCGTTCTAATAAATGTCCGTTCTCGTAAGAATCAAGTCGAGCTTCGCTGTGAGCTTGCTGTCAATACTGGTAGAAATAACAGAATTGAAAGGTTTGGTATTAAAATGCTTTACGGGCTGCAGCCTGACATTAATTTCAGTTTTCTTTTTTCGTTTAACTAGATTCCATGTTAATGGTAGCCGAACGACTGGAGGGTCCATTCAACATTGAATCGGTCATGGATCCCATTGATGTGAAAATTTCAGAGGCTATAATGAACATGCAGGAAAACAGCAATCCTGTGTCTGTGAAGGTTTGTTTCTAGGCTTTAATCTGCTGCACCCTTCTTATACTTTCCATCTGGAATGTCCACATGACCCTAATATGGAATACTGGCAGGAGTTGTGCTGCTGGGACCACCCTTTAATATAGATCTCTAAAGGAGCTACGGAGATATTGAGACTTGAAAAATCGTCTGCTTTTCTCCATGGGCCACTTTTGTCTATGGGTTATGCCTGGTATTGCAGCTGACCACCATTCAGATGTAGATCATGGACAAGAGTACTTCTATGATTTGTTGTCAAGGTGCTGGGCTATTGTCCCACTATATATAATGATGGCCCATCAATTACATGTGCCACAAATGTCTGATTAATGGGTGTCCTAGTAGTCACAACCCGGGGCATCACATTTTCTATTCCCAAAAAGAGGTCTTCCGAAACCTCCCGAAACATTCTATTTTTGACGAATCCAGTACTCTTGTTGTTCACTCTGCACAAATCGTTCAAAATGATGGCCACCATTTCACAGATCAGAAGACAGAGAAGAAGGCATCTGCCACCAAAAACGCATAGTTTTTGGACGTTTTTTAATTTAATTTTCCACCCACTGCCATCCATTTACCCACTCCCATATATGTCATTGTCACTTTGATATTACTAATGCTGTCTTGGTGTTAAAGAGCCTGAAAGGGTTGGATACAGCTCTAGGAGACCATAAAGCGTCATACATGACTTTTGAGGGCTGAACCAAATCTGACAGCCGAATTGGACCCAAAGTGAATTTTGGGAAGATCTTTAGTGGTCGTGCCATAGTGTATGAGAGATGCATATCTAATCGGTCAGACTCCCATAGATCCAGTTGAAATGCCATATGATGTTTTTAGCCTCCATCAGCTGTTGGAAGAGGAGGCGGTACTGCATGCGAGCGCTGGTTCTTCATTACACAATGTGGTGACTTCTGAAGCGGCGTCATCGTGTTATTGCAAGTACTGGCTCCATTCAAGTGAATGGATCACACTGTACCATCGAGACCTCCAAGATGACAGGCAGTGTAATAAACAAAAAGCAGCGCTTGCATGGAGAACTCCCTTCTCTTCAAACAGCTGATCAACAGGGTGCCGGGAATTGGAAGCCTGTCAGATATTGATGGCCTATCCTGACCATAGGTTTTCAATATATATGGCCTTCACAACCCCTTTAATAATCTCCCCTTAAGATATTATTCTTTAGTCTTTTAGTGCACCCTGAAGATTACCGTCTAAAGGGCCCTTTATACGGGCTGAAAATCCGCCAGATAATCACTAATGCAATTTCATAGGAACGCTTGTTAGCGATTATCTGGCAGTGTAACGGTGCCATTGATAACCTGATGAACAAGTTAATCGAATTAGATCGTTTGAGTAGGCCCTAAATCATTGGTTGGCGACAACAGATTGTGCTGAGTAAACAGCATCTGCTGCTGGCAAATGACGAGTCTTTATGCATTAGCGATTACTCCTCCGTGTACTGTGGAGGAGATCGTTGACAAGCAAGTGCTTTTAGGGAAGGAACACCTCACAGTACTCATGTTTGTCAATCCTGCTGTCTAATAGCTATATATATATATATTTTTTTTTTCTTTCAATAGGTTTTTGAAGGTTGTGGACAGCCCAAGCCTCTCTCTAATACAAGGGTTTCCCGTTCTATATCAGACGGTAACATCAATCATCGATTTAGATCATACAGCCCAGAAGAACGGCCAACTACTGCTGCTGGAACAAGTTTGGATAGACTGGTGAGTTTATGGTTCTGTGGTTGCCTTTGTTCAAAAATCCAAAGAGTGACATTGGCAAAAAAATGAGAGAAAGAGCTTTTTACTCAGGGGCCACGCACACCTAGCAATTTATTTGGTTGGATATCCAGATATGTGGTGATGGTTGTAGCTGTCACGGCTCTGTTATGAATAGCCATCTCGCATATTAGTGACATATTTCTAGAGTCACCTCGAGACCCGCACCTATCTCTAGAACAGAGTCCTCAAAACGAAGGAGAATGCACCGGCCGCCTTACATTCAAGTCTGTGGGATTGCCGAAGATAGCCAAGCACTGGCTCGGCTATTTCCGGCAGCACCATAGAAATGAATAGAGTGGTGGCCGCGGTTGCACAGTGCGCTTCCTATTCATTTGTATGGGACGTCCAAAAATAGTAGTGTGTGCCACTCGGCTATTTGAGCACTCCCATAGAAATGAATGGAGGATGGCCGTACATACATGGTCTGCTCTCCTTTACCTTGGAGGCTCCGTTGTAGAGATAGTTGTGGGTCCCTCAGGTAGGACCTGCCCCTATCAGACATTGGTGGCATATCCTAGTGATATACAACCAATGTATGAGATGGGCCAACCCCCCCAAAAATAAAATATATTCTTTCAATTTTGAAAAATTTGGGAAAAGTGTCCCCTTATTTTCTAAATATTCGTTTTACAGGTGTCTGATGTGAAACAAAAGCTGAAGGCAGCCAAAAAGTTTTGGTCCTCTCTCCCCAATAACATTTGCAAAAACAATAGGACGTCCGGTGTTAATGAAGATGACTGCTGGAATGGAAGCGAGAAAAGCAGGTCTGTGTTCTGTTCATGTTATAGGGGCATGCTGGTATCTGCTATGAGACTGTTATCCAAGTGGCAGTGTTCAAAGCCTTCAATGTAGAGGGGAAATTGTAGATCTGAGTACCCGGTGGAAATTTTTCTACCGCGGATGTCACCATCCTGATTTTTCTCAATTCATGTGGATTTGTATTTTCAAAATCAAATCCTAATGCATTGCATTGCAATTACCTGCAGATTTGTGGTGCAGAGCAAATGGAGATCTATATGCAGTTATTACATTTTTGTAAATTACATTTTTTGGGGCAACTGTACTCACTGTTTAAGCCTTTTTTTCTTCCCTGCCTTCCAAAAGCTATAACTTTTATCTTTTCCATTCTTCCATTCAGGACACTTCCGTCAAAATGGGACATATTTTTAAACTCTTAGTTCTTAGAAAACAATTTTTAAAGATTTTTTTTTTAATTTGGGCAGTAATATGCCACTGAAAATGAAATACAAAATCTCCAGTTGCAGTCAGCGCAGAGATAAAACTCTTATATAAATAGCCCTGCCTACAGGGCATCATAGGAATTACAGGTCTAAAAAGCCTTGGTTTCCTCAGAGACCAGAGCTTTCACAGACAACCAATGGCTTCCCTGCTGGGAGCCGTTCAGGGACCAGGAGCACAGCTCTCCTAGGTTTTCAGCTTTCAGTTGCATTCAGGTCACATTTAAACACCACATTTTAGGGGTTAAATGGCAGTGATCAGAGTTATTGCTGATTGCAGACATTAGCCCCAGTTGTCTGCAGTGTGAAACAGCAGTCACACGATGATCTTTTAAACAATGATGTCCTCTGTACATATTCAGTGCTGATCGTCAGGGGGTTAATAGGCACTTTACTGTGGCAGGCCTAGGTGTCTACAGAAGGATGAAGGCTCCCATAGCAACCAACCGCCATCTGAGGTGTTGAATGTCTGTGACTGGAGTTGTCTCTGATCGCACACGCTGACGGCAGATTTCTGCTGTATAGAACTGCCATTATGGTGCCTGCTCTGCTCCTGTGTGGATGCCTTGTTTAAAACTTCATCTTACATGTACTGTGGATGTCGGGATTGACTGTATTTTTTAATTAAATCTTCTTTTTCTCCATTGTCTTGAGTGTCCAAGTAAGTCAACTGTTTTTCACGTCAGTTCTCCTGGTTTTCTTATTCTTGCCACCTTTTATTTCAGGTACCTGTATTCAGTCATGGCCAATGGTCTGGAAAATCAGGTCAATAATCCAGATGTGCAGGTGGATGTCACAAATCCAGACATCATGATTCGTCGTCAGAAGGTGGCGCTACGTACTATGACAAACAGATTGAGAAACGCGTATAACGGGAATGATGTGAATTTCATTGACTTAAGTAAGTTTTGTTACCAAATTTTGAAAACTATATTCCACACCTGTTATGCTGGAAACTGTATGGATATGATTCAAAGCTGATCTTAAAGATTTCAGTAAGCCCCAGTCCTCATTGTGAGAAGTTGCTGAATGCCATTTTTTTATATCTTCCATTGATATTATCTAGTGTTTGACATAACAAGTATGCATGGTCTTAAAGTTAAAGGGGTATTTTGGTTGTTACAAGTTATTCCCTATCCACAGGATTGCTGGGGTTCTTACAGCTGAGACCCCCACTGATCACAAGTATGGGCCCCAGATGAATGGGGTGGCAGGTCAGACATGCAAACTGACGCTCCATTCAACTCTATGGGAATTCCAGAAATTGCTAAACGCTGTATTCTGCTGTCTCCAGAACTCCTGTGGAGATGAATAGGGGAGCAGGAGCTGCAATGTGCATGCCCAACTTGTTCATTTTGAAGGCTTATCGGGGGGTACTAGGACTCCATTTTTGTGATTGGTGGTATCAAAGGTAGGACCCTCACAGATCTAATAGTTATTCCCCTATCCTGTAGGGTAACTTCTCACAACTCCTCACCAGAGCATCTTAAGCATATTACTCATTGACTTGCGTCCCCTCAAATCCAAAAAGTGACTTTTATGCATCTCCATCCATAGTATGGCTTTAAAAAAAAACCAAAAACATTTTACCTATAGTTTGCTTGTTTTACAATGACTGTAATAACAAGTTTCTGCTTTGGTTATACAGGTGATGAGAACAGTGGAGAAGGTAGTGGAAGCGGTGACTGTGACCCACAAAAATGCCCAGATGATTTTGTCCTGAAATCTACAGACGATCCAGGCAAAGTTAAACCAAAGATCGACACTTCTGATGAGACTGTGAGAATGGGGAATGGTGCCCATTCCAACACTGTGTCATTCACAGTCCTTGTTCCAAGTATTATGCTCTTGGTGAGATTTTGCAGATAATGCAAGTTTTTCACAATTCTAGCAAAAATAAAAGACATTTTTTTAAAAAAATCAAAATGGAAAATGCACCTTTTCCTCCTTTAAAATCCATCGAACAGTTTTTATCTCTTTGTACATGAATGGACAAAGGTGTATTGTTTGTTTTTTAACACCGTGCCACCGAGTCAAGTGTTGGATTCATTCTTATTCTTCACTGTGCTGGATAACTTGGACTCGTAAAGATGATCGTGGCAGGCTTGTATATACAGATGTGTAGGTAGCTGAGCTTTAGTGTTTTATATCACCTCTCCATGTCATTAATCCCACAGCTAGACATTGTTTTTTTTTTTTTTGTTTTTTTTTCAAGTGTTATCTGTACAGAAGCTAATTTTATTTATCATGTTATAATTTGGGATAAAATGACCAAGCAGCCAACAAAAAGTTACGCTTCATTTCATGTTATACCCTCGTTTTAATATATTTTTACAAAGCAGAGTCTGTGGTTTTACAGGCCGCAATGTGTTTGGTACGTTGACAAAGTGTCAAACTTTCTGCTCCCGATGAGTCCTCTTATGTTAAAAGCCTATTAACATGGATCATCTTTACGGTTTCTCCATTAGGACAAAAAAATGTTACCGTTCACGATATTTTCGATGTCTGTTTTTGTTTTTTGTTTTTTCATTGGTACATTTGTATTGGTCTGTTGTGTATTAATCTTGTTAACTTGTTAATGTAAGTGTCCTTTGGTGAGGGTTTTCTGCACGTTCATGCAGTATTAAATCTGCCCATTGGTAACTTATTAAGCACGACTTTTATGATTCTACACCCCATCCGAAGATTTGTTGGTTGATTAATACATTTGATTATCTCATGACATAGTAGTTTTTTCTTTTTATTGTAACACCTCCAGAACATGATCTTCATTCATTTCCTAGGTATTTTATTAAGCTTTTAGGAATATATCCATTTGTATACATGTTGTGTAATTTTTTTTTAAACATCCACATGTTTTGCATTATACATACTTCTGTGACGTTGGTCAGTTTTAACGGTACGTCTAGCAATACAAGTATTACGCATTGCCAATGTTCAGTGAGGAAATTTTTTTATATACTATCTTGTCTATATAAATTAAAATATTCAAATATAGAATCTGTCAATGTAAATGTGACCCACCTCAAGGGGATGTAATTTTTATATATATATATTTTTTTTGTACAAAGTTAGTTAAAACCTACTGTTATGTGGAGGAGCCTGATCTTTGTAAGTTTGTCTAGAATAAACATGAACAAATTTATTTCGATTTCAGCCACGAGAAAGTACCAACAGATTTCTTTTAGAATATTCATTGCTATGCTGTCTGGCGTTTTTTGGGATAATCAGATTAATCATAAGTTAACCCGCTATTTATTAAAACAGTTTCATAGCATGGATTTTTTTTTAGTTTTTTTCTAATTAAAAAGGAAATTATATAGAAAATGACAAAAAAAAATTTGGTAAAGAGACATTGTAAATAACTTTTTTTTTTAGATGGGAGAAGAAACAGCGTGCTAATACTTAGTAATAACTACCTCAATTCCGAGGAATTGCCTTTTTTGCTTTGAGGGCTATTACTTCTGTTTCTGTTACTCCATAATGGATCTAGTAGAGCTATCCCTACAGGCCTAGTTAGGTTTCTTTTCAGGTACAGCACTGAATTCTTTCCAGCTGTTCTTCAGAATTTTTTTTTTTAACTTTGCTCCTTTTTTTTTCATTTTTTTTTTGCTTACCACTTAGCATCCCAAAATATTTCTTTTCTTAGCATAGTTTTAGTGTGTAAAAAGTAATTTGATTTTATTATATTTTTAGGGTGCAAATTATATATTGTCACCTTTGTTATACACCCAGGACTGTATAAAATGGAACAACATATAACACTTTATTGGTACAAATAACCCAAAAATCCTTATTGCTGAAGTTAATGGATATCATTTCTATGTTCCTCATAATTTTTTTTTCTTTACCATTCTTGCCATTTCATAGTAAGGTCTGTTTACCAAATGGTACACTTTTTAATTTTTTTTATATAGAATATATAAATGGAAAAATAAAATACATCTGTAACATTTGTAAACACTTTCTCTTTTTTTTTAATAATATTTTTTTTTTTTTTTTTTATTTCTAATGGTAAAGAGGTCTCTGTAGAATTTGAAGATGGTAGCAGGTTGGTGATCCTGGGGATAAAAGGCAAATGCAGACACATGTCAAATATCCATGTCTGCTTCAGCTCATATTTATTTAAGCTATGAAGGAAAGCATACGTAGGTGTATATTAATCTATGGTAAATTAGGTGTAATTATAAATTTTTTTATAAATGTAATCCAGATACTTATTACCAACTAAAGGCTTGTTCACACATCAGTTATTTGATCAGTTATTTCCATCAATTATTGTGAGCCAAAACCAGGAGTGGAGGTTCCACAGAGATAAGTTATAATGAAAAGATCTGCACCTGTTCTGTGTTTTTGACCTGCACCCGGTCTTGGCTCGCAATAACTGATGGAAATAACTGATCAAAAAACTGAAGTGTGAACAAGACCTAACATGGATATAAAACAGTAAGTTACTTCTAAGGTGTATTCCATAATGTAAAACCTAAAGTTGTTTTTGAAAAATCATACATTTTTTGAATGTTTTTTTGGACATGTCCTTCATTTATATGGACACACTTTAACACATTCTATAGTGTATTACATTACATACGCTAGTGGAGATTATAACCCAATTCCCATGGTGCCAATTTTATGAAGCGCCAATTAATTTCTCGATACGTTTTTACACTGTGGGAAGAAACTGGTGCATCTAAAGGAAAATACAGGTTGTGCAGTGGTTGGAGTTCAATTAAAAAAACAACGTTGGAGCACAACAATTTTGTTCTCCCCGTGGCCCTCAGG
The DNA here is from genome assembly GCA_900303285.1 of Rhinella marina. Taxonomy (NCBI): domain Eukaryota; kingdom Metazoa; phylum Chordata; class Amphibia; order Anura; family Bufonidae; genus Rhinella; species Rhinella marina. The sequence goes on from ONZH01021690.1 coordinate 683,078, forward strand.
TAACAGGATATCTAGGTCGTCATAAGCCCTATGAGATTTTGAATCCAAATCCTTGTATGTATGTTCATACAAAATATCTATAAAAGTTTATTTTATCCTTCATTGCGCAAACTGCTTAACGATCAGGAGGCGGTGGACACGGCTGACTCTTCTGTCATGCAGCGGTGATCATGATTGGTCTTTCTGCCTTACATTTGTTTTTGTTTTTTAACTAAATGTGCCTTTAAATGTAAGTCTGCTTTTGTTTAGCGGCCATGCTATATAAAATAAAATGAAAAATACAAAGATTTTTTTCTTTTTTTTTTTTATATAAAGACAAGCCATTTTTTTTTAATACTACAAGTACAGGGGTTTCTGGGCCATATACGTTTGGGGTTCACTACTAAAGCCATATACTAATGATAGCCTTCCCCTTTTCAATTTAACAATTTTTCACCAAAATGTCTTGATCTGTTTTATGTTTTGTTTTTTAATGAATAAAGTATATACAGGCTTTAGGAAAACTACACATGTGAACAGTTTGGATAAATTTAATACCCTATTTTCTTCCCCATTTATTTTTATTTTTTGAACATGCACTAAGTATGAAAAAAGTTGAATTTCAGCGTTTGTTTTCCGTTATGGACAAAAGCGAAATCAACTTTTGCCGAATTAATTTGCACAAACCAAAACATGACACAGTTACTTAGTAACTATAAAATAATTTAGTAAAGTAAGACTGTCGGCCTTCGCAGGGTTTTTTGTAAGTATTTTTAGGTTTTATCAGAAACATTATATATGTGCCAAGAATTGTTTGGTTAAATCAGTGGTACTTTCTAAATTATTTGAATTGTGTAAGTGTATTTGGGTTGCATTATCAAATCTTTTGTATTTGGGTTGCATTATCGTTATCAAAACTGGTTACCGGGAGGGTTGGGATGGTCAAATGTTTTCTGGGTTTTTTTTCTCCAATATAAATAATTTAATTTTTGTGTGTAGATTTTTTTTACGTTGTATTTTTTTATATCGGGATTAGTGAATGAAAACAGAATATGCCAAGTATTTCAATAGGAAGAAAGTGTTTTTTTCCAGTTCATTACTTGCGCAAATAAGTTATTAGGGAACCTAACCCGCTGAGAATTATATATATATATATATATATATATATATATATATATATATATATATTCATATGAAACTTTACTTTCACTTGGACAACTTGTTGGCTAATTTAAAAAGGTGTTTATGTGTACAGTCAATATATATATATATATATATATATATATATATATATATATATAGTAAGATAGGACAGATTGTTGCATATTCCCATTATTTTGGTATTTCGATGTTTTAGGTTGTGTCTTTTTCAGTTATAATGTGCATGTTGTACAATCTGTTCTCTATGTCAAACGTTCCCGGAATTAAACACCTGGTCAATATGCTCCAACAGAATCGAATTAAATAAACGGAATTACATTTTCTTCCTGTGTGGTGATTTGTGTCTGTTTATGCTTTTGTTGGCTTGAGAAGCTCCGTTGGGGCTAGACGGCGTGACATTGCGTAACATAAATGCTGTTTTTATTAGTTCCAAAAATATGCTAGAAAACCCTTTATTTATGTTGAATCTTATATTCAGTGGTTACTGTATATTTTCTTTTCAAATTTAACTTCTACCTAGACCAAGTTGTAACTGCATAATACAAAGTATACACACCTAAAGGGAATGTATCTTCATAAAAATGACCTATTGTTTAAATCATGTTTTATGTTAAACACATTTTTAAAGACTTTTTATGTTTTTAATTTTCTGTGTTTATTTAAAAAAAACGCTAATATCCTGCAGTTTTCCCACTGGCCACTATGTCTAATAATATGCACCACTTCTTAGGCTTTACCCAATACTTTGTCGAAGTTTCTGCTTATCATTACAGGCAGGATTAGAATGTCAGATAACGCCTCTATATACAGATAACACCTGATCTATTATTCACTATAGATGATATCACAGTTTTTCTAATCCTTCCACACCTGGAGCCCATGTTGAAAAACATTACAAAAGAAGGATATGGGAAGATAAAAATTTCAGTGACTCGTTCCCTTTAAGGGCCTTTTTATATAGGCTGCGACCTGAGTCCTGCCCTCAGCAACTCCAATTGATTTTGCCTGAGAAAGCTGCAGCCAGCCTGGCATTTCCCCTGCAGTGGGCATTTCAGGGAGATTCAGAGCGGGCATTCAGAGGGATAAGTGTAATAAGTGTATTACAATAACAGCTTGAGTATGTATAAGTGAACAGGGGTTGTATTTATACATATACATATACAAAAAGTGGCATTTACTGCATGTCATGGTGAGTGCAGCATGGGAGACAGCAGTTTTACTTGTGCAATGACCTGTGAGGGGGGGATCCTTTAATTGCAAAACTCCGAAATTAACAGCAGATCTCTTCAGCACCTGACAAATGGGGAGGCGATCTTTGTCTCCCTACTGTGAAACCTTACGTCATGATCACCATAATTCCTATGCAGGAAAGGAGTCATTATCTAAAATGTGACACCAATGTGCCAAATTTGCAAGGTAAGCCAACTCATAGGTGGTGGACTACAGTGTCTAAAGGTCTGTTGCATCCTTAGGCCTCATGCACACAGCCATTGCCCGGTCCTGGCCATACTGTGGCCTGCAAACAGCGGGTCCGCAATACGTGGGCACAGAACGTGTGCACCCCACATCATGGCTGCGGACCCATTCACTTGAATCCACAAGTTCTCTAAGGGCATGAAGGCTAGGGAGTGCAAGTCAGCTACCCCTGCTCCAAACTATCTTTCTATGCTGTGAGTGTTATTGCTACTCAAACCATCTCTACTTGCTAGCTAACTACCACTCAAATTTGCCTTTCTCCTCCAGTTACAGCAGCATAAGGCACATAAGTACATTAGTGGTACATGTCAACTTGGAGTATCATACATGGCACATCTAAGCTTGGGAAACATATAACTGAGATATCCTGTCACAAAGTAATCATAAGTTTGCTGGTATATTATGAACAGTCACACTAACTCTAACATGGGATGGTACTGCCACTGTAACAGGGCCATAGGTAGTCATTAGCAATGAACCATAAATGTAAGGGATACATTTTTCTTGTAAGAGGGTGTTCAGTTATTTCCAATCCTCTTATATTCTAGTGAGTTCAGTGGCCAGAGTTATCTGTGATTCCAGTCATTAGAGTGGGCAATCAACAGTATAGATCTACCATCTCTTGTGCCCGTGCCATCCAAATGTACATCAATTTGTGGAATCTATCATTCTATCTTAGCCAGCAGAATTAAATAAAAAGAACAAAAGTATATCTTGAATGAATAAATGAGGTCATGTAATGAACAATCACTTTTGTTGTGCTTTATGCAATCCTTTGTTACCCATCCCAAGTGATGTCCTCAGCTGAAGGCGTATAAGCCAGGATGGTGTTTATAGAGTCACTGTGCAGCTGCAGACCCAGTCTTATAAACACTTCCAAGTCCATCTAAAACATTTCTGCACTCCCAACCTTTCACTAAGCACGAGATAGGCATTTATGCAGGAGTGGCGCTGAGCATTTCAACATGGTTCATCACTGAACAAGGCAGCTTTGCTATGAACATATTCACATAAATGTAAACCAAGCAATTACAGTACTTTTTGTGTAATAACTGTTTTGTGGATTTGGATCAAGGGTAATTTCAAGAGAACTGAATCTCCACCTTTTGTCACAGTATCATTTTAGTTCTGTTTGTACTGATTTACTTCTTAATGCATCTTTATACTTTTGCTAAAATTCTGGTGTTTACAGCTGCCACTAGGGGGAGCTTAGCAAAAGACTGCATACTGTATTATTATACAGTTTAAACCCTTACTGACCAGCCTGTTTTGGGCCTTACTGACCAAGCCTTCCAAGAGCTATAACGTTTGTATTTTTCCATATATGTAGCTGTATGAGGGCTTGTTTTTTACGGAACAAGGTGTAGTTTTCAATGGCACCATTTTGGGGTACACACAACTTTGAGTTAACTTTTATTAACTCTTTCTGGGAGGGACAATGGAAAAACAGCAATACTGCCACAGAGTTTTTATATTATAAATTTTACGGCGTTCATTTTTCCATATAAATAATATATCTTTATTTCCTGGGTCAGTACGATTTCAGCTATAACAAATACATATAGTTTTTTTCTGTTTTACTACTTTTGTTTGCTAAAACCCCCTTTTTTTTTATTTACAGAAAGAATTTTTTTTTGCATCGCTGCTTCCCAAGACCCATAACTTTTTTTTTTTTGTGTTTTTTTCTATGGAGTTGTGTGAGGGCTTGATTTTTGCAGGACAACTTTTTTCATTGGTATCATTTTGGAGTAAATGACGCTTTTTGATCTCTTGTTTTTTCAGAGGCAACTAAGTATAAATGACCCGACCTTATGCATGTGAGAATGCTGTAATTCTAAACTAATTCTGCTATATTTTATAATCTCCTAACCAACTGGATGTCTCAATCAAATGTGTGTTGGCTGCAGCTTTGTCTCCTCTCTGTATTCTGGACTCATCAGACTTGGCGAAGCTGAGCCTGCATGTATATGGAGGTGTCGGGAGAGTGAGCTGTAGGTCGAGTCTTCGTTGGGCCTACACTTGAACGTGGATGGTCAGCCTTTGCAAGAGTGGAAAGCAACTTCTGTAGAACGAGTGTCCCTTTCTCTACATATGTACATGGACTGCCCAGTCATTTCAACAAGAACTTTGTAATGCTTCATTTTTTTTTTTTAAAAGTGAGGGATTTGCCAACGCTGACCTCTCCTTTAAGGTATGGCTGGGTTTTCTAGAATATCTCTTGGAGAACACAATTGGAAGCCTGTCTCGGACATCATCTCATTGTTTTACTTATCTGCAATACAACACATTCAAAATACTCCTATTACTGTTTGCTTACTCCTCGACTACTTACACTAGACTTGTTTGGTAACTGTAGGCTGCATTAGATGCGATTTACATCCACTCCAGAGTTTGACTTGAGGACATCATTGAAAAACATTGATTTTTCGTTTACATTAATGCACCTGTAGTCACTCAGGAATTCTCACAAATCCTGTCTTCAGGCAGAGGAGTACTTAAAGACAGGATTAAGAAGACAATTCATTAGATGGCTCACGTTCCAAAAAAAGTGACTGGGAAAATGTGCATGCTGCGAATTGCTCTGCAAATTCTGCCAAGTGTTCCTCATTGCCATGTGGATGAGGACTTTTAATATTCAAATTTTAGAAATGTACATGTCTTATGAAATACAGGTGAAATGACATGATGTTATGAACCCACAAGCATGCTGTTTAATTGTTTTGTTAAAGTTTCAGGTCTACCTTAAATGTATCTGCTGTGGTTATCCAATATTTAAAGGGGTTGGTTACTCTTGGGGAACTTTTCTACAGACCTGACAGCATGGCTGGACTCAGTGATAATCATACTTACCTGATCCTGCAGCTGGGTTCTAGCTCAATCGCTGGCCCGCCAGCCCTGCAGGTCCCGGGTCTTCCCACGTCAACCAATGACTGGCTGCAGCGGTCACGTGTCACCCATATGTCACGTCACTGGGTCACATGATGTATGGGTGATGCATGACCCCTTTTGCCAGTCATTGCCTGCAGTGTTCACGTGACCCAGCATCAAACCGAATGTTGACATGGGAGGACCTGGGACCTGCAGGATCGGTAGGGCGACCTGGACAATGAAAAGTTTTTTTGGAAGTGAGTTTGGAGGACCCCTAATGAATAATTACAAGAGGGAATTTTTTTTCTCTAGTTTTTTCAGCTTGACCTAAAGATTGTCTTCCTCAGCTTGAAATCCTGTGGTCACCGGCTATCGCAAATCAAAATTATATTAGGTTTTTACATTTGTCCCTTTTTCCAGAAATCTACATAACATTACAGATATGTTTTATGTCTCCAGCGCAGACCATACAAATACCTTATTTCATCTCAACTTGAATGTTTCCAAAATTAGCTCTTTGTCATTGTCCGTATCATAGGGGCTGTTTTAATATGAGTAAGTCAATTTCCCATGCATGCTGCAGTCAAAGGTGAAAACTAAGGAAGTTGTTCAGTCATATGTGAAAATCTCCCACAAACTTGTAACACGTGCAAAGTGTGAGGCAGGAAAAAATCTCTATCTATTCACCTTCCCATGACCTCTACCAGAAATCATTAAAATGTTTCCTAAAAAGAAAAGTGCAAAAGAAAAGTAAAAAAATAAAAAAAATAAAATGAAAATACGGTGATATGCATGAGAATAAAATAAAGAAAAAAAAGCAAAGAAAACAATTTCCTGCAAAAAGCAGACTGTGTGAATTTCCCAGTGCATATCAGACTGAGTGGGCAGATAACTAAGCACTTAATATCCCACAGGTCTGGTCATGTACTGTGTCTGACACAAGCCTCGTTCCTTGATCACTTAATCAGCATATTCAGCTTTTTCTGCCATGTTTCTGTGTATCTTCTGTCATCAAGGGTGGATTTACAAAGAAAGAAAATTACACTGTTTGTACAATGTACTGCTAGTCCAGAATGTTTCAGCAATGGTTAGATATGTGTCCCAGGGGAACCCCTATTTACTTACAATATACGAGGTATTTCAGGTATCTCCTGTTAAAAGGGTTGTCTCATCTGAGACAATGGGGGCATATTGCTAGGATATGCCCCTATTGTCTGATGGCGGTGGGACCTGCACCTTTATTGAGAACGGATCAGGCCAAAGTGGTGGCTGGAGAACACTGGTCTGGCCACCACCAAACGCTTTCCCCATAGAATTGAATGGGAGCGCACTGCGCATGACTGGCCATTACTCCCATTCACTTCTATGGGCCTGACGGAAATAGCCGAGCTAGCTATTTTTGGCATCCCCATAGAAATGAATGGAGGGTGGCTGTGCCCTCCCCAACTTTTGGGGCTCCGTCTAGGAGATAGGTGCGGGTCCCTATGAGACAATGGGGGCCTATCCCAGCGATATGCCCCCAGTGTCTCAGATGAGACAACCCCCTTTAAGACTGTAACTACAAAAGGCTGCGCCCCACAGCAAACTTTTGAATGGACTCACTCTCTTCCCTGAGCAACCCCCTCTACCAGAGCTAGTCAAGACCGCCCATCCACACAGTAGTTATTCCCTCTTACTGCCCCCACAGTTGTTATGCCCCCTTAGCCAGCCTCACAGTAGTGCTTCCCCTTATGTAAGAAGTCCCCAGTGGTGCAAATAAAATATAAACAAAATATGTAATGCTCACCTAGTCCCGTTCTCCCAATAAACATAGCACATCCCACTCTTCAAAGAGGCACAATGCAGTGATGTAATCACACCTGCTGGGATAGGTAGACGGAGACAGACCAAGGAATGATCCTCGGCCCATTGTGATCCAAACCAGGATTGGAGCCTCCACAGACATAAGGTATAAGGGAAAGATCTGCACCTGTTCTGGGTTTAGAGCTGAATCACACATGGAAATCGATTACCAAAATACTGACTGTGTGAATGAGGCATAATATGTAGACCTATGTATTTTCATGGTTAGATTACAAACAAACCCTAGGAAGTCTGATTTGGCACTCTGCTGGGTCCCACCACCTGTTGGTGCAGTGCTGCAGCGTCAGCTGTGCCAAATTAGTGTTGTGTGTCTCTCTCGAGGAGGCAACCTTGGTGTGGTGAGTGGGCTTATGCATTTTGATCAAAACCTATACCAATGCCCCATGTACAGTACGTATATCAGGGGGCTTTATGTTATTTATTACGCTGAGAACCAAGGTTAATTGTTCTGAGAAGCAGTTATAGAACAATGCATAGCATAGATCCATGTTTAATCAGAAAACAAACCAAAACCATTTATGAAATCAGAGCGTCAACCAGAACCAGAACTCTCAGTGGTCTATCTGCAAGGCAGCTGATGAACCAAGACTTCAGTCAGACTAGAACACCAGAACTGGTGCAGTAAGTTATATTTGCATAAATATTGTTTTTAGATGTCATCTTAGATCCTGGCACTATTAGGCTGTGCCAGTTCGCATGATCTATGCAACCAAGTACAGAACCAATTTAAAGTAGACCTAAATGACAATGAGCTAGCCACATAGAACTACAACCAGGCAAGACCTTCACAACATTCAAGAATATAAAAACAGCCAAGCTTTTTCTTGATAGTTTCTAAAAGTAGCATTTGGGGAGACCACCAAGCAACAGGACACTGCAGAAAAGGTAATGGATGTATAGTGTACACTTGATGGTCACTTTAAGTTGTATACACCCTCAAGACTAATGGTTAGACCCAGCCAAGATAAAGTTGGTGTTCAATGCCTCATCGAAATTTCTTACTGTACACTAAATTGTGTCGAGGAAGTGAACTTTCGTCTTATCTTGAAATGAAGCAAATGAAACCTTTGTTTTCTTTGCGGTCCCTCCCTGACCTTCACTTAGGCTGTGGTCAAGATTGTGATTAGCGAACTAATGAACAGCATCTGCTTTCAGTCTGTTACTTCCTGCTTCCTTAGCCTTTCAAACTTTTGATATTAATGGAAACAGATTAGAATTCTGGAAAGGCTGATTCTGGAAAATAATTATTTGATATTTACTAGGTGAAAAGTAAAACTATGCAGGCATTCATACCCACTGCTACTTGACAGGTGCAATTTCTCTTCTAAATGTGTTGCATGCTTTAGTCCCAACAAGCAATCTCGTTGGTGGCTTTGTTTGAGAAAAAAATAGGTGAGCTTGCGGTAGACAAAAAGTGTGGTATTCGGAGCAATTACTACAGAAATGCAGACATAAAGGAAAAGTAGATATTAAAAATCAAGGTCACAAAGGTGTTGGGGGCGGTGGTGACACTGGAACAAGTAAAAAAAAACATTCCTATGTGGCATTATTTAATTTTTTTAGAGCATGGAACCTGGAATTATCATTTACTGAAAGCCAATACTGACATGTAGTAATATAAAAATGAAGTATGAAGGGAGAACATTGGTTATCTCATGTCAAGTGAACTGACAGCTTTTTAAGTAGATATGTGTAATGAAGGAAAACTTTGTAATGCTAAAGATCTGAGTGATTTTGTCAAGAATGGGTCTCATGGGGTGTTCCAACCCACCAAAAGTGGTCCTAGGAAGGACAAACAGTGAAATGCCAACAGTGACATGGATGCCAAAGGACCATTAATGGAAAGTGAAGGGTAGTTCTTGTGGACCAACCACACAGAAGGGCTACCATAGCTGTTGACCGGTCAAGTTGCCCATGCTGACCCCTGTCCACTACCAAAGACACCTACAATGGACCATCCAAACTGAACCATGAAGAAATGGATGAAGGTGACCTGTTCTGATGAATCATGTTTTATTTTATCTAATGTGGATGGCTGATATGATATGACTAAGTGTTTACACTGTGTGCAGAATTATTAGGCAAGTTGTATTTGAGAGGATTCTTTTTATTATTGAACAACAACTATGTTCTCAATCAACCCAAAAGACTCAATCAAAGCTTAATATTTTTTTTTTTAGATTTGGCTATCTTAGGAGGATATCAGTTTGTGCAGGTAACTATTACTGTGCAGAATTATTAGGCAACTTAATAAAAACCAAATATATACCCATCTCACTTGTTTACAGGTGTACTGTTTTCGCTCCCTGTAGATCTCACATTTTATGAGGGACCACAGGTTCTCTATGGGGTTCAGATCAGGTGAACAAGGGGGCCATGTCATTATTTTTTCTTCTTTTAGACCTTTACTGGCCAGCCATGCTGTGGAGTATTTGGATGCATGTGATGGAGCATTGTCCTGCATGAAAATCGTGTTTTTCTTGAACAATACCGACTTCTTCCTGTACCACTGCTTGAAGAAGGTGTCTTCCAGAAACTGGCAGTAGGTCTGGGAGTTGAGCTTCCCTTCATCCTCAACCCAAAAAGGTCTCACAAGTTCATCTTTGTTGATACCAGCCCATACCAGTACCCCACCTCCTCCTTGCTGGCGTCTGAGTCGGAGTGGAGCTCTCTGCCCTTTACTGATCCAGCCTCAGGCCCGTCCATCTGGCCCATCAAGAGCCACTCTCATTTAATCAGTCCATAAAACCTTAGAAAAATCAGTCTTAAGATATTTCTTGGCCCAGTCTTGACGTTTTATCTTATGTTTCTTGTTCAAAGGTGGTTGTTTTTCAGCCTTCCTTACCTTGGCCATGTCCCTGAGTATTGCACACCTTGTGCTTTTTGATACTCCAGTAACGTTGCAGCTCTGAAATATGGCAAAACTGGTCGCAAATGGCATCTTGGCAGCTTCACGCTTGATTTTCCTCAATTCATGGGCAGTTATTTTGCGCCTTTTTTTTCAATACACTTCTTGCGTCCCTGTTGGCTATTTGCCATGAAACTCTTGATTGTTCGGTGATCACGCTTCAAAAGTTTGGCAATTTCAAGACTGCTGCATCCCTCTGAAAGACATCTCACAATTTTTGACTTTTCAGAGTCCGTCAAATCTCTCTTCTGAACCATTTTGCCAAAGGAAAGGAAGTTGCCTAATAATTAAGCACACCTTATATAGGGTGTTGGTCATTAGACCACACCCCTCCTCATTACAGAGATGCACATCACCTGATTTACTTGGTAGTTGGCTTTCAAGCCTATACAGCATAGAGTAGAACAACATGTATAAAAAGGATGATGTGATCAAAATACTCATTTGCCTAATAATTCTGCACACAGTGTATGTGTGAAAGGGCCTCTTACATTTAGTTGGCAGAGGATAGCTATCTGTTCCTGCAAGAAGAGTTATATGAGCCTCCAATGGCATTAATATACATTAAAAGTACCTTCTAATATAGGTGCCTCTTGTGCTTCCAATCAGCTCTAAACCTTTGCAGACTAAAGGTGGTATTTGGCACCAAGACATTAGCAGCAGATCCATGTGAGGTGGGACGTTATTTTCCCAACACATTCCACAGATCCTCAACCGGATTTGGAAGCCAAGTCCATATATTAAATGAAATCTTTCACCACCTCCCAAACTAGAATAAGCAGTGTATAGTGTAATTGGCGCTGAGTCCGATTATGTAATTTTGATCTTCATGCTCACTTGGATTCCGATAATGAGCACTAGTGTTGAGTGAAGCGAAGCATTCAAAGCGGAATTTTGTACAAAGTTTAGGAAAGCTTCTATTTGCAATGAATCCGAATTTCCTTGTGCTTCGTGGTAACAAATCAGTTTTTCCTAAAATGGCAGCTGCACATGTTACAAAGTGAAAGTAAGAAGCCCAGGAACATGAGATACCCCATAATGACGTACAGCCTGCCAATAAGCAGGTAGCCATCCCTTGTGATGTCACAGCCCTATAAAACCCTCATCCCATGCGGTCTCCGCCATTGTACTGTGAGCTGAGCATAGGGTGAGACATGGCAAGTGTTCATGCACTAGGGACAATGCTGCTTAAAGTGATTAATAGAAGAATATTGGAGAGGGAGAATGCAGGGAGACTTATTCTGCATCAGTTTTATTTACTCATTACTATATCAACCGTAAATTTAATTCTGCCACGAACCAGTGGGTGCGAACCCACTGTGCCACATGACCAACCTCCTCTAAGGGCATTGTCTAAGTGAGCCCCTCGTTCTTCACAGTACCCCTGATAGTGGGGATAGACTTTCTAGAGGGGAACACCAGTTGCTACCTTTTGAGGTGAATTGGTAGGTGAAGCAGCTGGTCCAGGGGGTACCAGAGCAGGGTACCACAGGTGCGGACATAGTCAACAAGCTTAGTCGTAACCAGGAGCAACAGTGCAGGACCGAGGATGAGGCAGAGGTGTTATTGTACAAGCAATGGGTCAGGGCAGACGGCATAGATACAGGTCAGTCAATCTGGATCAGCAAGAGTCAAAATGAAGCAGGCAAGGATCAGACAGGAAGCGGAGTCCAGAAGACAAGCATGGGTCAGGAATACAGGAACTTGAGCACAGACAAATGCAACCTTTGTAGGACACAAGGACCTTAGACACTCAGGCATCTGGGAAAGGGGGCTGGACCACTTATATAAGTGCAGGATGTTGTAATTGGTCCCACAGGTCACATGTGCAAAACCCTTAAATCACAGGAAGTGACGTTTTCTGGCCCTTAACGAGGTGCTACAGGGAACAGGCTGGAAGGCATGTTGTGTCTAGGGCTAGAAGGAAACCGTCAAGTGGATTCCAGGAAGGATAGTATCTGTAAGTAAAGAGAACAGGACTGCGGTGGTGAATGGGAAGACACCAGCAACTGATCACTGCCCCTACCTGTCCTCCAATGCAGCCAGACGCGGACAATGATAGAGGCGGCCAGTGTGGACAGTGGTTGCCCGAGCATGGAGCCGGGGACCGCGGTGGTGAGCAACTGCTGTTACAAATTCAATACCAATAAGATGGAAGCATGTATTATTTCGGTGCCACCCCTTAGGGGAGCCAGGTCTTAATGATGATCATTCTCATCTTTTCTTGGCTTTACTTCTTCCAAATCATCCTTCAAAGTTTCCATGTCCTAGAAAAGTCAGCAAGATGCAGAGAGAGGAGGAGCTGAATGTTCCTGAAGACATATTCTCATCGATATTAGATGATGTGAAAAAGGAGGAAAAGCAGATGACAGTAGAAGGGCTCCCATCTGTAGGGCAGGAGAGCGCTGGGGTTGGCCAAGTCAGTATGCCAGAGCTGATTAATATTCAGTGTTTACTGTCAAATAACCTACAGTAGATTGCAGGCAAGAGAAGCAATAATATGCATATTGTCCCTCCACCTAATGAGCCAAAAATGCAAGTGAGTATGAAGATAAAATTTAAATAATCAGACTGAGCATCACATACACTATACACCACTTACTTTCACATTAATGCTTTGAGAGCCGGCAGGCTGTTCCCTGCCAGACCTCTCTGCATTCCGGCATTGTCAGAAGCTACCGCATCGCCATCCAGACCTATTCACTATAATGGGGACCATCGGCAATCTAGCCGCCACCCTTCAGATATGCTGAGAATCAGCTGAGCGAAAACCACTGTGCACAGGTTTTTGTCTGACCAATTCTTGACATGTTTTCCTGGTTGTGTAGATGTCAGGTAGCAGCCAACAGATCCAGACATCTCCAGCAGGCTACTCCCTGACAGAACAGCCTGCCGGAGATGTCTAACGCAAATGTGAAATAGGTCTTACTCTAGTCTGGGGGGTGTTTAGAATCTGGTAGATTCCCTCAAATCATTCCTGAATGATTTTTCCAATGTCAAAGCAGAACAGTTCCCAGAGACTACACATTTGGAGAAAAGATGTGGTTGCCACTCTTTTAGCAAGCCACAAACAAGTATCATACATGGCGCCAGGGGACATATCTCACGAACTGAGTCAGATCAGAAAAACGTATCAGAATTAAAGATGAGCGAATCTATTCACCGCTTCGTAGATTGGTATTGAATCTTACAAATTCTCTACTCCGAAGCGAATCTGAATTTTTTCGGATTCGCTTCGTATTATTCGTAAATTTTCGCAAATTTTTGAACGCTAATGATACGTATGCTACGTATGAAACGTACACATTCTTCGTGAAGCTGGAAAATGACGATATGCCCCCCTCAGAACTGGAAAAAAACAGCCTGGCCCACCGGGATCTAACTATTTGCACGTATAGGGAGTGAAGACTCCTCCCTCAGTACTCCACCCTCCTCTGAACCAGTTTAGAAGCAGCGCTGAATACTGATCAGTACAGCAAGCATGGCTAAAGAGCTGCGTCCGAACTGGAACCAGATGGTCTTTGGGAACGAGTTCCCTGAATCACTGCCTGCTCCAGACATCAGGTTGTCACACTCTGAGCTCAAGATGAGAAACCCAGCTTCAGTGCCCTTATTCTCCTTACCGGCTGCTGAGATTGCTGCGCATCATAAGGCGGTTCGTCGTGAGGCGGCTGAAGCGTCCACTTCGTCGCCCAGGAGGAGATCAACAACATCTTCCATAAGGCAGAACCCGATTGTGCCAGCATCGGTGACAGCCCACGCGCAGACCCTCTGGGACTAAAAGAATGCCGTGGAGGACTGAGTAATCCAGGTACTGGACCACCCTAGGCCGGGAGATCCTAAATTGGAGCACCGAAAGGGAACTGTCCTGTGGTTTTCGGTCGAGCGAGGCTCTGGCTTCCTGGCAGACGACGAGGACGGCAAGGAGTACTTTGTGGGCCGCAGGTAAGTTAAACGGCCATACCCTCCTCAGCCTCGTCACAGCCTGTATATGGGGGATTAGGTGGAGTACACCCCCATGGCGTCCCTGGTACCTACATCGAAACCAGAAATGTGGCCGGATGAACCACCAGCATGCGCTGCCTTCAGGAGTCACCAGATGGCGTCCTGTGGTTCAGAGAAAAGCCACAGCCGGAGCCTCTGATACCTGGATTGCCACCGACACCATCATCACAGTCCTTTCAGCTGGGTCAGTTGACAACTTCATCATTTACATTCCAATCCACGGTGATCCACCAATACCAACTACCGTAGAAGATGAAGCCAGCAGCAGCCAGGGGAGCTGGGGCTTCTTCCCTGGATGCAACCTTGCCAGAACCGCTGCAGCAAGAAGCCCTTACCCCTGCTGTCCCGGCAGGAGTATCCGGAAAAGCGCAAGTGGCTGCAGCGCTCACCAGCGTGACCACCACCCGGACCCCGTCAAGTCCGACTTCTGGAAGAAGAGGGCAGTTGAGTTCCACCACGGCAGCGAGCGTGGCCTACAAGAGGCAGGAGTGTCCTCTGATGTCCTTCAGTAGCAGCTCAAGCGAGGAGGACTTCAGGTCCCTCATCTAAGGGACCCAACTACTGGCTGTCTCAAGGACACTTCAAGAGTACCTATGGGAGCCACACCATGGACTGCACCTGATGGGTGAGAGCTAGTTGGCACTTTTTTTGTTTAGTTTGTATTGCCACCGTTTGACTATCACCCAGATGGTCATGGCTTGTCAGGACTCTCCCCATTCTGCAGAAAATTCCCAGTTGCGCCTTTGCAAAACGGTTTCGCTATTTGCTGCTATTTTCTATTATCCATGTGGATAACAAAATTACCTCACATGGATTACAACTGAATTTTGGAGTGTGTTCCAGTGTTTTATCATGCCAAGGAGCCACAAGGACGAGGACTCAAACGTATATCTGAGCCTTTTATGCTTGCAAATGTGAAATTGATTGCACTAAAATGTTTGCATAATTACAGTACAGACCAAAAGTTTGGACACACCTTCTCATTCAAAGAGTTTTCTGTATTTTCTTGACTATGAAAATTGTAGATTCACACTGAAGCCATCAAAACTATGAATTAACACATGTGGAATTATATACTTAAAAAAGTGTGAAACAACTGTAAATATGTCATATTCTAGGTTCTTCAAAGTAGCCACCTTTTGCTTTGATTACTGCTTTGCACACTCTTGGCATTCTCTTGATGAGCTTCAAGAGGTAGTCACCTGAAATGGTATTCCAACAGTCTTGAAGGAGTTCCCAGAGATGCTTAGCACTTGTTGGCCCTTTTGCCTTCACTCTGCGGTCTAGCTCACCCTTAACCATCTCGACTGGGTTCAGGTCTGGTGACTGTGGAGGCCAGGTCATCTGGCGTAGCACCCCATCACTCTTCTTCTTGGTCAAATAACCCTTACACAGCCTGGAGGTGTGTTTGGGGTCATTGTCCTGTTGATAAATAAATGATGGTCCAAAACTCAAATCGGATGGAATAGCATGCCGCTGCAAGATGCTGTGGTAGCCATGCTGGTTCATTGTGCCTTCAATTTTGAATAAATCCCCAACAGTGTCACCAGCAAAGCACCCCCACACCATCACACCTCCTCCTCCATGCTTCACAGTGGGAACCAGGCATGTAGAGTCCATCCGTTCACCTTTTCTGCGTCTCACAAAGACACAGTGGTTGGAACCAAAGACTCAAATTTGGACTCATCAGACCAAAGCACAGATTTCCACTGGTCTAATGTCCATTACTTGTGTTCTTTAGCTCAAACAAGTCTCTTCTGCTTGTTGCCTGTCCTTAGCAGTGGTTTCCTAGCAGCTATTTTACCATGAAGGCCTGCTGCACACAGTCTCCTCTTAACAGTTGTTGTAGAGATGTGTCTGCTGCTAGAACTCTGTGTGGCATTGACCTGGTCTCTAATCTGAGCTGCTGTTAACCTGCGATTTCTGAGGCTGGTGACTCGGATGAATTTATCCACCGCAGCAGAGGTGACCCTTGGTCTTCCTTTCCTGGGGCGGTCCTCATGTGAGCCAGTTTCTTTGTAGCGCTTGATGGTTTTTGCGACTGCACTTGGGGACACTTTCAAAGTTTTCCCAATTTTTCGGACTGACTGATCTTCATTTCTTAAAGTAATGATGGCCACTCGTTTTTCTTTACTTAGAATTTGTATTATGGCAAGAAAAAAGAAGCTAACAGTCTATTCAGTTGGACTATCAGCTGTGTATCCACCTGACTTCTGCCCAACACAACTCATGGTCCCAACCCCATTTATAAGGCAAGAAATCCCACTTATTAAATCTGACAGGGCACACCTGTGAAGTGAAAACCATTTCAGGTGACTACCTCTTGAAGCTCATCAAGAGAATGCCAAGCGTGTGCAAAGCAGTAATCAAAGCAAAAGGTGGCTACTTTGAAGAACCTAGAATATAAGACATATTTACAGTTGTTTCACACTTTTTTGTTAAGTATATAATGTTAAGTGTGAATCTACAATTTTCATAGTCATGAAAATACAGAAAACTCTTTGAATGAGAAGGTGTGTCCAAACTTTTGGTCTGTACTGTATGTCTTTGCTGTATTTTAGCTACACTGTTTTTACTGGTTCAGCAATGTTCAAGCACTTTAGCACATTGTGTGTATTCTTTTTCTGGTACTGCAATGTGTCCCTTTATGCACTTATTGTACAGTGTTTTTAGTAAATTATGCACTTAGCTGGATAGCTAGCAGTGAGCACCTTACTTTTCTACCTCATTTTGACTGCCTCTGAGGACTGTACGCCGTGGCCTAGCCTCGTGTGTATGACGCAATCGCGAGTCAATAGTACACTAAGGATTTGTACGCACTTTTGTACGCTAATGCTTACGTATTGCGTACTTTTAACAACGCTGACTGTATGTTCGTAATTTGTGTAGGAATGTTCGCAAAACAACGATTATTTTTTAACGTAAATTCGACCGTATAAATTCGTATTGAGAACGAATCTTGTAAAAAATTCGTTGAACATTCGCGAAAGCAAATTTTCAATGATTCGCCCATCTCAAATCAGAATGTTCTGGTGGCTGATGGGAATAATGCCAGATATGCAGATTACATTTCTTAAACTCATGACAGGTCCTCTTTAAGGATGAAGGGAAATAATTACTCTTATTTCATGCTATCTACTAAATAAATGGGTAATAATTTGCCTTTAGTGATTTAAATTTCTTCCATATTGGTAATACCCTTACCTATCTGATTCTCTTTTTGTTTCTCTGTAAGGTCATTAATTCCATATTGTGCTGCGCTGTCTAAATACATTTATCAGGGCAGTTTTACGTTCTAGAAAACTGCAATCTAGCGAAAACTTTACATTTTAGGAACTTATGTCCAGGGCAGAAAATATTTTGTGTAATTTATATTTCTTTATGATAGTTTAGTTCCTTATCTTGTTTGCTAATTCCTCATTTTATTTGGGTTAGGTATAACAAGCTTTAAAGAGGGGTTCATTGAACTTAGTCCTGAAGATCAGTCAACAATATTAGATTGGTAGATGTCTGCATCATGGCATCCCTGACAATCATCTGACTGAAGAGGCACCTTTACTTATTGTAGTGAACTTGAAGCTCAGCCAAGATTGATTTGTAGTACCAAGCACATTCACCATCAATGTGTCTAAGAAATAGTGAAGGGGACTATCTTATTTACACACTTAATTGGCTTTCTGGCAGGAAAAAAAAATATTTTTAATATAAGTGTCCCAGTACAACAGGTGGTATCTGTAATTGGTTTTTACTGTTGCTAATGTTAATGTAATTCACCTTCTACTCAGTATGTTCTAGATGTGGCCAGAACTTACAATCATAGCCTAGCCCTCTCTGGAGCTTAGGATGGGAGGACTGGCCCCTCTCCCTGGTTACAGAACATTCCAGTTACAGCAATAGTGAGAAGGGTGGAGGTACGAAGCACACGTGATTTGCTCTTCTCTGCCAGACACCAGCTTTAAGCTTCAGAGCTTTCTAAATAACCAAGAGCTTCAGAAGATGAAAGAGAGGAAGTTTTGAAGGAGCATCTGCATGGTCACAGCGTGAGAATCAGCAAGATAATGCAGCTTTATGCATTCCAGACCCTGATGCTACAAAGGGGAAACATGTTAAGACACCCTATGTACCCACAGAAAGAGGACACTACAGACTACAGATTTTAATTGCTAGCCAGAGATCACAGACACAGAGACTTTAGCCAGAGGAGAGGTGAGTAGAGAGCTGTTGCTACAAACTGCTTGCTCAGCTCATGTTTGGACATCTGGGAGGAAATTGTGCTGTGTACAGATAATTACTAGATGTACTACAATTCCTATTCTGCACATAGTAAAGAGAGACTTTCTTTTCGTTAATATGGCTTCATCTCTGACTGTCACATGGACATTAACATCAAGGACATTAACAGCAAGGGCACCCCTAAGCTACCATCGGGCAGGGAGTGCCTCGAGGGAACAGAGGATGCCCCTCCTTGACTGCACCGACCCCAGGAAGTGATGGCCTGAGGGAGTACTCTGTGACACATCAACATCAGGGCCTCTGCCACTCCCTTTCTTTGCTCCAGCTTCCCCATGGGCTCATGGCAAATGTAATTCAAAATGAGTGCTCTTTCTGATATCCTTTATTGCTAAAATGTGCCCTGATCTTCAGATGTCAGGCCCAGTTCTGGATCCCAACACTGCCACTTGTACTTGATACAGGAGAGAGTTTTCTTGTGTCGGCACATGACCTGTGAAATGATTGGGTAGGTTTTTCCAAGTGATCCCATGTGTGATTTTAGCAGTGTGGTAGGGGTCCTGCTGCAGATTAAATTCAGTGATTAGACGTCTCCCTTGTGTTTACCCCTGATTGATGAGAATCTTCTTGTTCCAATTCTTCAAAACCACAGCTGAGATAGCTTATGGATAAACAACTCCCTGCCCAAGCCAAAAATACCAACGTTTGACTCAGTGGCCCAGAGCAATTGTTGAAATTGTTCAGCATCAGCCCAGTCTCTTTCTCTTCATTTCAATCTTGTTGGAAGACTTTTGTGGAAATGTATATTTATTCTGGTACAATCATTTATGCTTCTTCAGAGCTTAACTATCACTTTTAACTTTTACTCTTTGGATTGGGACATTGTTTTCTAGTTCTGGTCCCTGGAGAAATTAGTGACTACTAGAACCCTTAAAAAAGAACCCTTAAAAATCATCCTGGAAACCACCAAGAAAGAAAAAAAATTAGTAAATAAAATCCCCATTTTTCATAGTTGTAAAGAGATCATGAATATGAGTGCTTCATTTAGAGAGTTTTCCATCTAAACCTTGAGCTGTAACTTGAAGCCCCAATGAACAAACTATAAGTGCAATTCACTTACCATGTGCTAGTACTTAGATTAGTTTCACACTAGCACTAAAATCCTCTGGCAGTGTGTTTTAGCAGAGGAACAGCCTGCCAGAGTTCATCGTACCTGGCATAGCCAGGAGCCCATTGACTATAATGCAACTTGGCAGGGTTCCGGCCTGTTTCCGGTACCATGTTTTGTCCAGCCAAATCCTGGCACCAATGCCAGAAACAGCCTGGATCCCCGTCTGATCGTATTATAGTCCGTGGGACCTGGCAATGTTCTGGCCCTTTCCAACTATACCAAATACAATGAACTCCGGCAGAAGAACAGCCTACTGGAAAAGTTTAGCTCTAGTGTGACTTCTCAGGCACCAGGGCTTTGGTGTTCATAGGCCTTTTTCATGGGGCTTTTAACTTTCCAAACCCATTTCAGAATTCAGTTAGAAAGTCAAGGATTCTTGGCACTGCCCCAAAATGCAACAAAAGTGATTCTTTCTACACATGAGAGATAGCTATATCGAAGGTGCTGCTAATTGGCTGATCCCAGGTTCCTGTTAGAGCAGGACGGGGCAGTGTGGCACTATGGAACAGACACCTGATGTATTACAGGGGCATTGTGGCTTGCACATTTGTATGCTGTGGCTGACATGTTTATGTTGGAACTATTGTAAACGCTGTGGGTAATTAATACAAGTACCACTGTGTAGAACAATGTGGTTCTAATAGGGGGGACAGTCTGACATGAGAACTTATGTTAGAGTGTAATATGTGTCATTGTTACAGTGGTGGCCTGCACTGCCACTGCCAGACCTGCCTTCTGCTACCCTCTTCCCCGTGGGCCCAGCTGCCACGGTACCTCTCTCCTTCCATGTAGGCTGTGGTCTGCTAGCCGGTTCTGCCTGTCTACCAGTAGGGAATGCATATGTGCTCCCTCTGGCTATTAAAGGACCAGAGTGGGTGCGCCCTAGTCTTCACCAACCTTGAGGCACTTAAGAACCTTCCTGTGGGACTGTTCCTGAGCAATAGTCTCTTAGTCCAGTAGTATTGTGCTAAGGTGTGCTGTTTACTGGATTTCACGTACTCTGCCTGCCCTGACTTCCGTCTGTCCCTGACTGTGGTTTTGCCTGCCCCAAAGTGTCTCCTAACCCCAGTGGGTCAGCTGTCATCCAGGAGGTAGCAGCCTGGTGGTGCCCTGCAGAGTCTAGATTCCTGAATAGGGGTTAAAGGGTGAAAACCAAGGGACTGCTAGTCAAATCTGTTCACTTGACTCAGTGGTTCCAGTTAACCAGTTAACAGTCACTAGCTCCGGGCACTCAGATTGAGAACACATGAATGTCTAGAGAAGTTTTGGAAGTGTGGAAAAGAAAATTAGAAGTAAACTTGGAGTACGATAAATATAATATCTGCAAAACGTTTTGGGGTATATGCTTTTGTAACTGTGGCCTTGGTAGGTAGTTTTGTGTACAGTAGCTGAAGAGATCGTGTATAAACCAGTAGAGAACGTTTGCTCTGTGGGCTGAAAAAAGGGACAGATGGAAGGGAATAAGAAGGAATTGAAGAAGCGCCCACCAAGAAATATCCATGTGCATGAGGGAAAAGAACTCCCCAATGATGTCCTGTTTGTATGTGTCCTAGATTTATTTTCTTTTTTGTTGTGCAATAACAGAAATTCTCAGAAACTCACATATGCATTGAAGTTTAAGCTTCCAATACACAAGGGATTTATTGGGATATTAGAAATTCTGACAAAAAAAAACATAAAAGAGACATTGTATAAATTTAAATTAAAACTATTTGTTCAAGCAGGAATCCGTAGGTCCCTTCAGAATACTAACCAACCAGTAGTAGATGGGAAGTGAGAAGTCTCTGGCATTATGAATAGTCTATTTGGCCCAAATCTTGTTCTGTAAGTTGACTTGACATTGGAAGCTTTACAGCGATTGCCTGAAAGCTGCTTTGTAACGTGGAGATGTAAGACATTGTGCCAAAGAAATAGCACATCACAATCAGTTTTTCAGCTCAGTTTGAATGATTGACACATCCCGTGGGTGTTTAAGTTCTTTACCGAGAATCTACTTTCATCTGGACATTTTTTGACAACCCCAACAGAATATCAGCTCCCACTCTTCCCGCTCTTCCCTTAATAATCTCCACACTTGGCTGAAATAGATATTTGAAATTGCTGATTTTTTATTGTTTTTTTTTTAAATTATTTTTGGATCCCAAGTCAAAGCACTTATATCTGAACTCCATCCAAATCTCTGTGTGTTTTTTTTTTTATACCTTGACCGATCTGACACCTCCTGAATGTATGGATCGAGTTTGATTTTTACTGTAACAACGCATAAAACGAGTGATTGAATTTGCAATAAAGGGCCATTAGCTGAATAAGCAGAAAGGTCAGCCTGAAGCAGTTCATTTCAGTCTACAAAGGAGGTGTTCATTTTCTGGATGGTACATATTAAATGGCAAATAAAAGTTTGACAATATTACTTCCTGAGATTTTTTTTTATCAGTTTATAAATGGTGCATGCCACTACTGCATTATGTAGCTAGTTCTCTGCAGTTTCTGCACAGAGACACTTTCCCTGCAGTCTACCTTCACCGAGGATCTGATGATCTTGAAGGTCACTGTTTCCTACAACCTCACCAATATAGCAATTTACTGACCCTTTTTAAAATTTATATTGTAGCTGTGAAGAGTCATCTGGCAGAACTCAGTTTTACAGGTTGAAGTGCACGCATAGGAGTATCGTTTCCACTAGGGCCCAAGAGAGTCAAGCTACTTCAGTGCCAAAGCATCTATGAAGGATATTAGAACATAGCAAAAATAGAATTTCCTATTTGGCTGGAATTTAAAACTTCAGGGAAGACTCTTGGGATTTAAATTAAAGGCTGAAAACCCCTTTCCAATGAGTCAGTAATTCTAATGCATGACTCACCGACATATCACAAATATCCTCATCAGTTGCTTAGTTTTGGCACCAGTCTTCCTCCTGTTCTATATATGCTATCCCACTTAAATATCTGTGCTCTTGCAAAAAAAATGCCTGCCATCAAAGCCACATAAGACTGAATTTAGACCTAGCTTTTCCATGCTTATGGTTGGCATTTTGGGTCATGATGGTCAGATTACTATATAGTTCATGCACAGGTGGCTGGTGCTGTAGAATACATGCTACGTAGCTCCATACAGATTGCCATCAAAGCCACCAAGTTTTAGCGCACACAATTGAATTCAGACCTAGATTTTCCATTAGTGTCTCTGCCTATGGATGGCACTGTGGGTCAAGATGGTCTGATTACTGTATAGTTCTTGCAGAGGTGGCTGGTACTGTAGTATACATGGCACCTAGCTCTATGCAGATATTAAGCTAGTCATATGTATAGTCACAAAACACATGGCTCAGAGTTGTCAAAGGAACCCTGCCAGCACCTTGCCTAAATGACACTGCATCCCATTATATCCAACCTAAAAATTGGGGATTGTAGCACAGCTGCGTTTCCATGCCACGCAGCTGCCCTTAGTTAGGTTCCTATACCAAGTCTGGTATTGGAAGTACAAGCTCTGGGTGCTCGGGCCATCAAATCCAGTGGTTCCCCCATCAGTAAGAAGGACAAAGAGATGAAGAGTAAGAAGTTGAAGAAGAAAAAGAAGATGAAGAAGTAGAAGGATAAGAAGAAGAATGGGAAGAAGAAGAAAAAGAACACAAAGAAGGAGGAGATGAAGGAGACAAAGAAGTAGGAGAAGATGAAGAAAGAGCAGGAGAAGAAGAAGATGAAGAAGGTGGAGAGGAAGACGAGATCATTAAGCTAAACTTGGTTTGACTATACACAGTAACTTTGGGCAGAGTGGACTGTTTTCATACTGCTCAGTGCCACCCACCTTTTCTATAGGAGGAGAACACTTAAAGGAGACATAGAACATCAGATCAATAAAAAAACAGTTTAGTGTCCTTTAAAATATGGAAACCATTTGCTTATATCTTTATAGTAACCTGTGATCCTTTAAAAATACCAGCCCAAATCTTCACATTGCTCTGTTCAAATTCTCCTTGAACATCCAGGATGCTCCTTAAAAAAAGGGGAGACCTCCCAGACTCCTGGACTCTTGCAAGAGCTGGCTGAACTCCCAGGCACTGCAAGGAGGTCTCCTAGAGAGCAGCCCTCCATGAACTTTAATTGAGTGTGGTGTCAGGATGCTGTGTCATCAGACTCCCCCCACCGCCCAAACTTGCATTGACGTGGGCACAACATGAAAAGTGGTGTGGTGTGTGAAAAGGGGCATGGCAATGCCTGAAAAAAAAAATCTATGCGCACCACACTCTCCTGGTTTCCAGATCCCACCTTTCAAAAATTGACAATTATGCTACAGGTCTACTGATTTTTGATAGGGGCAGAGCACACACAAAGGGAATCTGTCACCTCCGGCAAGCCCTATGAATTACAATAATTAGGGTTGAGCAAAGCACGCTTCAGATCATAAATCCAAAGTCGCTTCATTCAAAAATTCATACAAAACTACGGAGATGGGTCTCTGTATAGCATTTCAATGTATGGGTTTCAGGGAGGTGAAATTCGTTGAGAATTGCTGAGACTTCGTTGAATAACTTCGGACTTTGATTATTCAACTTGAAAACCATTTTAAAACTGCAATCTGAAGTCAACTTCTGTACCAACTGGTAAAATAAAATTGTTTTCAAGTTGTAGAATCGAATGCTGAAGTTCTTCACCGAAGTCTTGAAGTTTTGAACGAAGTGACTTTGGATCTATTATCCGAAGTGCGCTTCGCTCAACCCTAACAATAATACATATATAGAACACCTGCTGCTAACTCCAGATCAGTCATTTGTATGTCACCACCCCAATTCCTCTGCTTTGCGCCTACAAAACAGCAGTGGATGGAAAGAGAGGACTTCTCCTGGAGTCCTCTCCATTATGTGCACATGATCAGGAGTCCTCTCAATGCACTCCATGGGTGGTTTACAGGTGCAGAGCTTGAGAATGGGCATAAATATCAACACTGACCAGGAGTCAGCGGCAGGTGTTCTGTACATGTATCACTGTACCTATTAGGGCTTAAAGCAGTTCTCCGTTTTTTTAATATTGATGACCTATCCTCAGGATAGGTCATCAATATCAGATCAGCGGGGGTCCAACCCCTGGAACCCCCACTAATCAGCTACTACTTGTAGTATTGTATGTATTTATTTTGTTGCAGCCAAGGTAGCGTGCACTTGTGTTCATATATCTCTTAATAATATAAAAATGAGTTTCTGTCTGTCTGTCTGTTCTCTATGCGTGACCAAACTACTGGACCGATTTTCACCAAATTCGGCACACAGGTACATCAGGTGTCCGGGAAGGTTTTAGACCAGGTCTCATCTCTCTAGGACATACCGTTCCTGAGATATTCCCAAAATATGATCTCCATTAGCCAACATTACAACTGGGAACTTTGGTTTTAAACTCCAACTGCCATTCTCTGCAAAGGCACACACAGGGAGGGCAGGTTTCCATAACAACCAGGTAATTATCAGCAGCTGAGGATCTCATCCATTTCTATTTACTGACACTGTTAAAGGTATTCCGGTTACCATAAATATAACTTATGTTTTTTTCTATTACTACAGTTCAGTAGTAATAAAAGATGTTTTCCTCCACTGCTGCCTATTGCGTGGGCTCATAAATAAGCATGGTATTGACCTTTAATTCAGGCCACCCTAAAAGAAGTACTTAAAACCCCCGCCCCAGGTCTCACTAAGCCACACCCCCAACTCTGTCAGGCCACACCCCTTTCACTCCGCAGCCAACAGAGATTGAAAAAATAAAGGTAAAAATCAACTTCTGTCAGCTGCAGGGATGGGTGGGAGGTTGACTTTCTTTCTGCAACAACACACACAAACATTAAATAAAATAGATTAAATACACCCATGCGAAGCGTCTTGCTAATCCACGCCCCCGACTCTGTCAGGTCACGCCCCATCCCACTCCGCAGCCAATGGGAATTGAAAAAATGAAGGTAAAAATAAACTTCTGTTTGCTGCAGGGGTGGGAGGGTGAATTTCTCTTTGCAACGACACACAAAAATTTTAGATGAAATAGACTAATTATAGACTACAACCGTTAGAAGCCTTTTGATAAGCCACGCCCCGTCTCTGTCAGGCCACCCCTCTCACTCCGCAGCCATTCTGCAACGACACACAGAAACATTAAATGAAATAGATTAAATGCACCTATGCGAAGCGCTTTGCTAAGCCACACCCCGACTCTGTAAGGCCACGCCCCCTCCCACTCCGCAGCCAACAGGGATTGAAAAAATAAAGGTAAAAATCAACTTCTGTCAGCTGCAGGGATGGGTGGGAGGTTGACTTTCTTTCTGCAACGACACACAGAAACATTAAATGAAATAGATTAAATACACCCATGTGAAGCGTCTTGCTAATCCACGCCCCCGACTCTGTCAGGTTACGCCCCCTCCCACTCTGCAGCCAACGGGGATTGAAAAAAAAAAGTTAAAAATAAACTTCTGTTTGCTGCAGGGGTGGGAGGGTGAATTTCTCTCTGCAACGACACACAAAAATTTTAGATAAAATAGACTAATTATAGACTACAACTGTTCGAATCGTCTTGCTAAGTCACGCCCCCAACTCTGTCAGACCACGCCCCCTCCCACTCTGCAGCCATTCTGCAACGACACACAGAAACATTAAATGAAATAGATTAAATCACCTATGCGAAGCGCTTTGCTAAGCCACACCCCCAACTCTGTCAGGTCATGCCCCCTCCCACTCCGCAGCCAACAGGGATTGAAAGAATGAAGGGAAAAATAAACTTCTGTCAGCTGCAGGGGTGGGAGGGTGAATTTCTCTCTGCAATGACGCACAAAATTTTAGATGAAATAGACTAATTTCAGACTACAACCGTTCGAAGCATCTTGATAATCCACACCACCAACTCTGCCAGGCCACGCCCCCTCCCACTCCGCAGGCAACGGGGATTGAAAAAAATCAGCTGCAGCTACAAAAATCGTAGATGAAATTGACTAATTTTAGACTACGACCATTCAGTACTAATAAAAGATGTTTTTTTCCACTGCTACCCATTGCGGGTCCTCATAAATTACCATGTCATCGACCTGTAATTCATGCCACTCTGACCCCCGCCCCAGATCTCGCGAAACCACGCTCCGACTCTGTCAGGCCACGCCCCCTCCCACTCCGCAGCCAACGGGGATTGAAAAAATGAAGGTAAAAATCAACTTCTGTCAGCTGCAGGGGTGGGAGGGAGGTTGGATTTCTTTCTGCAACAACATACAGAAACATTAAATGAAATAGATTAAATATACCCGTGCAAAGCAATGTTTTCTTCCACTGTTACCCATGGCGTATCCTCATAAATTACCATGGCATCGACCTGTAATTCTGGCCACCATCAAAAGAAGGACTTAAAGGGTTATTCTCATTTTAGACAATGGGGGCATATCGCTAGGAGCCCCCGAAGTGAATGAGGGTGCACTGCGCATGCGCAGCCGCCCTCCATTCATTTCTATGGGGCCGCCGAAAATAGCCGAGCGCTGGCTCGGCTACTTCCGTCGGCTCCATAGAAATGAATGGGAGCGCACCGCGCATGCACGGCACGGCCCCATTCATTTCTATGAGCGGCGCGGCCCCATTCATTTCTATGAGCTGCGCCTGGTGGTGGCCGGACCCCCGGAAACCTGGGGTCCTCCAGGCGCAGCTCTCCCCGCTCCGTTCTGGCTATAGGTGCGGGTCCCAGCGGTGGGACCCGCACCTATAAGACAATGGGGGCATATCCTAGCGATATGCCCCCATTGTCTAAGATGAGAATACCCCTTTAAAACCCCGCCCCAGGTCTTGCAACGTCACGCCCCCGACTCAGTCAGGCTATGACCCCTCCCACTCCGCAGCCAATGGAGATTGAACAATTGAAGGTAAAAATCAACATCTGTCAGCTGCAGGGATGGGAGGGAGGATGACTTTCTCTCTGCAACGACACACAGAAACATTAAATGAAATAGATTAAATATACCCGCGCAAAGCAATGTTTTCTTTCACTGCTACCCATTGTGTTTCCTCAAATTACCATGGCATTAACCTATAATTCAGGCCACCCTGAAATGAAGGACTTAACCACCCCCCCCGTGTCCCATTAAACCACACCCCCTCCCACTCCACAGCCAATAGGGACTGAAAAAATGAAGGTAAAAATCAATTTCTGCTCTGTCAGCTGCATTGACTTTCTCTCTGCAACGACACACAGAAACATTAAATAAATAGATGAAATATACCCAGGCGAAGCCGGGTCTTTCTGCTAGTATATATATATATATATATATATATATATATATATATATATTATGGAGGTGTTGGTTTAATTTTCCCTTTTTTTTGGTGTATGGTGGAGTAGGGTCCCTTAGGAACCGCGCACCCCCACCCATCTACCTGCTGCTTTTAATCAGTAGTATCACATAGCTGGATCCTACTTTGCTCGCATTGTAGAGTAGGCCCCCCTCTGTTTGAAGCCACCTTGTCGTAGTAGATGGGCCCGACATATTTTTGATCAATAATATGCGCAAAGGGCTTCTACACTTTCTTACAGTAAGTATAGCAGTTACGCAGTTTACTTGAATTCACCGTTTACTTATGTCTTTGTTCATTAAAGCTGTACAGGAAGATGTGCGGGCAGTGTGCAAGTGCCGCCTCTCTTCTCTCTTCCTGCTCACTGCTGTATGTCTATGGGACAGCAGAAGCGGACAGGAAGAGAGAAAGGAGACTGCTCGTGCGCACTGGGCAAGCCGTCTCCCTGAACAGCTGATCGTCAGGGTCCTGGGTGTCAGACTCCCACCGATCAGATACTGATGACCTATCCTGAGGATAGGTCATCAATAGTAAAAGCAATGATAAAGCCTTAAAAAGGGGTATAGGTCATCAGTATCTGATCGGTGGTGGTCCGACACCCAGAACCCCGCTGAACAGCTATTTGAGCAGGTACCTGCGCTCCCGTGAGCTCCGAGGCCTTCTCTCAGTTCACCAAGCACAGCGATATTGTATAGCGGTTGTGCTTGGTATCGTGCTCAGCCCCATTCAAATGAATTTGGCTGAGCCGCTCCTAGGTCACGTAACCGATGAACGTGACGTCACTGGCCTAGGAAAAGCTGAGTGAAGGTCTTGGCGCTCACGGGAGCACTGGTGCCTTCTCAAACAGCTGATCGGCGAGGGTCCCGAGTGTCAGACCCCCACCGATCAGATACTGATGACCTATCCTGAGGATAGGTAATCAGTAGTTAACTCCCGGAAAACCCCTTTAATAGGGCATATGTATTGCTATGAAACAATCTCTTTAACCCTTTCAGTACCGGGCCACTTTTCACCTCAAATCCCAGGCCGTTTTTTGCAAATCTGACATGTCACTTTATGTGGTAATAACTTTGGAACGCTTTTACTTATCCAGGCCATTCTAAGATTGTTTTCTCGCCACATATTGTGCTTCACGGTAGTAGTAAATTTGTGGCAAAATATTTCATTTTTATTTATAAAAAATACCAAATTTACCAAAAATTTGGAAAAATTAGCAAATTTCAAAATTTCAGTTTATCTACTTTTAAAATACATAGTAATACCTCCAAAAATAGTTATTATTTTACATTCCCCATATGTATACTTTATGTTGGCATCATTTTATAAATGTCATTTTACTTTTTTGGGACGTTAGAAAGCTTAGAAGTTTAGAAGCCATTTTTCAAATTTTCAACAAAATTTCCAAAACCATTTTTTTCAGCACCAATTCAGATATAAAGTGATTTTGAGGGGCTTACATAATGGAAACCACCCATAAATGACCCAATTTTAGAAACTACACCCCTCAAATTATAAAAAACTGCTGTTACAAACTTTGTTAACCCTTGAGGTGTTCCACAAGAATTAATGGAAAATGGAGGTGAAATTTCAAAATTTCACTTTTTTGGTAGATTATTCATGTTAATAATTTTTTTCTTGCAAAACAGCAAGGGTTAACAGCAAACTAAACCTCAATATACATTGCTCTGATTCTGCAGTTTACAGAAATACCCCATATGTGGTGGTAAACGTCTCTATGGGTTTGTGGCAGTGGTCAGAAGGAAAGGAGCGCCATATGGATTTTGGAGGCAGATTTTGCTAGAATCGTTTTTAGGCACCATTTTGTAATTGAGAGACCCTGACATACCCCTACAGTGGAAACCCTCAAAAAGTGACCCCATTTTGGAAACTACACCCTTCAAAGAATATATTAAGGGGGGTACTGGCCACTTTGACCCCCTAAGCGTTTTATGGAATTTGGAAACACTTGTCTGTGAAAATGAAAAGTTTCATTTCTTCCAATAAAAATGTTGCTTTAGCCCAGATTTTTCATATTCACAAGGGGTAACAGGAG
Source organism: Rhinella marina (assembly GCA_900303285.1). Classification (NCBI taxonomy): domain Eukaryota; kingdom Metazoa; phylum Chordata; class Amphibia; order Anura; family Bufonidae; genus Rhinella; species Rhinella marina. The sequence goes on from ONZH01021690.1 coordinate 713,091, forward strand.
AATAGCACCCCATAATTTGTTCCCCATTTTCTCCTGAATACGGCAACACCCCATATGTGGTGGTAAACTGCTGTGGGGGTACATGTACATCTCAGAACAGAAGGAGCGCCATATGGATTTTGCAGCACAGATTTTGATGGATTGGTTTGCGGGAGCCATTGATTTTTATTTTTTTGAGTTATTGTCTTATGTGGGGGCTCATTTTTTGCGGGACGAGGTGACGTTTTCATTGGTACCATTTTGGGGTACATAAGACTTTTTGATCGCCTGCAATTACACTTTTTGTGAGGCAAGGTGAAAAAAAAAATGGCTGTTATGGCATAGTTTTTAAAAAAATTTTTTTACAGCATTCACCTGGGGGGCCATCCCATGTAATATTTTTATTGAGCAGGTTGTTACGGATGCGGCGATACCCAATATGTGTAACTTTTTTATTTTTGGAAAGTTTTACACATTAGATGCATTTTTGAACAGAATAAAATCTGTTTTTTGTGTTGCCATTTTCAAAGAGCCATATTTTATTTATTTTTCGGGCGATTGTCTCAGGTAGGGTATCGTTTTTGCAGGACAAGATGACGGTTTGATTGGTACCATTTTGGGGTAACTACGCCTTTTTGATCGCCTGCTATTACACTTTTTGTAAGGGAAGGTGACCAAAAAATGTCTGTTTTGGCATGTTTTTTTTTTTTTTTTTTCAGCATTCGCCTGGGGGGCCATCTCATGTAATATTTTTATAGAGCAGGTTGTTATGGACGTGGCGATACCCAATATGTGTAACTTTTTTATTTTTGGAAAGTTTTACACATTAGATTTCTTTTTGAACAGAATAAAATCTGTTTTTTGTGTTGCCATTTTCAGAGAGCCATATTTTTTTTATTTTTTGGGCGATTGTCTCAGGTAGGGTATCATTTTTGCGGGACAAGATGACGGTTTGATTGGTACCATTTTGGGGTAACTACGCCTTTTTGATCGCCTGCTATTACACTTTTTGTAAGGGAAGGTGACCAAAAAATGTCTGTTTTGGCACGTTTTTTTTTTTTTTTACTGCGTTCACCTGGCGGGGTGAATGACATGATATTTTTATAGAGCCGGTCGATACGGACGCGGCAATACCTAATATGTTTATCTTTCTTTTTTTACCTTTTTTTTACAATTTGTTTTTAATTTTTTTTTGGAAAATGGCTTTTTTTTTTTACTTGAAACTTTTATTATTATTTTTTTTTTAGGAAACTTTATTTTTTAACTTTTTTTTCCACTTTAACTTTTGGGGGTCTGATCCCCTTTACAATGCATTACAATACTTTTGTATTGTAATGCATTGGCTGTAAGTGTATTACTCAATGTAATATACTTACAGCCTGCTTCCTGTGCGATCCAGGGGGCTGGATCGCACAGGAACGCAGGGATGGCAGCCACGATGCCTAAGGAAGGCATCGGGCTGCTATCCGAGCCATCGGGTCCCCGTCACAGCAGCGCGGGGACCCGTTGCCCCCCCCGCTCGCCATCCTGAAGTCCTTTCACTCCCGCACACCGCATGTGCCGCGGTCAGCGCTGACCGTGGCACATGAAGGGTTAATGCGCCGGCATCGGTGTTTTCACCGATGCTGGCGCATTCAGCAGGGGTCCGGCACTTGGGCACAGCCGGACCCCCGCCGCTGATCGGGCGGGCGCAGGAGCTGTACATGTACGGCGCTGGGACTTGCGGCAGTCATTTTTGCGCCGTACATGTATGGCGCTGGGAGTGTAAGGGTTAAGGATATAATTTTGAAGCTGCTACAAATAGTCCATCTTTATTACAGTTCTGATCACCATGTCCTCGCTGTCCCTGTTTTATGCTTTGTAGCTTTTGTGGGTTTTCCAGTAACTAGTGTTACAGTTGAGAGGCAGGAGATTAAATAGTAAATGCCGTGAGAGGATGAGATGACACAGCTCCGTGCACCAACTATCTGATGTTCTTACTTTTCTAAGCCATTAAATCTGGTCATACCTCATTACTAAAACTTTTCTGAAATGTGCACGGGCATGAAGCATGCAAAGATAAAAGGACGCATGGACTGTACACAACACTACTGTACAAGCCATGCTGTCAGTGGAAATTCCCAATAAAAGACATTATGTGATCTGTCAACTTAAAGCGCTCCAGTCAGCAGGATCAACTGTATTAAACAAAGGCATACTGCCTTGTACGGTTGATTCTGCTGATTATACCTACACCTGTCTTGTGCAAATCAGTTGCAGCATTAAAAAAAAAAAAAAAATAATAATAATTAAAAAAGCTTTTTATTGTTTATGCAAATTAGGACTTCAGTGCACTGTGGGATTTGCCCAGCACTGGAAAGCCAAGGTACACTGATTTGCATAAAGTATAAAAATATTTTTTCTCTAGAACACTGCAAACAGTTATCACGAGACAAATATAATTTTAATCAGCAGGATCAGCCCTACCAGGCAGTAATTGTATATATATATATATATATATATATATATATATACAGTACAGACCAAAAGTTTGGACACACCTTCTCATTCAAAGAGTTTTCTGTATTTTCATGACTATGAAAATTGTAGATTCACACTGAAGGCATCAAAACTATGAATTAACACATGTGGAATTATATACTTAACAAAAAAGTGTGAAACAACTGAAAATATGTCTTATATTCTAGGTTCTTTAAAGTAGCCACCTTTTGCTTTGATTACTGCTTTGCACACTTTTGGCATTCTCTTGATAAGCTTCAAGAGGTAGTCACCTGAAATGGTATTCCAACAGTCTTGAAGGAGTTCCCAGAGATGCTTAGCACTTGTTGGCCCTTTTGCCTTAACTCTGCGGTCCAGCTCACCCCAAACCATCTCGATTGGGTTCAGGTCTGGTGACTGTGGAGGCCAGATCATCTGGCGTAGCACCCCATCACTCTCCTTCTTGGTCAAATAGCCCTTACACAGCCTGGAGGTGTGTTTGGGGTCATTGTTCTGTTGATAAATAAATGATGGTCCAACTAAACGCAAACCAGATGGAATAGCATGCTGCTGCAAGATGCTGTGGTAGCCATGCTGGTTCAGTATGCCTTCAATTTTGAATAAATCCCCAACAGTGTCACCAGCAAAGCACCCCCACACCATCACACCTCCTCCTCCATGCTTCACAGTGGGAACCAGGCATGTAGAGTCCATCCGTTCACCTTTTCTGCGTCGCACAAAGACACGGTGGTTGGAACCAAAGATCTCAAATTTGACTCATCAGACCAAAGCACAGATTTCCACTGGTCTAATGTCCATTCCTTGTGTTCTTTAGCCCAAACAAGTCTCTTCTGCTTGTTGCCTGTCCTTAGCAGTGGTTTCCTAGCAGCTATTTTACCATGAAGGCCTGCTGCACACAGTCTCCTCTTAACAGTTGTTGTAGAGATGTGTCTGCTGCTAGAACTCTGTGTGGCATTGACCTGGTCTCTAATCTGAGCTGCTGTTAACCTGCGATTTCTGAGGCTGGTGACTCGGATGAACTTATCCTCTGCAGCAGAGGTGACTCTTGGTCTTCCTTTCCTGGGGCGGTCCTCATGTGAGCCAGTTTCTTTGTAGCGCTTGATGGTTTTTGCGACTGCACTTGGGGACACTTTCAAAGTTTTCCCAATTTTTCGGACTGAGTGACCTTCATTTCTTAAAGTAATGATGGCCACTCGTTTTTCTTTACTTAGCTGCTTTTTTCTTGCCATAATACAAATTCTAACAGTCTATTCACACCTGTGAAGTGAAAACCATTTCAGGTGACTACCTTTTGAAGCTCATCAAGAGAATACCAAGAGTGTGCAAAGCAGTAATCAAAGCAAAAGGTGGCTACTTTGAAGAACCTAGAATATAAGACATATTTTCAGTTGTTTCACACTTTTTTGTTAAGTATATAATTCCACATGTGTTAATTCATAGTTTTGATGCCTTCAGTGTGAATCTACAATTTTCATAGTCATGAAAATACAGAAAATTCTTTGAATGAGAAGGTGTGTCCAAACTTTTGGTCTGTACTGTATATATATATATATATATATATATATATATATGAGTATACATGCTTATTTGCTTATATTGCATGAACATATTCCACAGCGCATTACAGACATTAGTATCAGACAGTGGGGCTCACAATCTAAGGTACCTATCAGTATGTCTTTGGAGTGTGGGAGAAAACTGAAGTACCTGGAGGAAGCCCACACAAACATGGGGAGAACATACAAACTCCATGCAGATGTTGTCCTGGGTTAAACATACATACATGTTACCTACATGATGACATAGGTCATCAGAATCTGTAGCCCGGAGAAACCCTTTAAAGGGCATCTGATGCATCCTGCTACATGTGCGCTTGGTAGCTGAAGACATCTGTGTTGGTCCCATGTTCATATGTGCCCGCATTGCTGAGAAAAATTTAAATATATGCAAATGATCCTCTAGGAACATTACATCTAGAGGCTCTGCCCTTTCTGCACCTGGACTTTGATAGGGCCAGGCAGTGAAAATGTGACCACACCTGTCAAAGTGCAGGAAGCGCAGCAGTTGCAGAGAGTGCAGAGCCTCTAGGTGTAATGGTAACGCCCCTGTTGCTCCTATAGCCTCATTTCCATATATGCAGTGGCGTGCCTAGGGTGTTCCACACCCAGGGCGGGTCCTTTCTCTGGCACCCCCCCAATATGTTAAAAAAATTGTACCCCCTCACAGTAGTATTGCCCTCATTGTACAAACTTCACGGTAATTTTGTACAGATGTGTGCCCCCTCACAATAGTTATACCCACATTGTGCCCTCTCACAGTAGTTATGCCACATTGCGCCCCCTCACACTTATAATGCCCTCTTTGTGCCCCTTCACAGTAATAATCCCCATTGTGCCCCCTTTATAGCAATAATGCCCACTGTGCCCCCTTCACAGTAATAATGCCGTCTGTGCCCCCTTCATTGTAGTAATGCCCTCTGGCTCTGTGCCCCCTCCGTAATAAAAATGCCCACTGTGCACCCTTCACATTAGTAATGCCCCCTGTGCCCCTCCAGAGTAGTAATGCCCTCTTTGTCCCCCTCCATAGTAAAAATGCCCTCTGTGCCCCCCTCCAGAGTAGTAATGCCCTCTGTGCCCCCTCCAGAGTAGTAATGCCCCCGTGCCCCCTCCAGAGTATTAATGCCCTCTGTGCCCCCTCCAGAGTAGTAATGCCCTCTGTGCCCCCTCCAGAGTAGTAATGCCCCCTGTGCATCCTCCAGAGTAGGAATGTCCCCTGTGCCCCCTCCAGAGCAGTAATGCCCTCTGTGCCCCCTCCAGAGTAGTAATGCCCCCTGTGCCCCCTACAGAGTAGTAATGCCCCCTGTGCCCCCTCCAGAGTAGTAATGCCCCCTGTGCCCCCTACAGAGTAGTAATGCCCCCTGTGCCCCCTCCAGAGTAGTAATGCCCCCTGTGCCCCCTACAGAGTAGTAATGCCCCCTGTGCCCCCTCCACAGTAGTAATGCCCCCTCTGTATTAAAAAACAAACAAAAAACACAGCAGCTACACACCTTGTCCCGTTACTGAAGTCCTCTCTTCTCTGCAGGCACAGATCGCTCTGCAGCAATGTGTGGGCGGGGCTTATGCAGATTTCCGGGCTGCAGGCTCCGCCCACACATTCCAGCAGCGCAATCCGTGCCTGCAGCCTGAGTGGTGGAGTCTGAAGTCTCTCTGCTTCACCATTCAAAGCGCTGCGGGCCTAAGGGAGAGGAGGAGCGCGGGGAGGTGAGTGACAGGACCCAGCTCCCCGCGCTCCAGCAATGAGCGCTTCCATCTGTATTGATGATAGCGCTCATTGCTTCTGGCACCCCCCTGAGAGCTGGCACCCGGGGCGGACCACCCCCCCTGCCCCCACCTTAGTACGCCATTGCATATATGAATACATCATTTTTCTCAGTAATGCGGGCACATATGAACATGGGACCAACACAGATGCCTTCAGCTGCCAAGTGCACATGTAACAGGTCAGCCAGTGTCATAGGTACAAATCTGCTGAGAGATGCCCTAAATGTATCATCAGATGTGAAATAACACTTTATAAATGAGTGAAACTAATTAAGTGACATTTACATCACACATTTACATCACAACATGAACTGCAGTCAAATGTGACTTTGTTCTAACACTTTTTAATTCAAACATTCGCAGCGTCTCGTTTTTTTTTTTTAAACTTTTAGCAGGTTAATATTTGAAGTGTTTAAAAAAACATCTTTTGCATCATTGTGCACGCTACCTGCGGGGGGCCCTGCTCCGCGGGAACCTGGTTTAATAAGAGGTGTCTTTTTGAAGTACTTTTCTTTGTGTTTTGTTCTTGTTTTTTAAAGAAATCATTGTAGCTAATTGAATGCATCGAATTGAAAGACAACACGGTTTGACGTGCTCGCTTTGAGGTTGTAACATCCTTCAGTTTGTTTCATTCGGCTTGAATGTTTTAAATAAAAAACAAAAAAGAATTTCTGATTAAACTTTCAATCACCGCAAGATGAATTGTGCAGAATGGCTTGAGCTTCAATTTTTTTCCATGCAGTTCCTATATGTGTCCACTAGGTGGCAATCAAGTTCAATGAATGAAAGGCAGCTGCCTGCTGAGCTGAAGAAGCGATGGTGCTGAAATGGTGCTACATTTCCTGAAGTCGTATTGGCACATTGCATGCGCATTATTGAGCTTCTTTGTCTGCAGGTGTCTTCAGTAACAAGAAGTAAATAGAATAAAATGGTTATACTGTAACTATTATGATAGCAGGGGACACAGAAAATGGAGAATTTCGCCATCTAACAGCCGTAGATTACACCAAACTGCGTTCATTTAGGATGTTACATGCACCCCAGGGGAGATTCTTGTTAAATGTTGCACTGCTAACACAATGGAGGTGTCCTGTCCAAGATAATAATCCATCCAATAACCTTTAAGGCACATCAAATATATTTAGTGCCTGTCTCTTATAGGGCCTGCTGGATAGTTTTTTATATAAAAAAAAGAGATGCGATGCAAATAGCCGCTGTAATGATGTGCTAATGTACATTTCATTCCTACCCACTGTGAAGCAGAAGCATATGCTGTGCGAAAGCCTGAAAAGAAGCATTTTGTTTTCTTGACGTGATTCAGAGACAAGTTGTTTTTGCTAATTAATGACAGCCATGTTGAGCAACATACGTCCTGGTGATGTTCCGAAAGAGACATGCTGCTCCAGTTTAGAGACTGCTCGCTTTGTGCATTTTGGGAGTTCCAAGAGCTGTCACGTAGTCGTTTACATGCCAAAGACACTGGGGCACATTTACCTGTATTTTTCGCTTTATAAGATGCACCCCAGGTTTTAGCAGAGGAAAAACCTCATATCAGACCCCCATAAATATCAGGATATCGGATCACACCCCCATATCAGCCCTCCATGTCAGATCCCCATCAGACCCTATATTAGCCCTTTATTTCAGACCCCCATCAGACCTCAAATCAGCACTTTATTTCAGACCCCCATCAGACTTCAGATCAGCCCTCAATATCAGACCTCAGATCAGCCCTCAATGTGAGACCCCCATCAGACCTCACATCAGCCCTCAATGTCAGACCCCCATCAGACCTCAGATCAGCCCTCAATGTGAGATCCCCATCAGATCTCAGATAAGCCCTCATTGTCAAACCCCCATCAGACCTCAGATCAGCCCTTTATTTCAGACCCCCATCAGACTTCAGATCAGCCCTCAATATCAGACCTCCATCAGACCTCAGATCAGCCCTTTATTTCAGACCCCCATCAGACTTCAGATCAGCCCTCAATATCAGACCTCCATCAGACCTCAGATCAGCCCTCAATGTCAGACCCCCCCAATCAGAGTTCCTTGCCAGAACCATCAGATTCAGATCAGAATAAAATAAAAAAACTCCTCTTACCTATTCTTCTCCTCTCCATTTCCGTCAGTAGTCGTGCTCCCATGTCTTCTCTGGCCCGCACTGCACCTGACCACGGGCAGCATCAGGTCATAGTGCATGCACTTCGTCCTGATGCTGTACAGGGCCAGGACAGTGCAGCACCAGCCCCAGGAAGGAAGACCAGAGAGAGTGAGTACCACAGAGCTTCACTTCCCTCTCCCGGCACCTAATGCATACTACTGAGCGCTTCCATAATGGAAGCGCTCAGTAGTATTCGCTTTATAAGACGCACAACCATTTCCACCCAAAAAAAGTGCGTATTATAAAGCGGAAAATACGGTACTAAAGTGTTTGCACTTGTTTTTAGTCTAAAAATGAAGAAACTCACACTATTTCGTCATTTTTGTCTGCAATTGTGTTCAGTGTTTTAGTTTTTTCCACTTGGGTGCAATCAGTTTTGATGCATTTTTCACGCGCTTGAAAAAAAACTGAAGCGTAACTGCATCTTCTAACAACCGGCAGTGAAAAACACTTTGCATCCAGATGCAATGCATATTTCACTGAAGCCCTATTCACTTCTATGGGGCCAGAGCTGCGTGAAAAATGCAGAATATAGAACATGCTGCGATTTTCACGCAATGCAGAAATGATGCGTGAAAAAAATTGAAAGACATTGAAAAGAACAGGTCAGGATTCAGTGCAGGTGCTATGCGTTCACTTCACGCATTGCACCTGAGTGGAAAAGTCGCTCAAGTGAAATGGGCCTTATTCTTAATTTTGCCTGTTTTGGAGGCTTTTGCGCTTCATCCGACTATTTTGATTTTTTTACACTGTCAGAAGTTTTCTAACTTTTGCGACTTTTTCTGATCTATTTATGTAAATGCGCCTAAATTTGTCAAAAAAAAAACAGTCTAATTTCTACGCCACTCCGGGGATGGCGTACTTGTCTTAGTCTTTTTTCAGGGGTGAGTTGTGATTTGTTTGGCAGTAAAAGCTGCACTTTCTGGGAGACACGCGACTTCCCTGCAAAGATGCAATTTTTTCCAATGCGCAAATGAATGAGACCAGTCTAAGTGAATACGAACCTGTCATACTGGAAAACAACCACCAGAGGGCAGACTAATAACAATACAGTGAGTCTAATTCAGCAATGGCTGTGCGACTTTTAATAACTTCTCAGAAAAAGAAAGATACCGAATGAAATTTTGTGGCCAAAACCAGGCGAGATTGATAAATGTGCGCCACTGTCTTTACTTTTCTGTACTTTTCATGGTGCTCCAGATGATCCCTAGCATGCATGTGGGACACTCCCAGGGATATGCGTAGGACAACCTCCGGCACTCCAGCTGTTCTGAAACTACAACTCCCAGAATCCTCCTTTCACTTCTATGTGAGTTATAAGAACGGCCAAGTGTGCATGCTGGGAGTTATAGCTTCACAACAGCTGGAGTGCTGAAGGTTGCTGATTCCTGTTGTAGGAGGAATCACTGAGTTGCATGCTTGAACTATTGGGAAGAATAGGTTGGGTGACATAGTATTCAGGGGGGAACTTTTGAAGAGAGTTGTTCTTGAGCCTGCCTTGCCATAATCTGCACCAGTTCTGATCAAACCACATGCCGCTTGATAAAAATTTGTGCTTTTTTTGTCTACAGATGTTTGTCTACAGATGTGACTTTTAAAAAATTTGCAGCTGATAAATCTGCTGCACACATAATTAACATAGCTAACAACGCCCATTTTCCACGACTTTACAAAAATCATTTTATAAAATCACAAAAAGTTGCAAAATGGCACGTGGCAAAATTTGCTATGTTTTTATGGCACAAATCAAATGATAAATTTCACCAATAGTCTCTGTACTTCTGCAGTCTCTAACCAGGTGTTTACCAGTAAGGGCATGTGTACATGATAGATTTTGGTACGTATTCTGTTCCCATTAATCCTTTTATAATTTTATAAAATGGGCAGCATGGTGGCTCAGGGGTTAGCACTGCTGCCTTGCTGCACTGGGTTCCTGGGTTCAAATCTGGCCAAGGACAACATCTGCATGGAGTTTGTGTGGGTTTCCCCCGCTTTCCTCCCGCACTCCAATTACCTTTATCTATTTCTATACTTATATTTTATTTACCTGTTGTGTTATCCCCCTTTTGAGATCTAAGATACTTATTCTCCCTCTGTGTTGGGAGTGTACATGCAAGTTTTCAATAGGGGGTAGTCGGAGATCGGATATAAGCTTGAAGTGCTACCGGTCACCAGACTATTTCCATTCAACAATGTATGGCTTTTGTACATCTGCAGGAATTATAGTGTCTATGTATTGTAAAATCTCCAGAATTTATAACTGAGCTATATGAAACATTGTATTGTATACTCCATTCCTTATTTTGTTGTATATGTTGAAAACTTTTGAAAAATTCAATAAAAACCATTAAACAAGACATACTGATAGGGAACTTAGATTGTGAGCCCCATTGAGGACCGTTGGATGCTAATGTCTATAAATCGCTGCAGAATATAGTGGCGCTATATAAGTGCAATAAATAAATTATAATACAAAAGTTTTACCAGTATACAGAATGCAAAGTAAAATGCTAATAAAATACTAATACTAATAGTGTTTTTTTTAAATCTGTAAAGCCCGTTTTCCTGCACTCTGTCGTGGTCATGTGACATTTTCTGCTGTGTTGGTTCTCTAACCTGATGACATCACATTGACATCTGAGGCGTGGAAAGGCTTGTAAGGCTCTGCCCTGTGGACACAGCATCAGTGACCCTGCCTCTGAGGGCGCTGTTCTGCTCATTCTCCAGGACCCTGCCCTGTAGATGTGAAGTCAGCGATGATGCAGGCTTGGATCTGTCACACTTAAGCCGGGAAGTGGAGGCAGAGACCTGATGGTACAGACACTGTCCTTGAGTCTTGTGCCAGGATGTAAACAGTCAAAATGCACTCAGACCTTCATCATCTGATGTATATAATGCAGTGACGTTGAACGACGGAAAATCCTTTTAATCAGCCTTAGCATAATTTTAGTAATAGTCGACTATTGAGCGTTGGATGTGATTTCCCATTATCCACACATTTCCACCACTCACCAGTAGCTATCTTCCCTCTTGCTGATTAATTTTTCATTGATCATTTTACCATTTGAATTGAACTTTATCATTTGAAAATGAAGGCAGAGTTTATCTAATTGAAATCCCTGTTCAGTTTTGCTACTGAATGAACATGAAAAATCCACATTGAGTTATTTTATTGATCAGATTCACCGGTTTGTTAAGCAAAGTTGTCCACTGGGACAAATACATTGGCTTAAATGGTTTTGTTTAGTGATAGAAATCGAATGCGTTAGGCTGTGTTCACACTTGCCTCATGGTTCCTGTTTCTAATGGAAGACAGTAAAAGATCCAATTGATTTATAATGGAGTCTTTTGGGTTCCACCAAGGTGTCCTTCGTTTTGATGAGAAGAGTAATGCTTCATTCAGAATATTGTTATGAATCCTGATGGACTTTTCAACAAAGCCTGTAATGCAAATGTGAACAGAGACTTACATGGGAAAAGGAGCACAAGAAATTTCTACATCAAGTTCTCCATATGGGTCAAGGGAATGGTACTCTAGAACATTAGAAGTTGGGTTTATAAATACCTATAACACATAGGAAATGCTGTAATAAAAAGAAAATAAACATAAGGTTACTATAATACTTATCAGCATACCTAAAATACTTGCAGCGAGAGGAGTGATAGTAGCAAGAATGGTGGTTGTAGTACTCATTCACTCTGTCACTCCCTGTGCAGTGATTGGAAGGGCACACCTTTATTTTCCTTTGGGGCACATCTTGGTTTTAGGGTCTAGTACCTAGTATAGGTTGGGATGCTTTTGGTATTGTTGGTTTTGAGATGCAGGGCAGGGTCCTTTTGTGCAACTATAGATAGCAGTGTAGAGATGTAAACTGAATGTCATATAGTACTTTCTCTTTCTAATAAAGCTAGAACCAGCCCTGTACCTCACAAATGCACTTATCACAGTTCTCGTTACAGGTGACATGGCTGCACAGGTAGTTAATAGGCCTGAGGTGTCTCTTTTAAAGCAGTCTTCCTTATACTGCACTTCCATAGCTGAATCTTGCACAAGCATTCAGTTATGTGGTGTATTACTTTTTTCGTTAATGCAACCTCAGGTTGGACCCTAAAGTCAGACTATGCTCTACATCTTTTTTGTACAGGTTGCCATACTTACAACGTACGCATCCAAAATGTCCTCTGCAGGATGTGGATCTTTTCATGCAGGTGATCAATCTGCTTTCATGTGCATCCAGGCACCAGAAGACTTTAAACGCCTCAAATTCCCAAGTTCTTTTCTGGCCTGGTTCTGGCTGCTGCCTAATCCAGGGCTGGCTCCTCTGTCAGCTTCAACATTTTTGCCTCTGTTCTCTTCACTGGCTCAGACTAGACTACTCTGGCTCTAGCTGATTCACTTTTCTCTATGGGGAAAGGAAAACAGCCCCACCTAGTGACTAGTAATGGATACTATGACCTATTAACACTTTGTGCATACATATACAGGAATACATTTACCATACAAAAACACATATTATTCACCCATTTGTAGTGTACCGCTGCTCTGCAGTGGGATGCATATTTCCTGGGAAATCTTTATTTCTATGTAGTGAAGTACGTTGAACAAAATAGGCCAAACCTTCAAATCCATGCTATGCACATACAGTGATATGGTAGTTCTTTGCAGGATTCATATACCTGTATAACAGTGCCACACATTTCTCACAGTATATGATCAACCACTGCCCATGTAATACTGTTACAATGCACATATAATATTTATGATAAAGGCCTGTATAATCCTGCCATATAATCTGCACATAACATTACCAATCACTGCCATCTACTACCGTCATATAGTACATAAGTAGTAGAGATGAACAAATTTCTTGAAATTCATTTCAGGTCTGATTTTAACTAATTAGTCAGCAGATTCAATTTAGGTACAAATACAGTTTTTTTTTTACTGGATTTAGAGGAAGAAAATAAGGAAAACAATATTTTTTCATCAGACCTCAAATAAGTAATAAACTTGCATTCCTCATCAGACCCCATCAGACCTCAGATCAGACCCCCAAATCAAACCACCATTACTCATAAGAACTCAGATGAGACCCCCGTCAGATCTCAGATCAGACCCCCAAATCAAACCACCATTACTCATAAGAACTCAGATCAGACCCCCATCAGATCTCAGATTAGACCTCCAAATCAGACCCTCAATGATTATTATCAGATCCCCATCAGACCTCAGATCAGACCTCCAAATCAGACCCCCATTACTCATAAGAACTCAGATCAGACCCCCATCAAATCTCAGATCAGACCTCCAAATCAGACCCTCAATGATTATCACATCTCACACTCCCATCAAACCTCAGATCAGACCCCAAATCAGACCCTCATTGATTATTGTACCTCAGACCCTCCTCAGGTCTTAGATCAGACCCCCAATATAATTAGACCTCAGATCAGAGCACCATCAGACATAAAAAAAATTAACTTACTTCTCCAGTTCCAGACCACGACATCACTCTGCAGATTCAGTGACTCTTCCTGCACTCACCGCTTCCTGGACCTCTCTGGGTGCCTTGCTGCACTGTGACCTGACCAAACAGCGTCAGGTCATGGTGCGCGCACCACGTCCTGACACTGTACCCAGTCAGGACAGTGCAGGGCAGCACCCTAAGAAATACCCAATGAGTGGTGAGTTCAGCCAGCACCAGCAGCACTGTAGTCACTGCTCCTGGTCCATTATGAAAGAACTCACAAATATTTGCTCCATAAGACAAAATGCCATTTTTTTCCCACTTTTCCCAAAAAATATGGTAAATTACACGCAAATCGAAAGTGCTCATACTGCCCTGAAAAATTGTTTATGACATTCTGTGGACTAGTAGGATGGTATCCAACACCTTTCAAGCTACTTAACGCCAAGACAGCATTCATAATGTTATAGTAACAGCAACAAACATTAATATGGACACATGGTAGATGGTGGTAACAAATAGCCTGTTTAATAACACACCACAAAAGATATGGATTCTGCAGGAATCTGAATTTTTAGATAAATTTTATTAGTTTAGAATCAATTCGCTCATCTCTAATAAACAGTAATCTACATATATATATATATATATATATATATATACCAAAAGTTTGGACACACCTTCTCATTCAAAGAGTTTTCTGTATTTTCATGACTATGAAAATTGTAGATTCACACTAAAGGCATCAAAACTTTGAATTAACATGTGGAATTATATACTTAACAAAAAAGTGTGAAACAACTGAAAATATGTCTTATATTCTAGGTTCTTCAAAGTAGCCACCTTTTGCTTTGATTACTGCTTTGCACACTCTTGGCATTCTCTTGATGAGTTTCAAGAGGTAGTCACCTGAAATGGTATTCCAACAGTCTTGAAGGAGTTCCCAGAGATGCTTAGCACTTGTTGGCCCTTTTGCCTTCACTCTGCGGTCCAGCTCACCCCAAACCATCACGATTGGGTTCAGGTCTGGTGACTGTGGAGGCCAGGTCATCTGGCGTAGCAGCCCGTCACTCTCCTTCTTGGTCAAATAGCCCTTACACAGCCTGGAGGTGTGTTTAGGGTCATTGTCCTGTTGATAAATAAATGATGGTCCAACTACTAAACGCAAACCGGATGGAATAGCATGCCGCTGCAAGATGCTGTGGTAGCCATGCTGGTTCAGTATGCCTTCAATTTTGAATAAATCCCCAACAGTGTCACCAGCAAAGCACCCCCACACCACCACACCTCCTCCTCCATGCTTCATGGTGGGAACCAGGCATGTAGAGTCCATCTGTTCACCTTTTCTGCGTCGCACAAAGACACGGTGGTTGGAACCAAAGATCTCAAATTTGGACTCATCAGACCAAAGCACCGATTTCCACTGGTCTAATGTCCATTCCTTGTGTTCTTTAGCCCAAACAAGTCTCTTCTGCTTGTTGCCTGTCCTTAGCAGTGGTTTCCTAGCAGCTATTTTACCATGAAGGCCTCCTGCACACAGTCTCCTCTTAACAGTTGTTGTAGAGATGTGTCTGCTGCTAGAACTCTGTGTGGCATTGACCTGGTCTCTAATCTGAGCTGCTGTTAACCTGCGATTTCTGAGGCTGGTGACTCGGATGAACTTATCCTCCGCAGAAAAGGTGACTCTTGGTCTTCCTTTCCTGGGGCGGTCCTCATGTGAGCCAGTTTCTTTATAGCGCTTGATGGTTTTTGCGACTGCACTTGGGGACACTTTTTTGTTACTTAACTGCTTTTTTCTTGCCATAATTCAAATTCTAACAGTCTATTCAGTAGGACTATCAGCTGTGTATTCACCTGACTTCTGCCCAACACAACTCATAGTCCCAACCCCATTTATAAGGCAAGAAATCCCACTTATTAAACCTGACAGGGCACACCTGTGAAGTGAAAACCATTTCAGGTGACTACCTCTTGAAGCTCATCAAGAGAATGCCAAGAGTGTGCAAAGCAGTAATCAAAGCAAAAGGTGGCTACTTTGAAGAACCTAGAATATAAGACATATTTTCAGTTGTTTCACACTTTTTTGTTAAGTATATAATTCCACATGTGTTAATTCATAGTTTTGATGCCTTCAGTGTGAATCTACAATTTTCATAGTCATGAAAATACAGAAAACTCTTTGAATGAGGAGTGTCCAAAGTTTTGGTCTGTACTGTATATATATATATATATATACACACATTAAAGATGAGCGAATCATCCCAAATTCGCTTCGGCGAATGTTCGACGAATTTCTGACAAGATTCGTTCTTAATACGAATTTATTCGGTCGAATCTACGTTCAAAAAACAATCTTTGTTTTGCGAACATTCCTGCACAAATTACGAACGTACAGTCAGCATAGTTAAAAGTACGCAATACGTAAGCATTAGCGTACAAAAGTGTGTACGAATCCTTAGTGTACTATTTACTCGCGAATGCATCATACACACGAGGCTAGGCCGTGGCGTACAGTCTTTAGAGGCAGTCCATATGAGGTAGAAAAGTAAGGTGCTAGTTATCCAGCTAAGTGTATAATTTACTAAAAACACCGTACAATGAGTGCATAATAGGACACATTGCAGTACCAGAAAAAGAATACACACAATGGGCTAAAGTGCTTGAATGTTGCTGAACCAGTAAAAACAGTGTAGCTAAAATACAGCAAAGACATAAGTATGCAAACATTTTAGTTCAATCAATTTCACATTTGCAAGCATAAAAGGCTCATATATACTTTTGAGTATCTCCTAATGGCTCCTTAGTATGATAAAACACTGGAACACATAGTCCAAAATTCAATTGTAATCCACGTGAGGTAATTTTGTAATCCAAACAGGTAACGTGTAATCCACATGGATAATAGAAAATAGCAGCAATAGCAGAACCCTTTTTGCAAAGGGGGCTCCCAAATAACCTGAGAAGGGGGTAAAAAGGAAAATAGGTGTGCTTAGGCGCAACTGGGAATTTTCTGCAGAATGGTGTGGGGGGGGGGGGAGTCAAACTGGGCAATACAAACTAAACAAACAAACACAAAAAGTGCCAACTAGCTCTCACCCGTAAGGTGCAGTCCATGGTGTGGCTCCCATAGGTTCTCTTGAAGTGTCCTTGAGACAGCCAGTAGTTGGGTCCCTTAGATGAGGGACCTGAAGTCCTCCTCGCTTGAGCTGCTACTAAACGACATCAGAGGATGCTCCTGCCTTTTGTAGGCCACGCTCGCTGCCGTGGTGGAACTCCACTGCCCTCTTCTTCCGGAAGTCAGACTTGACTGGGTCCGGGTGGTGGTCACGCTGGTGAGTGCTGCAGCCACTTGCGCTTTTCCGGATCCTCCTGCCGGGACAGCAGGGGTAAGGACTTCCAGCTGCAGTGGTTCCGGCAAGGTTGCATCCAGGGAAGAAGCCCCAGCTTCCTTGGCTGCTGCTGACTTCGTCTTCCACGGCAGCTGGTATTGGTGGATCACTGTGGATTGGAACATAAATGATGACATTGTCAGCTGACCCAGCTGAAAGGACTGTGATGGTGGTGGTGGTGCTGGCAGTCCAGGGATCAGAGGCTCTGGCTGTGGCTGTAGCTTTTCCCTGAACCGGAGAACGCCATGTGGGGACTCCTGAAAGTAGTGCAAGCGTCCTGGACCTGGTGGTTCATCCGGCTACACTTCTGGTTCCGATGTAGGTACCAGGGGCTTAGAAAGGAGGGTAACCCCGGTAGCAAAGGGGCCTTTCAGGGATGCCATGGGGGTGTACTACACCTGATCCCCCATATACAGGCTGTGACGAGGTTGTGGCCTGACCTGCGGCCCACAAAGTACTCCTTTCCGTCCTCGTCGTCTGCTAGGAAGCCAGAGCCTCACAGGACAGTTCCCTTTCGGCATTCCAATGTAGGATTTCCTGGCCTAGGGTGGTCCAGTACCTGGATCACCTAGTCCTCCACTGCATTTTTGTAGTCCCAGAGGGTCTGCGCGTGGGCCATCACAGATGCTGGCACAATCTGGTTCTGCCTTATGGAAGGTGTTGTTGATCTCCTTTAGGGCGGCAAAGTGGACGCTCCAGCCACCTCAGCCACAGCAGCCGCATCAGCCGCCTCACGACGAGCCGCCTCACGATGCGCAGCAAGCTCAGCAGGCGTTAAGGAAAACAAGGGCACTGAAGCTGGGGTTCTCTTGATTTCAGAGTGTGACACCCTGATGTCTGGAGCGGGCGATGGTTCAGGGAACTCGTCCCCAAAGACCATCTGGTTCCAGTTGGGACGCAGATCTTTAGCCATGCTTGCTATACTGATCAGTGTTCAGCGCTGGTCTAAACTGGTTCGGAGGAGGGTGGAGTACTGAGGGAGGAGTCTTCACTCCCTATACGTGCAAAGAGTTAGATCCCGGTAGGCCAGGCTGTTTTTTTCCAGTTCTGAGGGGGGCGTATCTTCACTTTCCCAGTCTTGCGGGGGCGTATCGTCATTTTCCCGCCTCACAAAGAATGCATACATTTCGTACATTTTGTACGTATCATACGTATTGTTAGCATTCAAAATTTTGCGAAAATTTACGAATAATACGAAGCAAATCTGAAAAATGAGAAATGAGAAAATTTGTAAGATTCTATACGAATCTACGGAGCAGCGAATAGATTCGCTCATCTCTAATAAATATATATATATATATATATATATATATATATATATACACATACATAATACATTTGCACACATATAGTTGATAAATAAATGTCACTGTAAAAGGGAATGAGCAACTAAAGACTAAAAAAAAAAAGCTAAAGAGCATCTTATTTTAAACTTAATAAATATCTTGTTACTCTCTGACAATTCTTCCCCATCTTACCAGGCAGCTCACCGGGTCACCACTCCACTCTAATTTGAATCTATCATCGAAATAGACAATGAATCCAATTTGGAGATGATGGTACCTGTGCAAGTGTATTGTAATCATGCTTTTATTGTATGCTAACGATGCTACTTTGCATCTCAACTACTCAGCTACTTGGCAATCTGTGCTGCCATAGCAGATCTGATACACACTCCTACAATGAGTATTGCTTCGGAGGAGTGAATTATGCTGCTATGATCACTCTCTAAGATACTATAGAAGACACTGTTAATAAATAGTTATATATTACATGCAAATATGGATTGTGCACATGATCCTGCTACAAATTGTTTTACAGTCTATGCTGCAGTTGTGTTTGAAAGTTTGTGAACCCTTCAAATTTTCCCAGTCCTAAAGGTAGATACAAATCACCAAATCAAACAAATGAGTCAAAAACATTACACTTGAGCATTTATTTATTGAGCAAAATTATCTAATATGACATGTCTGTGAATGGCAAAAGTATGTGAACCTTTAGTATAATTCGAAGGTGAAATTACATTCAATCAATAGAATGGTGCTAGTGGGTGACCTATTTTATTTAACCCGTTCCCGACATCTGCAGTACATGTACAGCAGATGTCAGGTCTTTGAAGCGGAGTGTAGCGATCTGCATAGCTGCTGGGTGCTTGCTGTTTCACACAGCAGACACCCAGGGCTGATGTCTGCGATCGGCAGAAATGCCGATCATGGACATTTACCCCTCAGATGCCATGGTCAAATGTGACCACCCATCTGAAAGGTAAAAAAACAGTAAGCACGCTCTTTCTCGATAGGAGCGCCTCCCCATGTCTGAGATCAGAAAAGGTGTTCCATTGCAGTAATAAGCCAAAGACTGTACTAGGCTTGCGATGGGCATCCTTGAAGTAAACATCTGGTTTGACCTCATGTTGTTCTATTCTATTGAGGGATTGTTTGTGATGCCGGGGTGATGTACTTGGTACAGGAATTTTATCAGTATTGTTTCTATGTTTTGATGTGCTTGTCGTGATTGTATACTGTGATATTATATAATCTTACTTTTTCAATAAAATTGGATTTTAGATTTTTATACATATTAGGGGTGTTGCCTCTGTTTCTTGCTGGGACTGTTTTTGTATGGCTCTGTATCTGGTTTGACATTGCCTTCAGCCGCTGTAGTTGTGACTGGTTCCACTTACATCATGACAAATGGTCACATGACACAAGGGGATATGGTCTCTGCCTTGGGGTTAGAGCAGTAACTCCCAACCTCTGTACAGTGGGAAACTGAAATGAGCCCCTACAACTACTCCATGCCTACTGTAAAAGTGAGAGATGTAGCAGTCAGATTCCAAGGAAATCTTAACACGGTCGAATCCAAGGCAGAAATGTAAGCTTGACCCTCGCAGATTTGTATTTTGATTGTTGTTGATCTGACAGAGGATAGGTTCCTGTGGCTGGACATTTCCTTTAAGCAAACTGTATCTCTATCTTTTTTTCTATTTGTAGGTCTGTAATATGGTACTTGTCTTTATGCACATTAGATTACCATCGACTGGACTTGCAGATTTAGGTTTGGTCGGCCACCTATTATATATGGGGCCATACTACTCTCACTTAACATCATTGGTTGAATGTTCTTGTTCAGGTAGAGAAAAGCCAACACCAGAAGTATCAGGTTACCGCTTTCTACTCTCTCGCCATTAGAAACACATACATACTTAACTGAACTCAGTATTCATGTGTATAGATCACAAGGAATAGCTCACGGCTGAGCTGCCATTTGTCCAATAGCTATAAAAGGTGCATGGGCATACAGTGAAATTATGGGACCCCATAGCAAAGGTCTTATATATATCAGCACACAAACACGCATCCTTGATCCAGCACAAAGCATGATACTTACATCCACCACAAAGCATGACAATACACTTGCACAGGTAGCGTCATCTCCAAATTGGATTCATTGTCATGGTACATTTTCTGCCTCCCATACAGCAGGTCCTGGGTTCAAAACCTGGCAGAGACAATCTGGAAAAAAAAGCAGTAACAAATATACAGGAGTGTCCTCAAGCGCTATCAGAATGCTGAAGGCCCATCTCCCTTCATGTCATAGTGTCTATGCCTGGACCCCACAGAAGCAGCATCTGAAAGGGTGAGGCGCTGAACTGTGACAACATCAAGAAGAGCAGGGACTCATTACAGCATCAGAAAGGGGGTGAGGCCAAAAGTCCTGATTGGGACCTCCAACCTGCATGGTCTGATTCCATGGATAGAAAACCACTAGCCATGTGCTCATAAAATCTGACCAAAATACCTGTCCACTCCCACACAGAAACACTCTGGAAGTTGTGAAATTATTTTCTATTTTAGGATGATGCAGTAGAATTATTCATGTACATTATAGCATGCATTATTCGGAAATGTATAAAAATTGCAATGCTAATTTTTTCCTAAATTACTTCAAAAGAACATTAATGCTTATGAAAATGTGTAGAAATCAAGAGTCTTACTTCCTTCTTGGATTCACGTCCCCTCCTGTCCCTTCGTTGAACTTGATGGACTTTTTGATGTTTTTTTTTCAACCATATTAACTGTGCAACAATGTAACATAATTTCTCTTCCACTAGTGAGTTGAATGGATGTTGCTTTTGTCAGTTGTCTAAAACGTGCATATGGGTTTTGTGAAGCATTAGTCCTTAATAGGGAACATGCTGTAAAACAGCAGTTATCTTTAAAGCGTCTCCTTGTTTTCATCATGCAACTTTAAGTGAGGAGGATTCATGTAGGGAATATGGAGCTCACAGCAAAATACATCATTAGAGATATATCGATGGGACAAGTATGTGGCATTACTGAGCTGTCGCTGTAATCTTCCTGAAATAAGCCAGGAGTATTAACTCCATCCACACAGATGATTTCTCACTTTCCCTGCATCTCATTTGTTCATTTGGATAGAAGTTAGAGGCTCAAGTTTAACCTGCATTTTTTACACACCAAGATTGGACAACTTATTTCACAGAAGTAGTCTGTGAACTAAGAAATGTGGTCAAGGACTTCTAATATTGTATAAACATCAATGGCATGTTCTGTATGTATCCTAGTATAGTTTACAAACTGCTGAGAGTGCACAGCTTGTATTTATATACAGGCACTGGTAACTTTGCCAAAGTAGGCATGTAGCCAGTGGCGTAACTAGAATGGACTGGGCCCTACAGCAATTTTTTTAACTGGGTCTCCTTGGGATCTTGGGGGCCATTCAACTGCTACATGGTGATGTGTTTCCCTCTTTATGCACTGAAGCTGGCACGTTCCCTGAGTTTTTCCGGCAAGATGGTGCACCACCACATTATGGGTGTCAGGTCCGAGCATTCCTAGATGAACAGTTTCCTGGAAAGTGGATTGGTCGTTGTGGGCCAGTTGAATGGCCCCCCCTTAGACTTTTATCTTTGGGGTCATCTGAAGTCAATTGTCTATGCTGTGAAGATACGAGTAGAGATGAGCGAGCAGTGCTCGTTACGAGCACTGTAACGCTCGGGTCCCGTGTGCAATGCCCGCAGGCATTGCGGATCCGTCCTCATCTGCATGTAAGTCAATGAGGACGGATCGTTTGGTATGACACTCATACCAAACGGTTCCGTCCTCACCCGTCTTAAAGTCAGTGGGGACGGAACCTGCGGGCATTGCACACGGGACTCGATCGTTACAGTGCTCATAACGAGCACTGCTCGCTCATCTCTAGATACGAGATGTGCAGCACCTGAAACTACAGATACTGGAAGCCTGTGCTAGCATTTCTTCTGAGGTGTTGCTATCAGTGTGTGAAGAGTGGGAGAAGAGGGTTGCATTGACAATCCAACACAATGGGCAGCACTTTGAACACATTTTATAAGTGGTCAGAAACTTGTAAATAACTCATGAAAGAATAAAGTTATGTTAAAACCAAGCACACCATTGTTTTTTTTGTGAAATTCTCAATAAGTTTGATGTGTCACATGACCCTCTTCCCATTGAAAAAACTAAAGTTGGATCCAAAATGGCCGACTTCAAAATTGCCACCATGGTCACCACCCATCTTGAAAAGTTTCCCCCCTCCCATATACTAACATGCCACAAACAGGAAGTTAATATCACCAACCATTCCCATTTTATTTAGGTGTATCCATATAAATGGTCCACCCTGTATAATGCAATGCATTAAAGAGGTTATGTCTTCCCCACACACACACTTTACTAGACCTGTAAAGGGAAGATTACTTACCTTCTTCCCATTGCTGGCTCCACATTTCCTCTCCTCCAGGCCTGTAATGCTCTGCTGCACTCCCTCGCTGTAAACATCCGATTTTACATTGCCGCATCCAATCACTTGCATCCAGTCAATATTCAGGCTTTTTTTGGTTCCAGCAGGTTTTGGCATAAACTGGTAGGCAAACTTGAGTATTCTGCTTTATCTCTCTCTCTGCTGTGCTAAACTCAGCTGTAGTCTGGCATCTGGACTCCAGACCAGTTCTGGTACCTCTGGAGTGGGGTGCCTTTGGCTGTTGACCCCCTCGCAATATTCTGTCTGTAAATCGATAAAGAGTCGGGGTGCTCTATGAACTGTTTCCCTCTGGAGAGACTCCTGCTGCTACATCTTGGCATGTCTGCATCCAAAGCTAGCTTAGAACAACTGAACTAACACTTCCTGCAGCCTTTCCCTTGGTAGGAAGCAGGGCTAGCCCACTTCTACCCAAAAGGGGGAGAATAGAATGGTGAGTTCCATTCCATTTAAAGATCTCCGCTACCACCTGCTGGTGAACCAGGCATGTTAGATGTACAAAACTGTTTCATAGCAGAACAATTAATGCACATTGTAAGAAGACCTGGAATAAATACACAGATGACAATATAGATAGCCCATTAGAGACGGTACCAGGGTGTAGGAATGGTAATACCACTCTGGAGTATAACAGTTGTGTCATATGACCACTTGTCATGATATAAGGGGAGCGGAAACCGCCACAACCATTGTTTGGCTGCAGCTATGTCAAACCGGATGGTTACATCAAGGGAGCCCAGCAGAGCATTGCAGGCTGGGAGAAGTACGAGTGGGGAACTGGTGCCAGAAGTAGGTTAGTAATCTTCCCTTTACCGGTACGATAAAGTGGTAGGTTTGCCAAAACCCCACCGATTCTTGCACAAACCCTTTAAGGAAACTGCTACATGTCATATGCATGGCCATAACTACCAGGGTAGCAGACATAGCTGTTACTATAGGGCCCAACATGTAAGGGGGTCTAACTCTAATCAGAGGAGCTAATGCACAGCCTGTGATGACAATGGATGATGCATTTTAAGATTTACTATGGAGCCCTAGGGTTACCCCTGCTGTGCACACGATCCCTCATCATTTTTTGCATTATCCATGTACTATTGTAAGGGGTGGAAACAGAGGCGTTGCTAGGGTCTCAAAAGATCCGGGGCCCAAGCCCCAATGAATATGGCCCTCAGTCGCCCCCCCCCGGCATACAATCCCCCACAGTCACACCCCCCGGCATAAAAACCCCCACAGTCACCCCCGGTTTTAGACAAAATGGGGCTCTGGGCAAAATCAAAAGTGGGGCCAAAAATTTTGTAATAATGCGCTAACAACACAGTTACTGTATTTTTGGCTTTATAAGACGCACCACAGATTTTAGAGTAGCAAAATAAGAAAAAAATATTTTTCATCAGACCTCAGATCACCTTTTCCGACCCCATCAGACCTCAGATCAGACCACTCAGCCCCCATCAGACCTCAGATCAGCCCACTCAGCCCCCATCAGACCTCAGATCAGCCCACTCAGCCCCCATCAGACCTCAAATCAGCCCACTCAGCCCCCATCAGACCTTAAATCAGCCCACTCAGCCCCCATCAGACCTCAGATCAGCCCACTCAGCCCCCATCAGACCTTAAATCAGCCCACTAAGCCCCCATCAGACCTTAAATCAGCCCACTCAGCCCCCATCAGACCTCAGATCAGCCCACTCAGCCCCCATCAGACCTTAAATCAGCCCACTCAGCCCCCATCAGACCTTAAATCAGCCCCCATCAGACCTCAGATCAGCCCACTCAGCCCCCATCAGACCTCAGATCAGCCCACTCAGCCCCCATCAGACCTCAAATCAGCCCACTCAGCCCCCATCAGACCTTAAATCAGCCCACTCAGCCCCCATCAGACCTCAGATCAGCCCACTCAGCCCCATCAGACCTTAAATCAGCCCACTCAGCCCCCATCAGACCTCAAATCAGCCCACTCAGCCCCCATCAGCCCCCATATGAGCCCACTCAGCCCCCATATGCAGCGTCAGGTCATCGTGCGCATACTACGTCCTGACGCGGGATTTCTCTTCAGGCGCGCTTTCCACCAGCGAAGATTGGTGAAAGCACCCTGTTCTGTAAATAAGCCTCAGCCTGTACCAGGCTTCCAGGTTCATTGTTAGTATATCCCAGTTCAGGCCACTAGGTGGCAGCAGTGAACTGTGATATAATGATTTCAATACAGACTAATGGAGCAATTTACATCTGATGATTGTAAGTTGTGGTCCACTTAGGGGACTTAAAAAGTAAAAAAATAAAAAAAAAGTTTTGAAAATATTTAAAAAAACGTAAAATCACCCCATTCTCCACACAAAAAAGAACAAAATGGCATTATAGGCATGCAAAAACACCCATACTTTTAAAATATTGAAAACAAGTTCGCCTATATGGTGTAATAGAACACTTTATCTCCCAAGAAAATTGAATAAAAAGTAATAAACACACCCCAAAATGACAGGCTATGTACTTAAGCTTTATTTTCAAAATTTCCTGTGGGGATTTGAACTCACAACCTACTACATTACAGACAAGTACCTTAACCACTGGGCTATTGAGCTCAGTGTTAAGTCAATGGTGAAAAACCTCATAGAGGTTTCTCTGATATTGAAAAACCTCCTAAGAGGTTCTCTTGCATTATACAAGACAACTTCTATGAGGTTTTTCATCATTGGCTTAACACTGAGCTCCATAGCCCAGTGGTTAAGGTACTTGCCTGTAATGTAGAAGGTTGTGAGTTCAAATCCCCACATGAGTGTTTTAAAATTATAGTCTAAACTAGACTTATAAATATACAGGGTGTTCCCAAGCATAGTGGGAATACCCCTTTCACAGTTCATAACACTAACTCCATATATGGACATAGCCATAACCTGGGAAATTCCCCACTCTGGAGTCCCGACTGAAGCAGGGGGCCCCCTTAGAGGATCGGGTCCCACTGCAGCTGTTTCCACCAGTCCCGAGGTTCGGGGCAGTGGTAGATTGATCCGGCCAGGGCCCGGATAAAAAGCCCTAGCGACGCCCCTGGGTGGAAAAGTCTCCAAGAGATGAGTAGCACCGCCACTCTGCCACTGCTGCCCCAATAATGTACTGGGAACACAATGGTGTAATGCCAACACTGTGTACCCAGTGTACTTTTATGCTTTAATTGCATTTATCTTGCATCTTTTTTGTGTCTGAATAACATTTTAGTATTTTTTTGTGCATATTTATTTTGCACGGTATTTATTGGGAGCATTGCTATCATCTTCTGTTTTTTTGTTTGCATGCTTTGGATTAAGCATGTATCATCACTAACTCCCTATTTTGGAGTGGTGTTCGCCCTTTTTCTTTATGTTGCTTAGTCAAATATTGCTTTATTGTGACATTGCATAATTTTGCCATTACATTGTGTGCTTTAGCCCGATACTGTGATATCAATACATTACACCTGTGCATTAAAATTGTTAGAGGTTGGTGGAGAGGTGCAGCATTACAAGTTTTGCTATATGGCCCTATAGTGACTTATTACCCCCCTGGTCATATGTTTTAATTGCACACCAAACATGAGATTCCAAGCAATACATATTGGTGTTTTAATTATGAAGTATTACAGTGCCTTGTGAAAGTATTCGGCCCCCTGGAACTTTTCATTTTTTTGCCACATTTCAGGCTTCAAACAAAAAGATTTAACATTTAAAATTTTTGGTGAAGAATCAACAACAAGTGGGTCACAATTGTGAAGTGAAACAAAATTTATTGGATCATTTAAACTTTTTTTGTAATAATAAAACTGAAAAGTGGGGCGTGCAAAATTATTCGGCCCCCTTGCATTAATACTTTGTTGCGCCACCTTTTGCTGCGATTACAGCTGCAAGTCGCTTGGGGTATGTCTCTATCAGTTTTGCACATCTAGAAACTGAAATTCTTGCCCATTCTTCCTTGCAAAACAGCTCGAGCTCTTTGAGGTTGGATGGAGAGCATTTGTGAACAGCAGTTTTTTAGCTCTTTCCACATATTCTCAATTGGATTCAGGTCTGGACTTTGACTTGGCCATTCTAAGACCTGGATACTTTTATTTTTGAACCATTCCATTGTAGATTTTGCTTTATGTTTGGGATCATTGTCTTGTTGGAAGATAAATCTCCGTCCTAGTCTCAGGTCTTTTGCAGACTCCAACAGGTTTTCATCCAGAATGGTCCTGTATTTGGCTCCATCCATCTTCCCTGTCCCTGCTGATGAAAAGCAGGCCCAAACCATGATGCTGCCACCACCATTTTTGACAGTGGGGATGGTGTGTTTAGGGTGATGAGCTGTGTTGCTTTTATGCCAAACATATCATTTTGCATTGTTTCCAAAAAGTTGGATTTTGGTTTCATCTGACCAGAGCACCTTCTTCCACATGTTTGGTGTGTCTCCCAGGTGGCTTGTGGCAAACTGTAAACAAGACTTTTTATGGATATCTTTGAGAAATGGCTTTCTTCTTGCATCTCTTCCATAAAGGCCAGATTTGTGAAGTGTTCGACTGATTGTTGTCCTATGGACAGACTCTCCCACCTCAGCTGTAGAGCTCTGCAGTTCATCCAGAGTGATCATGGGCCTCTTGGCTGCATCTCGTATCAGTCTTCTCCTTGTTTGAGATGAAAGTTTAGAGGGATGGCCGGGTCTTGGTAGATTTGCAGTGGTCTGATACTCCTTCCATTTCAATATGATCGCTTGCACAGTGCTCCTTGGGATGTTTAAAGCTTGGGAAATCTTTTGGTATCCAAATCCGGCTTTAAACTTCTCCACAACAGTATCACGGACCTGCCTGGTGTGTTCCTTGGTCTTCGTTAGCAGAACCCTGAGACTATCACAGAGCAGGTGCATTTATACGGAGACTTGATTACACACAGGTGGATTCTATTTATCTTCATCAGTCATTTAGGACAACATTGGATCATTCAGAGATCCTCAATGAACTTCTGGAGTGAGTTTTCTGAACTGAAAGTAAATGGGCCGAATAATTTTGCACGCCCCACTTTTCAGTTTTATTATTTCAAAAAAAGTTTAAAAGATCCAATAAATTTTGTTCCACTTCACAATTGTGACCCACTTGTTGATTCTTAAATGATATATCTTTTTGTTTGAAGCCTGAAATGTGGCAAAAGGTTGAAAAGTTCCAGGGGGCCGAATACTTTCGCAAGGAACTGTATGTGTTCTACATGAGTTATCTACATAAGACCACCCCTTCAATATGCTTCATTATGCACCCACCCTGCAGAGAAAATGTCATTTATGATAGTGCCTGTTCCAATTAATGCATGTGTCATGTCACGCAGGGAACAGCGCATACGTGACTTCTACCCACAGCACTATCCTGCCCCAAACAGCGGCCCCCAACTAGTGTTTAATCTGATGAAGGGGCCAGTATGGCCCAGAAACGTGTCATTTTACCAATGAAGAACATTAAAATCAATATACTTGTTTCGACGCTTATGAAAATGCCATGTCCTCCACAATGAGGACATCTTTTTGTAGCCACTATCACAACAAAGTAATTTATGCCCTACATTGTAGACGGATCATGCCAAAGACAACACATAAGACTTTTCTGTGGTGTGGGACAACTTTAGAGGAATGTTTTATATGAAACTTTATTTTACATATTTCATAAAGATATGCATGCAGGTTTATTCATAACGTACATACAGATCATGGGGCTAGAGGACTGAATACCAAGAAGTTGACAGAAATTAGAAATGTTTTAATAACCCATGTGTCGCATATCTATCACTGCCATTTGTCTGGACACGGCACAGAGATCAATGGATTGCCGTGGCGCACTATTTCCCCAGAGGCTTTCTACTGTAGAATTCCATTTGGAGCACAGTGAGATAGCTGATATGTTCATGAGCCTATCTTACTGGGAAGTCTGATGTGTGCGGCTCTCATGATGTACCACTGACATTACTGCATTGTTTCCTAGCTCAGTGACAGTATTTCTTATAAAACAGCACCATCTTGATGAGGAAGCTGAGGATCGGGGAACCTCCTGTTAGTTATTTAAAGATTTTAATTAATTATTGGATGAAAGTCTTTTACACTTGGTAGTGCCTGAATTTCATCGACCGGATGATATACACTACTCACAAAAAGTTAGGGATATTCGGCTTGTGGGTGACATTTCAGGATGAACCTAAAAGGCACTCTAACCTTTACAGGTGAATTTAATGTGACCTTCTCTAAACTTTTGAATGCACATGTCCAACTGTTCAATGTTTCTGTACTTTTTGCACAACTTGCTGTTCTTTAACAAGGAGCTAACAGCAAAATTCACAATAAGTGCTTGATCCATGAATCCTGCAATAAATTTCCTGGTTAAATTAGAACTGGTATTTAAAGAGTCCTCCTCATCATGCTGTTCAAATTTTGACATCATGAGACCAAGGAGACACCTAAAAAAACAGTACCTCACCATTGAGAGACTTCAAGCAGAATATTTCTCAGATGAAAGTGGCTACTGAGCTAAGAGTGTCACAGAGTGTCATCAGCAGGTTGCAACAGATACAGAGAGACTGGAAGAGTCACAGAAAGGCCTAGAAGTGGACATATTTTGGCCACATCCCACACTGATGACCGCTTCATTGTGAGCAATGGCCTGCAGAACCGGATGATGAATGCCACACAACTCCCTGCACATTTAAGGGAGGTGAGAGGCACCCAAGTCTCACATCAGACTATTCAAAACCGTTTACTTCAGCGTGGTCTGCATGCTAGATGACCTGCAAAGCTACCTGACCACACCACCAGGCACAGGCATCATCGTCTTTCATGGGCCAGGGAGCATCTACGCTGGACGAGGGACCGGTGGGCCTCGGAGCTGTTCACTGATGAAAGTTGATTAACACTGAGGAGACATCAAGGAGAGCGCTATGCATAAGCAACTTTTGACACTAGTCGAGCCTTTAGTGGTGGTGGTGTTACAGTGTGGACAGGTGTGTCTACTCAATACAACTGCCCTACACCTTGTGAATGGTACAGTGACAAGCCAATACTACTTGAATAACATCATTAATCCAGTCATTGTGCCTCTGCAAAAACAACACAGGTCTAATTTCATCTTCATGGACGACAATGCGCCAGCTTATCGAGGTCACATCATTAGGGAATGGCTGCTGAAGACTGGGGGACCTCAAGTGGAGTGGCCAGACCTGAATCCCATCGAAAACCTATGGGATCAGCTGAGTTGCCTTGTAGAGGCTTGTAACTCTGTACTCCAGAACCTCAATTAGCTGAGGGCTACCCTTCAAGAATAGTGGAATGCCATGCATCCCACATATATACTGACCAAATGCACTATATATTTTATCTTTCCCAATGCCAGAAGACCTCTAATGAATATAGAAAGAGCAGGCTCCAGCTTTGTACTACACTGATTAAAATCAGCCTGTTGCGTTGTGTTTGGTTTTGTATTTTTAGCCATGGTGATTCACACCTTCACATAACTTTGTATTTTTCTTTGCAGTATGCACTTGGAGGTCTGGCTATCTCCTTTTTGGTCATGTATTCCTGACTAACCCATCTTTCTCACTGGTTGATTGTATAAAAGTTGATAGTATAAAAGCTGGAGCCTACTTACTCATCGGAGGTTTGCTGGCACCAGGAAAGGTAAAATACAGAGTGGGTTCAGTGTATAGTTGGAACCTGCCTTCCCCTTAGTTCATTGGATGCATGCTGGTACCACAAGAGGTAGCGTTTGGAGTAGGTTCCCATCTAAAAGGTTATCTTACCATGGTAGATGGGCACAAATGATTTTGATCAAAATGTATTTGCTCGGTACCTCACATTCATTTATATCTTGAGTATAGCATCAGTTTATGTTTTGTGATAGTGTATTTTGTGTGTGCGGTTCTGTTGCATTGTGTTTGGTTTTGATACAGTAGAAAACTGTGTCACCCTGAGAAGAGTTTTTAATATATTTATGATAATTAGTGCATGCACTCTGTGTCTCCATTAAAGACGCACATTCTAGATTTATAAATAATATGACATATGTTCACTACACATGGTTCCTCCTCCACACAGGAACACATTTCCTTGTAGAGGAGCTTTAAGATTATTTGAAATTCCAATCCTCAAATTATCCGCCATTCTCCAACCAAAGCTTATACAATATAGTGTGGTCAGCCGAGAAAGCATGTGTCCTTTACATTTGAAGCATGGCCGTTAGGTGGATTCTGATTAGTCCATCAATTTGGCATTCCTCTAGTGATATTACTGAAGATATATATATATATATATATATATATATATATATGAGAAAAATAGGCAGCACACTCACTTAACAATAAAACAAAAAGTCCTTTTACTTACCCATAATGTGGGACCGCGACGTTTTGGCTCTGAACTAGAGCCTTTCTCAAGCTCTAGTGTGCAAAGCAGTAATCAAAGCAAAATGTGGCTACTTTGAAGAACCAAGAATATAAGACATATTTTCAGTTGTTTCACACTTTTTTGTTAAGTATATAATTCCACATGTGTTAATTCATAGTTTTGATGCCTTCAGTGTGAATCTGCAATTTTCATAGTCATGAAAATACAGAAAACTCTTTGAATGAGAAGGTGTGTCTGTACTGTATATATATATATATATATATATATATATATATATATATATATATATTGTGGTGATGTGTATGAGTGGAGGGAGTGTATATCTCACCCAGGTTTCTCAGCTAGGTGAGGTAGCTGAAATCCAGAAAGATGCATTTGCTTCAGCACATCATAGTCTGCTGGAGTTGTTTTAGTTTATATGGGCTGGATTTCTTTGGATTGGGAGATAGGTTTAGTAGAGGGATTTCCCAGTCCATAACCCTCCATTACAGGTTTTCCCATAGCCCAAGGTGATCCCAGTTAGGGCCTCTACGGATCATAACTGGGGAAATAAAGCAGACCTCAGAATGCCTGGTGACAGCCAGGAGGGCTGTTAGACCAAAAGGGGGATTGAAGCCTGGAGAGAGTCATTATGTGGTTACAGTCAGAAGGACTGTTGGACTGTGATCCCCTGAGGTGTTTTTTGATTTATGTTTTGTTATGTTGAAGTGACCAAATAAAGCACGGTTTGGATTTTGAAACCCTTTGTCTCTGTGAAAATCTGTAATTGCTGACCCCACTGCGAGTACAGTAGGCAGGGAAAACACATTTACACGGTGAGTTCTAACTTGCACCCAACCCGCTCTCCCTGCCTACCTGAAGAGCAAGCCCTAAGCTGCAAGTCCATAACTGGCCAGGCAATGCTGCCCTGAGAAAAAAAAGACTGACACATACTCCTGAACATTTATAATCTCTGGATAGCATTTCCAACTTTTAGTATCACTTTTTTCTAGTTCTTCATATTCTTTATTTTATACTAGAGATTAGCGAATCATTAAAAAAATTATTCGCCGAACATTCGCCAAACTTTTCCTAAAATTTGTATATTCCACGAATAGATTCGTTGTATTTGCGTACAAAATATATGTTATTATGTGCTATTAGCGAACATTCGCTCACTAATAACGAACGTTCATTTATAAAATGTACGCAACTTCTTAGAAGACGTACGCATGAGCGTACAAATAGCTTATGAATCTCAGCATACTATTGTCTAAGCGATTATGTAATACGCAGGCACGTACGAGGAGAGGCCGCGGCATGCACTCCTCAGAGGCAGAGCGAATATTCGAGACATATATATGGTAAAGTGCAAATACATTATTATAGGTATAATATAAAAATTTTAAATATCACCTACCTAGTATGCTCACAGACACGTTGTCATAGAACTGGAGCAGAGTCCCAAACTCAGTCGCAATTTGTAATCCACATAGGTAAAATTGTAATCCAAATGGGTAAAAAAAAAGCAGCAAAGGTTCCTTAAAAAACCCTCTTTCAAGGGGCTCCCCAAATAACCTGAAAAGGGGGAAAAAGGGATTAGGCGCACGAATGCGCAACCTAATTTCCTGAGTTGCCTCGTCATCCTCCCGCGCTGGAGAACGGGGCGGAACTACCAGGGAGGAGTCTGCATCGCTGAATTGAATTCGTACACAACAGCGTATAGAGTAACTAAATTATACGTAGAATAGCGTATAATTTATAGGACACACTACGTAGCGAATGCGTACAAAAGCGAATCACCTAATATTCGGATTCGCTTCGCAGCTGAAAAATCCCAAGATTCGATACGAATCTACGAAGCGGCGAATAGATTCGCTCATCTCTATTTTATACTATGAAATAAAAAGTTATATTTTACCATGTAGAGCGGAATAAGGTTTCTAGTTGCCCCAAGAGCAAATTTCAGAGTTCAGACGAGTCTGCAAGCAGTTTTCTCTCACTTCTAGTTGAGCTTACCTGAGCCAAGCTTGCATGTGGAAGGAAGATTTGGAAGAGAGAGATGCCAGCCACACATGTTTGGCCATCAGCTACTTAATGTGTATGGCTGGGGTAATGATCAGAAAGGAGTGTTTCTAGAAGTTTCATTCACAACAATTGCCCTGTGTAAAGGTATGGCTGATCACTCATACGCAAATGCTCATTAGTTGTATGAAGGCATTGCTGTTGCAGACTAAATCACTGTTTCTGGGCAGCAGAATGTACTGTTAAAACAGAGATCTGCTGCCTAGATAAAATTATGTGATCCCTCATCCCCATACAGTCAAGGTGATTGCTGCATGTAAATGCAGCTCTCACCTCCTCTGCTGAGCGTGAAATTGTTGGCTGATCTTATCATGCAAGATGCTGTAGCACCCTGCAAATATTGACTATATTGATTATAAATTTGACATATAAACATATAGATATATATATATATATATATATATATATATATATATATGTATATATATATTCCCTATATAAATTAACATGATATTTGAAGGGGTATTCCGGTAAAGTAACCTATACATATAACCAGAGTTTCAATTTACCTTGCAATCCATTTGTCTAGCTCCTGTGTGAGCCTGCAACACACAGAGTATCATGGTGCATGATCTTCCCTCACAAAACTTCAAAGACTACAATCCCCACAATCCCTAGCTGTCCCACTGTGAGTGTTGCTGTTTATTGATTGGCTGCCTGATATACAGTCTAGTCACGCCACCTCTTCTCAGTAATCACCAGCACACTAACATGCCCTTTGTTTCGCAAGACATTTAGCTAGAGAATTGATAGCAACACACTGAGCATGCTCGACCTAAGAAAGGCTCAGAACTACAGGTCGATGCCATGGTAACTTATGAGTAAACACAGTGGGTAGCAGAGGAAGAACTACTTCTATAACTACTGAAGGGTAAATGTGAAATTATTATATTAGGTAATTATTGATGATGAATTAGTCTAAAAGACTAAAAGTTATATTTATTGTAACCAGAATACCCCTTTAAATACATTTTAATAAATCATTTTAATAAATTCATATTTTAGTTATTTAAAAATAAAAAATGAGCCCATTTTCTCAGCAAGGTGACCTCTTGCAGATGGGACCTACACTAAAATAATTCCCCTTTCCTTGGGCCTAAGCCTCTGAATGAACTCAAGGAAATTAGGAGCCAGCTATATTCTACCCTGATTAAAATAGCCATGGATGGGTGGATAGGGTGCAAAGCAAAATATAGAGAGATATAGTCAGCACAACTTATAATGCAAAATACATATGCAGCAGCACAAAGACTGAATACAGTATATGGGCTGATAATAATAATAATAATAATATGAAAATGCTTTGCGTCATAGAAAGTGCCTAATGTTAGCTGGTGTGGCAGGAATGAATCTGATCTGACCTACAGGGAAATCCTATTGTTAGCCATACATTCAGGAAAAGTACTATGTACTGTGCGTGCTCGCTAATTGGAACCTGTGATCCCTCCCATTTGTTTTATCACTACATATGGCGGCACCTGAGTAATGACTTGTGCCAAATTGTCATAAAAATGTGTCATCTGCGCCTGAGATGAGTTCGTTTTGCAGTTCACATGGAAGTAAATATTACATAGGATGTGCAAGGAGTAATGCACAATTACAAAGCTTTTAGGGTAAATTTAATATACGATTGTGGTGATGGGTTGTTTGGAGACACAAGGTGACACACCACAGGCTGCTATCTATTTTGTGGGTCAGGAGTCCTAGAAAAAACATGAGCAACAGAGAGGAGGTTTTGTGAAATGCGTGGGAAGCCAACATATTGCTCTGTGAATATCTCACAGGGAAATTCTGATGAAAAAATAACTAGTTTTAGAATATTCATTTCTTAAACCTCATCATGCAGCCATCAAGTCAAATTACATGAACAACAAAGTATCCTATCATCTCAACACAGAATTTAAGAGAAGAAGGTCGGGGAGGAAATAACTAGAGATATATTTCTATCCAAGGCAAAAAGGCGTAAAGAAAATGACTGCTAACTGCAATAAAAATAAGCTAATTACAACCCGTGGTTATGCTCCCTCCTCAAAATATTTAAACTCAACTATTGCTTTAATGTTGCAATGTTCAATTTACAATAGCAGTGCTAATCACGATGACATCACAAGATACATGACATCATACATGACCTCACAAGGCACACTACATCACAGTTGATGCAAGATATATAAAAATATGAAGTGCAGCTATTCACTTTGTGTTATTCAGCTCTTGGGAATTTATCTAGCTATGGCTGTTCCAAGAGGATTGGTATGCTGATCAGTCAAGCCCTATCTAGTCGACGTCCAATCCCAGAGCCAGGGATTTCAGTCTTGTGCTGACTGTTTGCCTGTGATTCCGATCGTGGCTCCTGTTTGTTCTCTGTTTTTTGAACAATGCTGCATTTTTGTTGGACTTTCCTGTTTACTGACCTTGGTTTATTTTTGGATTAACCCCTTGTCTGGTGATTAGTCTTTTACTTTTTCTCCTGGCTTTGACTTTCAACTCGTTTCTGGTTTAACCCACCGTCTGCTGTTTTGGCTTATACTGACTCTGGCTCAGCCTATGGCTTGTTTACTCTCCTTATACTTCCTGACATCTAATAGGTCTGTTACTTGTGAGTAGTGTTCAGCAAAGCGAGCTTAGGATCATAGATCCGAAGTTTCTTCAGTCAAAACTCACAAGACTTCAGTGAATAACTTCTGACTGATTTTTTAACTTGAAAACCATTTTAACACCTTTGCGCCCAGCACTGTGGGCGCGTGTTTAAAGATGGCGTTATGATAGCGTAAAGATGTTTAAAGATGGGTGTTATGGCCGCTGGTGTACTGCTGATTTATACAGCAGACACCCGCGGCTCATGTCCGTGGCCGGCAGCAATGCCGATCGCGGACATTTAACCCTCCGGATGCCACGGTCAATCCTGGCGATCGGGGGAACCGGAGTATGTATGCAGCAGCCCCTGTCATAGTCAATAACAGGAGGCTGCTGCATAGACTTTCCTATGGAGCCCTTCTGTATAATAGGGCTCCATAGGAAAGCATTAAAAGCATTTTTGCGGGGCAATCTGAACTTTTTATTGATACCATTCTGGGGTGTGTTTATGACTTTTTGATCGCTTTTTATTAATTTTTTTTTAGAAAAAAAAGCGACAAAAAATGGGGAATCAGCCATTTTGACACCTTTTTTCCGTTTTTTTCATATTTTTATAATATGGGCGTTTTCGCACATGGCGATACCCATGATGTGTATTTTTTAATTTTTTTAATACTTTTATTTTTATTTTCGGGAAAGGTTTTTTTTTTTTTTTAAAAAAACTTTATTTAATTTTTTTTACACTTTTTTATAGTTCCCATAGGGAACTATAACAAGCAATCATTTGATTGCTAATATCATAGACTCCAATGCATTAGCATTGGAGTCTATGAGGATTTTAATGCTTTCCTATGGAGCCCTATTACACAGAAGGGCTCCATAGGAAAGACTGTGCAGCAGCCTCCTGTCATTCACTATGACAGGGGGTGCTGCAGGCACGCTCTGGCTCCTCCGATCGCCGCACGGGGGACCCAGAGCAACACCGGAAGCGCGCGCTTCCGGTGTTTGCCGCCTTCGGGTGCCGTGGTCAGGATTGACGGCGGCATCCGAGGGGTTAAATGTCCGCGATCGGCATTACTGCTGGTTACGGACATAAGCTGCGGGTGACTGCTGTATGAATCAGCAGTTCACCCGCGGCCATGACGCCCACTCTTCTCAGAGGATGTTTAAAGACGGGTTAAGTTCCCAGTCCGCCGCTGTATAGAGGTCATACATTTTGATTACTGTTTACGCCCTAGATGGCCCCCTTTAGTTTTCCTACCAAATTTACTAGTCTGCTAATACAGATTTATTGAAGGTATAGGCTTATTTTTACTTAGAGAATGGCTTTATGATGTCTGAGATACTGCAGCAAATATGTTCAGCGCAATCCTCAATTTACCCACCCTGCCAGTCCACTTCTCTTTCCCAAATTACTGGAATTAATGGATTGCTTTATTCCAAGACTTCGCTAAGTATCCTGAGCAATCTCAGAAGAGCCCCAATACCAGAATATTCATGGTTAGTTTTAATATAAAACCTTTCCTATAAACTCATTTACTGCTTACAGATCCACCATTAGCCAAATGTGCTAAAGAAAGATTCTGCGCCATAAAATAGATTAGAATTTTTTTTCATTATGCGGTCTATCTGCTTTACTGGGTTTTATCTATCGTGTTTAGATGGATACCTCATCTTCTGTGTTGCTGCATTGTGCTCCCTTTATGCA
The DNA here is from genome assembly GCA_900303285.1 of Rhinella marina. NCBI lineage: Eukaryota > Metazoa > Chordata > Amphibia > Anura > Bufonidae > Rhinella > Rhinella marina. The sequence goes on from ONZH01021690.1 coordinate 750,434, forward strand.
GAAGTGTCAAATGCATTTATTTAAAAAGGGGTGATAAACTCGTGGTAATAACCTACAGGAGAGGAGCTATAATCGCTTTGATGTCACAGTAATCTCTTGTGATCTGTGTTCAATGCAGACGAGAATCCATTCTCTGCAGAAACATATTAATCCTTTTTGCTGCCAGAGGAGCCAGCGCTGTATTAGGTCTGTGTGAGCGACTTCTTCAAGGCAGAGGAAATTCTGGCCAAAGCATTCATTCCAGAATACGGATACAATTCAGCAAAAACAGCACAAACAACCGTAGACTTAAAGGGGTTGTGAAAGAATTAGGAACGGGTTTGACAAACTCCCCCACTTTACCCGTACTTCCCTTCATCCTGCCACAGGCTCCCCGCTCCTTCTCCTCCAGGCAGGGATGGACTGGGAACTTAAAGTGGGCCTGGAAAAAATACTAAAAGTGGCCCCATTTTGTAGGTGGGTCCATATTGATGGAAGGCAGGGCCAGCAATACCATATTGTGGCACATTATACCACCCCAACCGAGCCAAATACCACAGTCCATCACAAAATACTGCCAGCAGAACAAAATTCATCCCCAAAAAGCTTCTACTGGCCAGACGCGAGGAGGGTCAGGCGCCCCCCTGGCCCATGGCCCACCGGGAAATTTCCCTGTGAGGTCTATGGCCAATCCGCCCCTGCTTTGTAGAATTTAAGGCTACCAATGATGTTCTTACAAACTTGTCTGGCAGAAGGGCACAGGATTACATTATGGTGGGCCAGGACAATGTCAAAGTTTGAAAGGCTTATTAGCATTGTCCCCTTCACAGCAGTAAAGTTTTTCTCAGCCTTAAACAGCGAATACCTTACTGACTGACTCTAATGCTCGGCCTTGCAGATTCTGGACCTTCCAGTTCTTCCTTTCTCTCTTTGGAGTACTGTGGGTTTCACTCTGTGGATCTCTCAGTGATAGTGATTCTCTGGAGTCCAGGACTAGTCCTCTGAGGAGTGAGCACATGTAGCTTCTTTCACTTCCATAGCTAACACACCACACTGGGGGCAAACCTAAATCCATTACCTTGCTTCCTACTGCAGCAGAGTCAGGATTGTTAACCCTGACTGATCCATACAAAGTTATACTGAGTATAATACATGACATCAAACAACGTGAAATAACATAATGAAACAACTTGCAAAGGCAAGTACTCTATTCTGAGATGAACAAAATGCGTACGAATTAGTGTAACAAAATGCGTACGAATTAGTGTAACAAACTGCGTACGAATTAGTGTAACAAAATGCGTACGAATAAGTGGACAAAATGCGTATGAATTAGTGAACAAAATGCGTACTGATTAGTGTACACAATGCGTACGAATAATTAGTACGCAATTTTATACGCTAATTAGTACGCATTGCATACGCTAATTAGTACGCAATTTATACGCTAATTAGTACGCATTGCATACGCTGCGTACGAATTAGAGTAACAAAATGCATACGAATTAGTGTAACAAAATGCGTACGAATAAGTGTACAAAATGCGTACGAATAAGTGTACACAATGCGTACGAATTAGTGTAACAAAATGCATACGAATTAGTGAACAAAATGAACAATTAGTGAACTGCGTACGAATTAGTGTAACAAAATGCGTACGAATTAGTGAACAAAATGCGTACGAATTAGTGAACAAAATGCGTACGAATTAGTGTAACAAAATGAACAATTAGTGAACTGTGTACGAATTAGTGTAACAAAATGCGTACGCATGAGTGACCAAAATGCGTACGCATTAGTGTACAAAATGTGTACGAATTAGTGTAACAAAATGAACAATTAGTGAACTGCTAATTAGCACACAATTAATACGCTAATCAGTACGCAATTCATACGCTAAGTAGTAAGCAATTAATACGCTAATTAGTGCGCAATTCATATGCTAATTAGCACGCTAATTAGTACGCTAATTAGTATGCAATTCATACGCTAATTAGCACTCAATTCATATGTGAAGCCGCATATTCATATTGAGGGCGCACAGAGAAGCATACGCTAATTTGTATGCAATTCATACGCTAATTAGTATGCACTTCATACGCTAATTAGTTCTCAATTCATACGCTAATTATTACGCAATTCATACGCTAATTAGCACGCTAATTAGTACGCTAATTGGGACGCAATTCATATGCTAATTAGCACGCAATTCATATGCAATTCATACGCTAATTAGTATGCAATTCATACGCTAATTAGTTTGCACTTCATACGCAAATTAGTACACTAATTAGTACGCAATTCATACGCTAATTAGTACGCAATTCATACGCTAATTAGTATGCTAATTAGTATGCAATTCATATGCAAATTAGTATGAAATTCATATGCAATTCATACGCTAATTCGTATGCAATTTGCACGCAATTCGTACGCTAATCAGTACGCAATTCATGCGCTAATTAGTACACAATTCATACGCAATTCATACGCTAATTAGTACGCAATTCATACGCTAATTAGTACACAATTCATACGCTAATTAGTACGCAATTCGTATGCAAACTAGTACGCAATGCGTACGCAAATTAGTACGCAATGTATACGCTAATTCATACGCTAATTAGTACGCAATTCGTACGCTAATTAGTACGCAATTCATACGCTAATTAGTAAGCAATTCATACGCTAATTAGTATACAATTTTGTTCGTTAATTCCACCGCTGATGCCACTGACTGGTTGATAGCAGAGACGTGAGCGTAGAAGGCACGTCACATTTCCTGTTCAGAGAGAGGGAGCTTGGTGCTAGTGACACAAAGCCGGCACATATTAAAAGGGTTTCTAGGTCTCTGAGAACTCCTTTCTAAAAACAACATGTTTGGAGATGAGATGCGTAGAACCTAATATGTGGAAGACGTGGTACTACGAGCGCGAACAAAATGCGTACGGATTAGTGTACACAATGCGTACGAATCAGTGTACACAATGCGTACGAATCAGTGTACACAATGCGTACGCATTAGCGTACAAATTCGTAGGCATTAGCGTACAATGGCATCATAATGGAAGATAATTACTAATACTAGTACTAGTAAAATTCCTATGGGCCTGCTGTGCAGATTCCATTTAGGCCCCCCACAGTAATAATCCTCTGTATCATCTCTGTAGCAGGGGTGGACAGGGAACTTAAAGTGGCCCTGGAAAAAATACTAAAAGTGGCCCCATTTTGTAGGTGGGTCCATATTGATGGAAGGCAGGGCCAGCAATACCATATTGTGGCACATTATACCACCCCAACCAAGCCAAATACCACAGTCCATCACAAAATACTGCCAGCAGCACAAAATTTATCCCCAAAAAGCTTCCACTGGCCAGCCGTGAGGAGGGCTCAGGCGCCCCCCTGGGCCACGGCCCACCGGGAAATTTCCCTGTGAGGTCTACGGCCAATCCGCCCCTGCCTCCAGGCCTGCGATGCTCTGCTGGGCTCCCTCAATGTCAACATCCAGTTTGACATTGCCACAGTCACTGGCCCTGACAGTGACCAACTCCCCTTACATCATGACAAATGGTCACATGACGCAAGGGGATCCGGTTTCCGCTGCGGCAAGTGATTGGTTGTGGTGATGTGAAGCCGCATATTGATATTGAGGGCGCACAGAGAAGCATCGCTGGTGTGGATACTTTTGTAATTGCATGTAATTAAAAATTTTGTAAAGCCACTGAATTATTCAATAAAATGTATCTGTATAGCGCTATTTGTTGTTTGTTTTTTTCTTATTTCTTTGACCTGCTCACTGAGAAGGCCGCATCTGCCTCCTGAGCTGTGATAGGGAGAGCATGGACACGCCCCCTGAGCTGCAGCAGAAAAGACGCTCCCATGAGCTGTCAGCTTGATATAAATCTAGCAGAGCAATGAATGTGGAGATCTCTGGATCCATGTGAGGTACAGGACTGGTTCTAGCTTTGTTAGAAAGAGGTTGTCATGTACTATATGATCTGGTTTTCATGTTTTATATTAGTCATGGGATAACCTCTTTAATGACTTTTATTGACCCTTGTAACAATTATTGTCTGCGGGGCACAAACAATTGGATACGAATTTACTGAAATTATTGAAATCAACATTTTTACCAATTTTTTTTTTCATTCTAATATCATCTAACATTGCATTTCCTAAGTGTAGTGTAATAGTGTAAGGGGAAATAATTCTCACAAAAATATAGGATGAGCAATACATTAGAGGAAGTTCAGCTAAGATGGTAAGGGTGTGTCTGTCGACAGGATGTCAACTGGTTCATATAGCTCAAATTGTGCTCAAAAGGGATCATACACTTAAATCGTCATTATTAATGCTTAAATAGGAACTACCATCCCTCTCCTGTTGTCACCTCATGCCTGTTTTATTGACTACTTGAATTCCCCATGTAATAACGGTTCTGGAACGTCTATTCTTATGACTCTATGATGTGTTATGAATGAAATACAAACAGTTTCCACTGGAGGTCCAGATGGGTGTTATCAGTTGAGGGTGTGTCCAGCACTGGCAGCACTGACTGGATAGTGTTAGATTGTGTAGGGACACCCCCACCCCCCCAACTGGTAACACCTGGACCTTCATTGCATACTGTTAATAATTCATTTATAACAGGGTCGTGCACAAATTTCATAGGGCTACAGAGAAAAATTTAGTATGGGCCCCACTGCCCCACCCTGCCTGTATGCATCAAACACTCCCAGGCAACGCAGAACGCAAAGCACAATGCCCCAAATTTCGGATAAATATACCTTTTTTTTTAATCCATCAGTGGTGACATCATCACATCACAGGTTTCTTTGATCAAGATGGCCACGATGGCCTCTTCGCAAACAAATGGATATGATAAGAATGTACTTTTATTTTTTTAACCCTGGTTAACCCCTGAAAGGCCTCCATTAGCAATGAACGCAGCATCTGAGGGGTTCAATGATGGGGGGAGGCAAAATTGCCGTTCCCCGTCACTTTGCCCGCTTCCTACAAAGGAATACGATTCATGACTAAATAATTTTTTTGTGAAATTCGGGGAAGCAACCAGATCAATTTTTTCATAACTTCACTCATCTCTAGTAACAACTAGAGTTGAGCGAAGTGAGCTTCAGATGAAAAAGAATGGCGTTTTGAATTTTCACCATAAAGAATGCATCATGCCAGAAATTACTTATAACCTAGAACTGTCACAGTGGGCAGGGCTATCAAATTGGCACATATTATGCCTCATTTATCATCCTCTTATCTGGAGAAATGGTTGAAATTGTTGTGGACAATTAAGCCAGGTTATGTGGTGGTGTTTTGTGTAAAAAGTCGCATTTATGGCACAAATTTGCAACTTTTTGTCAAAAAGTGTTGTGGGAACAAGTGACAGGTGAGTATTAAAACAGGACACATTTCTTTTTATCTAATATAAATGAGCTAAACAACAGGGCTCTGTCAGTAAATTGACATCAACAAAAACAAAACGAGTCTGAGACAAAAGTCACAGTTTACCAGTGAAAATGTCGCAAATATGCTTAAAAAGTCGCAAATATGTTTCAAAAGTCACAAGGGGCGGTCTGGCAGAGGCTGGCTGAAATGGCGCATTTCGGTTTAAAAAGTCACATTTTAGTGCTATTGGCGTTAAAATTTCGCAAATTGAGAGAAATAGGCAGATAATCGAGTTTATATTTAAAAAAGTCACATTGTAAAAGATCTGTGTGCCTTTTGATATATGAGGTAAAACAAATCACCACTTTTGATTTGTAATGTTAGTATTTTTCGAGCGCAAATTAGGCCATTATTGATAAATGTCCCCCAATGGTCAGGATGGAACCTCAGTGACTTCTATGGGATAGTTTTCTAGGCATGCTCTGTGACCTGTGCAGAGGTCATTGTACAAGGAAAGAATAGATAAGCTCTGACAATCACATATTATGAGTGGTGGATCCTGTCTTATCTATACACAGAGGTGATATCATTACAGGCAGGATTAGAATGACAGATAAGCAGGTAACTGCAGTAAAGTAATCTGTACAGACCAAGAAGTGGCACCTATTATTAGGCTTAGTGGCCAGAAAAATTACAGGATTTTATGTTTTTAGTTTAAATATGGAAAATAATAACATGATCAAAAATTTGATGTCAAATGTGATTTAAAAATAGGTCATTTTCTGATGACGCAGTCCCTTTAATGAAAGAATGTAATTTATCCTTGAATCCTGCATAAAGGCCTCTGCCCCTCCCTAGCAATCTTGTTAATTCCTTTAACTTTGGTTTAATTGTCATCTCCTGACCTGGTCATGTAAGCCGCTGCTAATAAACTTATCAGCAGTGAATAATATGCCCTGATAAATGCCAGCGCCCATGTTTGAATTCATTAGTCTATTTTCATATTCGACGCCAAGCACAGGTCACCCAGATCTCGCCTGCTGTCACTCATACAGAGAACAAAAAGGCAGGATGACTTTTAAAGAGACCCTCAGCGCCCGTGGTTTGCAGAATGCACAACCTCTTAGGTGCTTCCTCAGTCCTCCTGCAAAGGACAGTCCTTTCAAGTGGCATAGTTAAAGTCATGTAAAATTTTCCATGTGAAGGACAGTCTGTGATCCACTCCATTGACTCCTGATTTCATTTAAACAGCAATTCATTATTTTCTTCCTGTGCTCATTCAAGAATCCATTGTTCATTACTCTTTCATCACTATATGATTGGAACGATTTGTATCTGTCGTTTCTGAGCTGATCAGATAATGAAATAATCATCCGCGCATCTGCGCAATGCTTTACATGAGTTTTCACGCCGATGTACGCCACGCGGGGTCATTTTGTCATTCAGCCGTTAACCCCTTTGACGTCGCTCAACCGGCTCCGAACTCTTCTGCCGCAAACGAGTTAATTTCATTTGGAAGCAGGTATTTGCCAATGTCAATATGAAGAGGCTTTAGAAGAACATCACTTCTCTTCAGGAAATTAACTGGTGTAATTTAGTTGATTTAATTAAAAATTGATTATCAGGCAGAGATTACAGTTTGCCTTGCAGATATTGTAACCTCTTCTCCACGGAGGTGGTGGTAGGCAATTGGGGTTTTACATGTAAAAGAAAGTAAAAAAATTGCTATTTTTGATTTGTATTTGAAAGTAATAAAAAAAAAAAAAATTCTGGACATCAGAGAGTTAATTTCAAGGGTTATCTGATTAATGGTTTACATGCAGTAAGACTAGGATAGTACTGCTAATGTACCATCTGTATCTGAAATGCCTCTATAAATGCCTCCCTCTTAGGCCCCATTCACACGACCGTATGAATGGGGCCGTATCTATTCCGCAATATTGCAGAATAGATGCGGCCCCATTCACCTCTATGGGAGCGCACAGCCGCGGCACGGAGACAGCTCCGTGCCGCGGCTCCGCATAACGAGATAGAACATGTCCTATACTTGTCCGTGCATGCGCCGTCCGGCGTGTGTTCCGAGCTTTGTGGAACACACGCCAGGCGGCCCCCGCAAAAATACGGTCGTGGGAATGAGCCCTTAGGGAGAGTTCACATCGCCGTTTCATTTTCCGTTCTTATGATCTGTCAGAAGAACATTAAAAAAACGGATCCTTTTGCATCAGCATCAGTTGGCATCCTTTAAGCCATTTCTGTCTGAGATCTGTTTTTTAAGGCTATTTTCACACCTGGGCTTTCCCTTTCCGCTATTCATCATAGGATCTAGCTGAGGAACCTGCTTCAGTTTTGCTCCAATTCGTTGTCAATGGGGACAAAACTGAACTGAAGGGAACGGAGTGCACCAGAATGCATTCAGTTCTGTTTCATTGTGTTCCCATGACGCACACGAATGAGTGCGTCCTGGGATGCGGAGCAAGACGGATCCGTCACGACACTCGATGTAAGTCAATGGTGACGGATCCGTTTTCTTTCACAAAACAGAAAACGGATCCGTCCCCCCTTGACTTACAATAGTTTTAGAGACTGATCCGTCATGGCAGGGAGCAGCCAGTTTGTAAGGTGGCCTAATGTATCAGCCTCTGAGGGAGAAAAGTGAAGGTATTCTGAAACGTAAAGCAGCCAGTGCAAGGAGCAGAACTGTTTCTGTCAGGTAGCAGGGGTCGCCCCTTTGGTAAATTGGGAAGACAACACTGTTTATCTGATCTGCAGATTGACTCAGGTAGCATCAGGCCTGTCTACCCCCATATACAAGTGAAGAGAAATCCTGGCATAGTGTATACAGGACGCGTTTCAGCTAGTGAGCCTTCATCAGTTGATGTATACACTATGTACTTTGAGTATTCCAATAAAAGTATAAACCTTGAAGCATGCCACATTTGCCGGGATTTCTCTTCATTTGATTATTGGGGTTCGTCCCTTCCCGCTGCAGCGTAACTATGGACAAGGTGCTGGCCGGACTACTATTATTACCCCCATATACGCACAGCCTCAGGAACTGTGAGAATTGTGAGATATTTAAGCTCTATTGGTTAATGCATGATAAAGCATGTATCTGCTGCATTTGAACTTTATTGCAGGTAAACAATGGTTGCTTGTTGCAAAGCCGGCCTCATCATTGCATGCACCAACATTTGCATCGCTGCACTGTTGCATTGTCTGCCTTGTACCCCAACACCCACCGACACCAGACAGGAGAACCCCCGGAACCAGGATGTGCCCTGAGGGAACCATGGTGTGTCCACCTGTCACTGCAGAACCCAGGGACTGTCAGAACAAGGACTTCATCTGTGAGTAATACTACTCCTTTCATTGCTCCCACTCTTGTTCTCCTCCACTCCTCTGTCAGGTTCGGTGAATGGTGAGTGCCTCGGCCTCTCCCTAGGCCAATGACGTCATGTTCATTGGTCACATGACCTATGTGCAGTTCAGTGCCATTCAAGTGAATAGGCCTGGACTGCAATACCAAGAACATGAACTATGCAATGTTGGCTGCTAGGCTTGGTGTGCTGTGAGGAGGCCGCAACGATCACCGGAGCACAGTGGCCTCTTTAAACAGCTGATCGGTGGGGTGTTCGATGTTGGACCCCAACAATCAGATATTGACATTTTATCCTGAGCATAAATTCTCCATTCTTTGTATGCATTTTATAGTCAGTTTCTGTTCTTATAACAGAGGAGGGCTGTGGACTCAGGGCTGAATTTTATTTCGAGCCATCTATACCGTTTCTATAGCGTTATTTGCTCACAAACAGATGTATATTTTCCTTTCAGCGGTGTTTAGGTTTTTCTAACTATGATTTCATATGTGCAGTCATATTCTTTCTCTCCTTGAGATGTCTGCTATGTCATTAGCCAGAGAGAAAAAGATCATTAGTGTCCTTTAGGTCTCTCTGTGAAAAGCTGCTATTGACCTTCTGCAGGTGGTCACTGCTTCAGGCTTTAATAGTCAATCAACGCTGCCGTGTATTTTGTAAGTTTCTTTTACAACTTGTGATAGTACATTCATCTTCTGGTTCTCATATAATAAAAATCACGGTAAAGAATGGAAGCCAGTAATCTCTAGTGCTCTAGCTATAGGTTAATTGTTAAGGCTGACAATTGTGGGCATTTTTTTTACGATAGATCTAACAGATTGAATAAATGATGCATAAAATGTACCGCTGCTATCTGTCCTTGTAAATGATGGATCTACGGACAGATCATTCTGCTGGGGAATTGTAATGGAAAAAAGGAAAAAAACTGGAACATTTATGTCATCATGTTCTCAATGAATTAGCAATGTCGAAATTCAGGCTAAAATGACCGTCACCATAGGAAAAAAATGAAATACATCAATGGAATTGACTCCTTTACAATGAATGTCAAAGTGTGTCAATTATGTCACTATAAACCTAGAATTTGCCAGTTATTACCCTCCTTCTCTTGAGATCTTCCCCCAAATAATAAAGGCAAACGATTTGGACGTCTGATAGGAGCAGGTCTCAGAGGTGGGACACCTCTCTCATGAGCTATAGGGAATATGAATATAGATCTATGAAATACATATATACATATCCATTTACTCCCAAAGTAGGGGAGGGGGTCAGGTAAAGCAGCAGAGAGTCAGAATCCATTAGGGGCGTAGCTAAAGGCTCATGGGCCCTGGGTAAAAGTTCAGCTTGGCCCCCCCTTCCCTCAGTGCTTTGTGGCCAGGGGCAGGGAAGCACATAGCCTTCCTGCTGCCTGAGGAAAAAATTGAGACGACACCCCCAGGGGTGCACCTAGCTTTTCTGCTGCCTAAGGTGAAAACTAAAACGGCACAATGCCACAATGAAACTGCTCATTCTGCCTCCCCCCTCTTGCCTCTACCTGGTGCTGCCTCACCCGGCCTGATTGGTGGTGCACCCCTGGGCACCCCCCATGCCAAATTCTTGATTTAACCCCCTCCCTCCAGCCAGAGGTGTAATTTGACCAGTATGCACTTTCTATAATACCGGTGTCTTCTTATGCGGCACAAGGGTCTTTGGGCCCCCTTAGGCTCCTGGGCCCGGTAGCGGCTGCTACGTCTGCATCCCCTATAGCTACACCCCAGGAATCCAGTAAACAGGCACAAAGTCAGTACACAAGCAGATAATAGAAGCAGCACACCTTCTCAGCAAGCTAGGAAACCTATTGCTTCCATAGGGGAAGTTCCTTTAAGTACCCAAAGGTGAACAGCCATTGGTGCCTTTATTTTGTCCCTTTAAGAGAAAGGAGGAGCATGCACCCACCTAATAGCCAGATGGTAGAGGTCTTGGTGGAAAGAAACAGGCTGAGGCCTGCTAGGGAGAAGAAACAAGTGACGTTGGTGGCCGGGTCCACCACAAGGGAGCAGAGGAAGGCTAGCAGATTTGAGCTGCCGGAGCAGAAGAAGGCAGGTGAAAGGAGCAAGAAAGCGGGGAGGTGGCACGCACAGGCTGCTGATATAACAGTATGCCTAAAAACTAGGGAACTAATTGCTAAGAAGAGTATGATGATGACTTACACTACATATGTCAGAATACTCTACACTAACTCTAGTTTCACACTAGCGCTTGACATCTCCGGCAGCTGTTTTAGTTTGGCCGATTCTTGGCATATTTGCCAGGTTGCAACCGGATCTCCGCCGGTCTTAATTATAGTTAACAGTACCGGTGAGCCTTCAGGCAGCTTCCGTCAATGCCAGATCCAGACAGCTCCTAGAAGCCAGAAGCCTAAGCATGTTAAAGAGGATCTGTCAGCGCTCATGACATGGCTTTCTTAGTAAATACTTGTATTCTTCATAAAATAACAATTTTGAGCATCTTTTCTTAGAACTTTGTGTCGCTCCTGTTATTCTCCCTAGAAAGCTATGAATACATTGACAACTAGCTTTTACTAGTTAGAAGTGTCTCTCCTTTCGCACTCTTTAAAAGACTGGACCAATTTTCATTTTTACATTGTGGACTTTTCCTCCCCATGTTCCAATAGCGATAACTTTTTTATTTTTCAGTTCACGTAGCCATATGAGGGCTTATTTTTTGTGGGACAAGATGCATTTTTAATTCCACCATTTAATGTACCATGTCTTGTATTGTAAAACAGGGAAAAAATTCTTTGTGTGACAAAATAAAAAAAAAATTAAAAATTCAGCCAAGGTTTTTGAGGTTTTGACATCACAGGGTTCACTATGCACTAAAAATTACATGATGCTCTTATTCTGTGGCTCAATATGAATGCGGCGATACCAAACTTGAATGTTTTTTTTTTTTTGTTTTACTACTTTAAAAAAAATAAAAACCTTGATTTTTTTTTTGCAGTTTTTTTTTCTGACAGCCATAACTTTTTTATATTTCGTTCTACGGAGCTGTATGAGGGCTTGTTTTTTGTGTAATGAACTGTAGTTTTTATTGGTACCATTTTTGTAGTATGTACAACTTTTTGATCACTGTTATTCAATTTTTTTTGGGGGGGAGCAAGATGACAAAGAAATGTCAAATCGCATGTTTTTCATTTTTTAAAATCATTTTAATAGTTCAGACATTTTTGGACGCGGCGATACCCAAATATGTTTTTATTGTTGATATATTTTTATACGTAAAATTGGGAAATGGGGGTGATTTAAACTTTTAATACATTGTTTTTTTTAGTTTTTTCTTACTTTTCTCACTTTTTTAATAATTATTAGACCCCTTAGGGACCTAGTACATGGGATTGTTAGAGATCTATTAGTGGATTAGGATTTTTACTCTCTCCATTCTGAGCTATGCCTTGTGCATAGCTCAGTACGTAGATTGCCATGACAGGCCTGGATGGCTTCAGCAGCGTGCAGACTGCCATGGCAACTGATCAGAGCCCCACGATTTCACTGCGGGGGCTCTGATCGGAAGGCAGAGGGAGTCGCATCCCTCTGTCTTCACTCACAGGTGCCGCGATCAGCGTTGATTTCGGCACCTGAGAGGTTAAATGACGGGAGCGCTACGATCACTGGCACTTGCCGCTTATGGAGTGGGCTCACTGCAGAGGCCAGCTCCATACACCCGCTGGCGCCTTATACCATACATGTACGGTGTTATAGGTTAAAGGGGTTATGTGAGACTGTAAAAAGCTCCCCCCATATGCCTGGGCCCCTCACAATGAATATACTTACCTGGCTGCCCTCTCCCTGCGCTGCTCCTGGTCCCCGCACCGCCGCTGCTGCTTCTCCCTGTGCGTGGATGAAAATATCCGGTGTCGGGGGAGAGGGGGGTTGGGCAAGGGTGGGTTGGGAGTATGCAGCCAATGGCAGGCACAACGCAGAGTTATAAGAAAAGTTGCTCCAGTATTATTCAATGGAGAAGGCAAGTATTTACTAAAAATAAAGGGACCGGGAGGAAAGGTAACAGGTCATCTTTAATCAGGAGACTCAATAGATAAAAAGGGGTTGACAGCAAAAAAGGAAGACATTTTACAAATAAGAAACACCTAAAATTCTAATAATGGAACGGTGAGAAGATAATTTCATCCTTTCACACAATAAGATGAATGTTCCAGAGAACGACTCGAAGGTTTCATTAATCTGCCATTCAATTACTGGACAAGTTGCACAAAGGTTTGGTTTCTCAAGCCAGCACTGATCTTCCTGTATTAAATTATTCAAGCTACCATTTGCTCCACTGTATAAGTTAATTAATGATCTATTAGGTTGGTTTTTCCTGGCATGGGCTGTCATATCTTCAGCTGTGAATTTAATTTCTACTTAAGGATATAGAATCTTTTTTAATCTTTAGGTATCAGGTTCAGTCTTGGCTCTCCATTCTGGTTGGAATTTTCAGTGTAAATTAGTTTCTAATGTGTGTTTCCTGTAAAGCTAGAAATATGATCTAATTGACGTAGTGTTCCATGTCTTTAAGAAGAATTATTGCTTCAATGCCCCGCCGGATATCAGTTCCACTATCTTCGCGCAGTACTAGAAAATGTGGATAGCAAAAAAAAAAAAATACGAGTGCTTCTATCTCTGCTGCAGCATTCCATCCACGTGATCTGTGATAAATCAGTCTTCATGCGGTTCCTTGTGTGTAAAAACACCATGTATTATTTTCCCCAATATCATTATTATCTCTGGTGTCACTTGCTCATTAACGGTTCTTAGGTCAGTAGTACATTTTCTAAATTTATTTTCTGGATCAATAAAGAACATCAGCCGCTGTTCATCATGATTCCCCAGAGTGGAGCTACGCTAATTGGCACACGGTGATCTATGCCGCCATTTTGGGTCCAGGCATGTTTTATTATGCAGAAGGTGTCTACAGAAGAAAACAGAACATTAAATAGATATAGTAAGAAAAGTCTGTTTTTCGTCTCAGTGTTAGCTTTGCTTGGACCTCTTCTACCATACTTTACGTTGAATTGATGAGGGTTGTTATTTAGGGATCTTCTACAAAATATGTATCATGGCTGTCCTCCTTATTGGAGGTCTACAAAGCCACCCAAGGGCCGCGTATGTATCAGTTGACTTTAATGAGTGTATTCACATATCAGTGGTTTTCCGTGGACTGTGGGTCTGCGGTGAAGCCACGTAGGCATGTTCTACTTTGTCTGTACTTACGGATGCCTCATGCACATTATAGTCTATGGGTCAGTAAAAACCACAGACATGACTCGTATGCAATCAGTCTGTGGTTTTCACGGACCATTGATAGGAGATGCTTCAGTAACAAATTTCCAGCCTAGCAGTGTCCGTATAATACGAATGATACATGGAGGGCCAAAAAACGGACACATGGGCAAAACATGGACCCTTCATGGAAGTTTCACCGATGAACCAATGACCATCTTGTCAGGAATTCCATGGACACTGATATGTGAATGAGGCTGATTGTCCGGGCTTTTAATATTGATGACCTGTCCTCAGGATAGGTCATCAATATCAGATCGGCGGTCAGACACCCAACACCCTCGCAGTACGTACATGCCATCTCCCTTCTATATTCCTGCTTGCTGCTATATATCTATGAGACAGCAGCAGCGGACAGGAAGAGAGAAGGGAGGATTTTCTCTTCAAATAGTTGATCAGCAGGGATGCTGGGTGTCGGATCCCCGCCAATCTGATATTGATGACCTATCCTCAGGATAGGTCATCAATAGAAAAAGCCTGGACAACACCTTTAAGGTGAATTTTAACAGGCAGATTCTTGGAAACGAACATTCATGTGAACGCTCGTTCCCCACAATCTGCTCGTGTAAAGGTGCCGCCAATCACCCGATCGTGATCCTGTCATTCTTGCAGGCACCAAAATTATCATTTCAAAACCAATGCAACTCTATGAGGATGAGCAATCGCAATAGCGACCACTCGTCGTCACACAGTGGAGGTGATTGCTACATGTAAACGTAGCACTTCACCTCCACTGAACGAGCAGCAGGATATTGGGGAACTCTTTCTTCCCGACAATCTTCTGCTCCTCAGTGTGTCTAAATGCACCTTTAGCCTTCTTCAGAATGTTAAAAGTAAGTGGTTGCTGAGAACCAAAATCAGAATCATTGCAGAATGGGCCTGGAAAAGAGTCACGGCCACCTGAGAAGAGTACTGGTTATTCATGAATTCCTGCTCTCACTGCCCACCTGCTGATGACTGACCGTCTTCTATCTAGTTTTCTCCATTTCTCTCTAGGAGAGAACTGCCAATCATCAGCAGATGGGCGGGGAGAGCAGGAGATTAGGAATAACCATGACTCTTCTCAGGTAGATTTGACTCTTTTCAAGGCCTGGGCAGCAATGATTATGATGCTGGTTCTCGGCAACCACTTACTGTTAGCTCATGAGTGACACACCGCTGACATCAGCATTTCTGTTACTATTTTAAGCTGCCCTCAGTGAGGTCACCATAAAGTTGATGACAGGTTCCCTTTAAGCTTGCATTTAGACGCTGTGAGGAACAGCAGAAGGAAGCGTTCCTTCCTGACAATTCGGTGCTCATTAAGTAGAGATGAAGCACTGCATTTACATGCAGAAATCACCTCCACAGTATGAGGTCACGAGATGATTACTGCTACCACTCATCCCTATACAAAGTCATTGTTCATTGGCAGCAGAGTGATCAGCTGCCCGGGAATGATGATTTAGTTGTCCATACCTCAAATAATTTCATCCGATGAACAAGTGTTTCAATTGTTCATTGTGTGATATGCGCCACCTTAATAAGGGACAATTATCAGGAACAAATTTTTGTAGAAACAACGGCATTTACATGGGCAACACAACTTTTTTTCCTGATACAATTTGCTTCGTGTTGGCAGACGAGAACTATTTGCTTGCATAAATGATCCAATCAGTGACCTCTCTGAGAGTGACCCTACATTAAAGGCATTGCTTGAATCAGTGGCGTAGCTATAGGGGTCGCAGCGGTCACAGTTGCGACCGGGCCCTTAAGCCAGGGGGGTCCCGAAGGCCCCCCTTTCCACTTGCAGGGCCACAACGCCAATTAGGCAAGGTGCACAGTTGGGGGCGGTGGCGGGGCAGAGGGAGATGAGCGCTTCCATCGTGGAAGCGCTCATCTCCATAGTCATCTGTATCGCTGTCCTCAGGATGCCGATACTGATGCCTGTGGTGTGGGGGCATGTCTTACTGTCACATCGGGGCACTGGGGGCATTTCTTACTGGCACATGGGGGCACTTGGGGCATTTCTTACTGGCACATAATTTCGGGGGCATCTATGGGGATGGGACACTTTTTACTGGCACATGATTTTGGGGGGGAATCAATGGGGGGAACTTCTGGCACATTATTGGGGTGAAATTTTGGGAGCACTTCTGGCACATTATTGGGGCACTTTGTACTGGCACATTATTGGGGGGCACTATGGGGGCACTTCTTCCTGGCACATTATTGGGGGGAATTATGGGGACACTTCTTACTGGCACATTATTGGGGCACTTCTTACTGGCACATTGCAAGCATTATTACTTCTGGGGCACATTGGGGACATTAGTACTGTTGGGGGCACTATTACTAACAAGTGAACTCTGGCAGAGTTGGGACTTTGGGGGGCCACTATTACTGTGGGGAGCACTATTACTGTGGGGGGCACCCTGGCACAGTATCAGCATAGCGCAGTTATTTCTGGGGCACGTTATGTTTACACTATTACTGTCAGGGACACTATTTGCTGGGCGCAGTTATTTTAGGACACTGTGTGCCAATAATTATTGAAGGGCACTATCTGTGTGGTACTAGTGGCACAGTTCTGGGGGCTGGTAGGATGATTTGTCCAGAAGATGGGAGGATGATGGAAAAGTAATAAACTAAGATTTTTTTTCTGTCAAACTGTAGAGATGAGAAATGGCTGAAAAATGGCGTCTGGTCTGAAAGGAGAAGATGAGGAAAGAGAACATCTACATCAAAGGAGACGTCACTGGATGTAAGAGGTATGGTGTGCTGTATTATACTGGATGTAAGAGGTATGGGGCGCTGTATTAGGCTACATTCACACGAACGTTGTGTTTTGCAGTCTGCAAATTGCGGATCCGCAAAAAAAATAAAGGATGATGTTCCCTATGGCATCCGTTTTTTTTTGCAGATCCACTGTAACAATGCTTATCCTTGTCCGCAAAATGGACAAAAATAGGAATGGACATACAGATGCGGACAGCACATAGTGTTCATTTAAGTGAATGGGTCCGCATCTGAGCCGCAAAATATGCAGATCGAAGGCCGCAAAAACAACTGTCGTGTGAATGTAGCCTTACCCTGTATGTTCTGTAGTAATGTTAGGACGTAAAGGGTTAGGGTGAGAATTTTGCATGGGGGGGTTTAATTTTCGACGTGGCCGGCAGAAAAGCTAGGTGCACCAGCGCTGAGGGAAAGGGGGGGGGAGCTGAACTCTTGCACCAGGGCCCATGAGCCTTTAGTTACGCCTCTGGCTTGAATATCTAGCTTTTCAGGATCCCCAGCTACATTTTTACACTTAAATATAGTTTGTTCCATTGAACTTAGCAGGGGCATACCTATGGGGAAAGCGGCTGCTTTGGTGCCCAGACCCAAAAGGAGCCCCCTCAGGAGTAAGACTAAAACATTTTATTGTCAGGGCCCCCTTAACAGTATTATGCAATGACGATATATGCAGTGACACTGTAGGAAACGGACAGAGCGGCTGCCGGACCTTGTTGCTCAATCTTGACTAGCCACAGGAGCAGGGGTGCACCAGCAATGAGGTGATCGCCTCAGGCAGAACCAGGTAAGGGCAAGAGGGGGGCAGCGGAAGGGCCATGGGCAATGAGTGCTTTCATTGGGTTTAGGTTAACAAATTGGCATGGGGGGGCTTTCAGTTTTTGCCTCAGGCAGCAGAAAAGCTAAGTGCACCCCTACACAGGAGTGGGAGTTGCAAAGAAATTGCTATATAAAAACAAAGTGTACATGCGAAAATGTAATTCCTCTGGTTTAGTCAATGCGTCATTCAATAGTTTTATAGCCCTAGACAGTTCCATTTTGATCTCCAACTCTGCACACGTACACACATATAGAAACCCCAGAGACTGAATATGTTTTGTTATTCTGTTTCAATCCAATGGAAAGTTGATTTTATCTGATTAGATGGCATAAACCCGAGGTGTTTTTTTTTTGCATAAGAGAAAATGCAACTCCCCCATACTTGACAAAAAAAAATCGGGCATCTCTTCAATTGAATTGAATTCCTTTCCTTGTTTCATTAAGTTAGAAGTATAGTGAGGGCTAAAAATGATTTATGTGATACATTTTTTTACGGTAATGTGAATTTTTAGAGGTATTGATTCCTGCTTATGCTTTAAAATAATCACAGGATAAATCCACACTGAAAAATGTTTTCACAGAAGCTGGAGAAATAAAAAGGAAGGCAAACAAACCAGAATTATTTAGTTTTATTTTAAATTGTTATTCCCATGAAATCTGTAAAAAAAATCTTGTGGAGAGATACTGACGTGTGCTGCATCTGTTTGTCTGGCCGTCTACAGACTTTTGCCTGTTTCCTGGATATTGACTCTCCACTGCCTGACCATACCTGACCTCCATGTTGACCCTTCACTGCCTGCCCTGATCTTGGATTGTTTATCGGACTGTGTAACAAAGTCTGAGATAGATAGATAGATAGATAGATAGATAGATAGATAGATAGAAAAAACAAATTCCACGGCACTTCCAAAAATGTGATCAACGTAGGTGTTCTTTATTCACCAGAGCGACGTTTCAGTCCACTTTCTGGGACTTTTCTCAAGCAGTGGTATACATACAATGGTGCTCCATATCTATTTATACATGTGTTTCAGTATTTATCACATTAATTGATCAATTATACATAATTAATATAAAACATTCAAAATTCATATTGTACAAAATTGTTTCTCACTAATTCCATGTGCTAAAGGATCTATGCACTAGATCTAAATATTGTGTTTCATCTATGTAAGTGCAAAACAAATTCTAGTGATCAAAATGCATTAACTCCTATAGCTAATAAGCCCCCAAAAAAACAGGTGTCATGTGCCAACAAACAATTAAAAACAGATAAAATACATATATCAATGATTAACTGACCAGCATGTTCCCATCTAGACCACGGCCACTCGGCGTTGGATTCACAACAGTGCACATGCGCGCACTTCCGGTAACTGCAAAAGGATATGACTACACACATACGTCCACTTCCGTGCTGTATTGAAGTGGAACGCACATGTGACGAGATTTGGAACGCAAGCGTCTCCAGGTTCGCAGTCATATGATCATATATATATCCATTGAAGCGCTCCCTTCAATGTATTCACAGAGATACCGATAGTACCAATATTATATTAATGATCAAAAAAAGAGTTTTATTAAAAATTGCAAAGTGGGAAGGAACCTATAAAGAAATGTAAAATACTAAAACGTAACAATCTTATTAATCCAGTGCATGTAGTTACGTGGAGATACTCCCAAAAAAAAGAGACACCCAATCACAAGAATATAAAGGGAATATAAGATGGTCCATATACGGGTCCACATCAATAATTAATAAAAGGAAGGTATCGGGATGTCCATTTTGACCACCCATAATAAAATGATATCAGGAAGGTCATACGGACCGGGTGTTGTTCATGTTCCATATCTGGTAACAGACACAGAATCCACTCACATCATCCCATTATCCCTAACTCCTCAATTCCTTTTCTGTATTTATATAATATATACCAATATAGAGATCATAGGAGTGAGAGCGATGCCATTTGTCATTTACCACCGCTCCATCATTCCAATCTCATAAATTTATCCCTCACATATAAGTGATGATGGGGTAAATATCTCCACCCAACTACAATGCACGCAGTACTAGGAGAGAAAACTCTCGTATTAGTGTAATATAAGTAACCATTAATAAGTACGATCCCACGTTGGCATATCTAGATCACGAGCGATACACATGACGATATATATAAAAAAAATGTGAAAACAAAGAAAAAAAATTTTTGAATGAAAAAAAATCCAGATTTGTGATACTTCAACCGAGAATGTCCAGTGGTCATGATGGGAGAAATGCTGGTGACAAAGAAAAATCTTTGTAAGAATCGATCTGTAAGAGAAAAAAAATATACTGGTCAGAATATATAGTGGTAATCAATTTACCTGCACCATAATAATTACACATTGAATGGGTGTCAAGAATTATGAGCGTCCTGAGAAGATCCAAGGTCTAAAATCCACATTGAGGCCATGTGGTCTCAATGTGTTGAGTTTCATTATCCACTTCAACTCCCTTTGTTTTAATAGTAAACTTCGATTCCCCCCTCTACGTGAAATTGGTACATGATCTATCAACATGCATGTCAAATCGGATTCCCTGTGTTCCAGATCACTAAAATGTTTTGGAACTGGCAGGTCCATCCTTTTCTTTCGTATTGTGTACCTATGATGATTTATGCGTGTTTTAAAATCTAATGTCGTTTCTCCCACATATAGGAGAGGGCAAGGACACCATAGGACATATATTATGAAAGTAGATTCACAGGTTAAATAATGATCAATCTTGAAAGATTGATTAGTATTAGGATGGAGAAGAGAGCTGCCCTTCTTCAAATATTTGCAATTGATGCAATTCAGACATGGGTAGCATCCCTTCTTCTGTGTGTGTATAAAAGTTTGACGCAATGTTTTCTGGGGCCCGATGTCAGTACGGACCAACCTATCACCCAGATTAGTCGGCCTCCGATATGACATCAGGGGTTGTCTCTGTAGAGTATCTACATAAGGGAAACCATTTTTGATGAGGGACCAATGTTTGTTTATGATAGTACGTAGCTCATTGCTCCCCTCCGAATGGGTGGTTACAATGGGTATTCTATGATTCTGTCTCGTTTTTTTCTTTTTTTCAAGTAAGGCGGGTCTCTTCAATTGATTTACAGTCTGCAGATGTTTATCCAAGATTGTTCTTGGAAAGCCTCTGGCCTGGAATGATTTTGTCATCCTACTCAAAGTACTATCTAATTGTTCAGGATTGCTGACTATCCTTTTTGCCCTCAAGTATTGACTGAGTGGTAAAGATTTGACCATTGCTCTAGGATGAGCACTTTCAAATCTTAAAAGAGTGTTCCTATCAGTCGGTTTCACAAAGACATCAGTGTGTATCAGACCATCTTCAAACAAAATTGCAATATCCAAAAAGTGTATTTGGGTCTGAGAAAACTCCAATGTAAATTTTATATCATCATCAATCGTGTTAAGGAAGGAGAAAAAAGCTAGCAGTCCCTCCTCAGTACCTGTCCATATGAGAAAGACGTCGTCTATGTATCTCCACCATCTCAGAACATGTCTGAAATGGTGGGATACATAGACCGACGTCTCCTCTTTTTGGAAGTGCCGTGGAATTTGTTTTTTCTAATTATTTTGGAAGCTGGATCGCCTCCACAGCCGCTGGCACACCATTTTACTTTTACTACTGCGGTGCCGCTTGCACTTATTTTTCATTTATTGCATCAAGCAAGCAGGCACGCACTTGATGATGGATTTCAACCACGTTCCTGACCCGGATGGGGACTTGTTCACACCAGATATTTTTTCCTACACTTCGGATGAGGTGGACAGAATTTTGAATGCCTGTCAAGGAGATGCCGGTTTCTTATCCACTCCTACATTATTGGATACCAAGAAAAACTATGAACGCCTTTCCAAGCGCATTATCGCACTGGAATTGCATTTAATTACACTCAGTGAGTATTACAAAACCCGTCGAATTCCCCGGGGTCTACGTTTTAACTGTCAGCCTACAATGTACATGCATGATATCAATTTTCGCTCTAAATATGAGTTGATTGCAAATAAATTCTCTCTGGATTTAATCCTCTTAAATATGGAATTTATACAGAAGGACTTAATAGACATAAAATTGAGAAGAGAGGTTTGTGTTACAACCTTACATACACTCCTCCCCATGGAGGAGTTTGATGAGTATGTGGCAAAATTTACACCATATATGGACAAATTAACTAAGGAAATACAGGACACTAAACGCACAAAATGGCCACAGATTACAACTCTATCAATGTATACAACTGGACTGAGACACAACGACCACGCATTCAGAATACTAGGATGGAGAAGAGGAATAATAATAAAAAATCATCTAACAATATGGCAACAAGTGTATCATCCATACAGAAACAAGTAGAATTGTCCACATCGACTTTTTTAGGGGACAACGCGAGATCCAATGCAAAAGGCCCACCAGACGAGGAGGTAAAAGGAGACGTAGACAACACAAAAACCAGGAATCCAAGACCACAGAGAAAGAAAACGAACCCTCCAATGAAACTGTGGTAAATATATCCTCTCATGTTTTATCTGACATACAACTACGTGTATTGGCCAAAGGTCTAGGTTTTTGTCCAACTAACAAGACTGATTGGGTACAGTTGGAGATTGACTTACATCAGTTCTTTAGAAGACTTAAGTTAAAAGCGTGGTTCTCATTGCATCCGAAAGAATGGATCAGCAATAGAAATACTGAATTGCAACTCACTGATCTTGATTTATTCCTTAAAAGTGATTTTTTACCACCCATGTCTTTTCCTGTCATTGATCTTTTTTCTGAAACAGTAATGAGAGATGTTAATTTACTACGTGCAAGAGATGTACAAAAATTTAGACATCCAAATATGACCAATACTGAGATAACAGCGTTCAATGAATTAGTCCATGACCACAGCCTCACAATTAAACCCGCGGATAAAGGGGGTGCGGTTGTGGTCATGGACACTTCTAAATATTTGGCAGAAGCATATAAACAACTTGATGATTTGGTTGTATATAAAAAATTACACTGTGATCCCAAATGGGATATAGCTAGGAAAATAGCAGATACCTTGAACATGGGATTAATAGGAGGGATAATAGATGAAAAACTAAAAGAATTCTTAACTGTAACGCATCCAATAACACCTATGTTATATCTTTTGCCTAAAATCCATAAGGACTTGGTGAATCCCCCGGGGAGACCTATTGTCTCTGGGAGGGGATCTATACTGAGTAACATCGCCATTTTTTTGGATAAAATATTACGCACGTATGCTACTACGGCTACATCATATATACAGGATTCTTCAGATTTTTTGACTAAATTAAACCAGGTAGCAATACCGGCGGGGGCCTTCCTGGCTTCCTTAGATATTGCTAGCCTGTATATGTCAATTAGACATGATTTTGGCATGAGGGTGGTAAAAAAAGCTCTTTTAACATCACAATATTCTCAGGCGTGCCAGAACTTCATTCTGGAGTTACTGCAGATTGTTCTGACATATAATTATTTCCTTTTTGGGGATCAATTTTTTATGCAAATGCGGGGGACGGCCATGGGGTCCAATGTGGCCCCGACCTATGCCAACATGGCCGTCTCCCATTTAGAGGAGACGTCGGTCTATGTATCCCACCATTTCAGACATGTTCTGAGATGGTGGAGATACATAGACGACGTCTTTCTCATATGGACAGGTACTGAGGAGGGACTGCTAGCTTTTTTCTCCTTCCTTAACACGATTGATGATGATATAAAATTTACATTGGAGTTTTCTCAGACCCAAATACACTTTTTGGATATTGCAATTTTGTTTGAAGATGGTCTGATACACACTGATGTCTTTGTGAAACCAACTGATAGGAACACTCTTTTAAGATTTGAAAGTGCTCATCCTAGAGCAATGGTCAAATCTTTACCACTCAGTCAATACTTGAGGGCAAAAAGGATAGTCAGCAATCCTGAACAATTAGATAGTACTTTGAGTAGGATGACAAAATCATTCCAGGCCAGAGGCTGTCCAAGAACAATCTTGGATAAACATCTGCAGACTGTAAATCAATTGAAGAGACCCGCCTTACTTGAAAAAAAGAAAAAAACGAGACAGAATCATAGAATACCCATTGTAACCACCCATTCGGAGGGGAGCAATGAGCTACGTACTATCATAAACAAACATTGGTCCCTCATCAAAAATGGTTTCCCTTATGTAGATACTCTACAGAGACAACCCCTGATGTCATATCGGAGGCCGACTAATCTGGGTGATAGGTTGGTCCGTACTGACATCGGGCCCCAGAAAACATTGCGTCAAACTTTTATACACACACAGAAGAAGGGATGCTACCCATGTCTGAATTGCATCAATTGCAAATATTTGAAGAAGGGCAGCTCTCTTCTCCATCCTAATACTAATCAATCTTTCAAGATTGATCATTATTTAACCTGTGAATCTACTTTCATAATATATGTCCTATGGTGTACTTGCCCTCTCCTATATGTGGGAGAAACGACATTAGATTTTAAAACACGCATAAATCATCATAGGTACACAATACGAAAGAAAAGGATGGACCTGCCAGTTCCAAAACATTTTAGTGATCTGGAACACAGGGAATCCGATTTGACATGCATGTTGATAGATCATGTACCAATTTCACGTAGAGGGGGGAATCGAAGTTTACTATTAAAACAAAGGGAGTTGAAGTGGATAATGAAACTCAACACATTGAGACCACATGGCCTCAATGTGGATTTTAGACCTTGGATCTTCTCAGGACGCTCATAATTCTTGACACCCATTCAATGTGTAATTATTATGGTGCAGGTAAATTGATTACCACTATATATTCTGACCAGTATATTTTTTTTCTCTTACAGATCGATTCTTACAAAGATTTTCTTTGTCACCAGCATTTCTCCCATCATGACCACTGGACATTCTCGGTTGAAGTATCACAAATCTGGATTTTTTTTCATTCAAAAATTTTTTTTCTTTGTTTTCACATTTTTTTTATATATATCGTCATGTGTATCGCTCGTGATCTAGATATGCCAACGTGGGATCGTACTTATTAATGGTTACTTATATTACACTAATACGAGAGTTTTCTCTCCTAGTACTGCGTGCATTGTAGTTGGGTGGAGATATTTACCCCATCATCACTTATATGTGAGGGATAAATTTATGAGATTGGAATGATGGAGCGGTGGTAAATGACAAATGGCATCGCTCTCACTCCTATGATCTCTATATTGGTATATATTATATAAATACAGAAAAGGAATTGAGGAGTTAGGGATAATGGGATGATGTGAGTGGATTCTGTGTCTGTTACCAGATATGGAACATGAACAACACCCGGTCCGTATGACCTTCCTGATATCATTTTATTATGGGTGGTCAAAATGGACATCCCGATACCTTCCTTTTATTAATTATTGATGTGGACCCGTATATGGACCATCTTATATTCCCTTTATATTCTTGTGATTGGGTGTCTCTTTTTTTGGGGGGTATCTCCACGTAACTACATGCACTGGATTAATAAGATTGTTACGTTTTAGTATTTTACATTTCTTTATAGGTTCCTTCCCACTTTGCAATTTTTAATAAAACTCTTTTTTTGATCATTAATATAATATTGGTACTATCGGTATCTCTGTGAATACATTGAAGGGAGTGCTTCAATGGATATATATATGATCATATGACTGCGAACCTGGAGACGCTTGCGTTCCAAATCTCGTCACATGTGCGTTCCACTTCAATACAGCACGGAAGTGGACGTATGTGTGTAGTCATATCCTTTTGCAGTTACCGGAAGTGCGCGCATGCGCACTGTTGTGAATCCAACGCCGAGTGGCCGTGGTCTAGATGGGAACATGCTGGTCAGTTAATCATTGATATATGTATTTTATCTGTTTTTAATTGTTTGTTGGCACATGACACCTGTTTTTTGGGGGCTTATTAGCTATAGGAGTTAATGCATTTTGATCACTAGAATTTGTTTTGCACTTACATAGATGAAACACAATATTTAGATCTAGTGCATAGATCCTTTAGCACAGCGGTCCCCAACCACCGGGCCGCGGCCCAGGACCGGGCCCTGAAGCGATGTCTGCCGGGCCGCGGCGGTAGCAGGGGACAAGGAGATAAGCGCTTCCATTGTGGAAGCGCTCATCTCCATAGTCATCTGTATCGCCGGCGATACAGATGCCTGTGCTGCGGTGGGGCAGGGGAGGGAGAGGCGTCTCCCCTGCCCGTTCCTCTGATAGGCTGCAGGCCTAGTGCCTGTAGCCTATCAGAGGCCAGCTCAGGCGGTGCGATGACGTCATCGCGCCGCCTGAGCCGTGCAGAGCGGGACACAGGCCGGAGGAGGCCTGCATCGCAGTGCTGCCAGGCTGATGGAGGTAAGTATAAGTGTTTGTTTTTTTATTGTACAAAACTGAAGGAGAGGAGCACTATGGGCACTATAACTACCGTGTGGGGGGCACTATAACTACTGTGTGGGGGCACTATAACTACTGTGTGGGGGCACTATGGGCACTATAACTACCGTGTGGGGGGCACTATAACTACTGTGTGGGGGCACTATAACTACTGTGTGGGGGCACTATAACTACTGTGTGGGGGGCACTATAACTACTGTGTGGGGGCACTATGGGCACTATAACTACTGTGTGGGGGCACTATGCTACTATAACTACTGTGTGGGGGCACTATGGGCACTATAACTACTGTGGGGGCACTGTGGGCACTATAACTACTGTGTGGGGGCACTATGGCACTATAACTACTGTGTGGGGGCACTGTGGGCACTATAACCACTGTGTGGGGGCACTATGGCACTATAACTACTGTGTGGGGGCACTATGGCACTATAACTACTGTGTGGGGGCACTATGGCACTATAACTACTGTGTGGGGGCACTATGGCACTATAACTACTGTGTGGGGGCACTGTGGGCACTATAACTACTGTGTGGGGGCACTGTGGGCACTATAACTACTGTGGGGGCACTATGACTACTGTGTGGGGGGCACTATGCTACTATGACTACTGTGTGGGGGCACTATGGCACTATAACTACTGTGTGTGGGGGCACTATGACTACTGTGTGGGGGCACTATGGCACTATAACTACTGTGTGGGGGCACTATGGCACTATGACTACTGTGTGGGGGCACTATGGCACTATGACTACTGTGTGGGGGCACTATGGCACTATAACTACTGTGTGGGGGCACTATGGCACTATAACTACTGTGTGGGGGCACTATGGCACTATAACTACTGTGTGGGGGCACTATGGCACTATAACTACTGTGTGGGGGCACTAATGGGGAATAACTACTGTGTGGGGGCACTATGCTCCGCCCCCCAACAACCGCAGCGCCCGCCCCCCCCCCATCCAACACCCCCCCCCCCCCGGGCCCTGGGGAAATTGTGTAGCGAGAAACCGGGCCTTGGTGCAAAAAAGGTTGGGGACCACTGCTTTAGCACATGGAATTAGTGAGAAACAATTTTGTACAATATGAATTTTGAATGTTTTATATTAATTATGTATAATTGATCAATTAATGTGATAAATACTGAAACACATGTATAAATAGATATGGAGCACCATTGTATGTATACCACTGCTTGAGAAAAGTCCCAGAAAGTGGACTGAAACGTCGCTCTGGTGAATAAAGAACACCTACGTTGATCACATTTTTGGAAGTGCCGTGGAATTTGTTTTTTCTAATTATTTTGGAAGCTGGATCGCCTCCACAGCCGCTGGCACACCATTTTACTTTTACTACTGCGGTGCCGCTTGCACTTATTTTAGATAGATAGATAGATAGATAATTAAGTGATATATAGATTTTCCAGAATTTTTATTATCAATAGCTGATTCTATGTTAGTGTCTTGATCTGTTAGTGACCTATGTAAATTGGGCCTCTAGATGCCAACCAGTCTGCACGAAACTCCATTTAGCACTGGTCTGCTACTTACAAGCCATATGGGCATACTAATGAAGACCTGGAACAAGCCACTAAAAATGCAGGGCAACCTCAGACATGTCGGCTTCTAACCCAGCAGGTGGTCTAAGCCATTCAGTAGGTAGGTTAAATAATATCAGAAGCCATAACTCCGACCTCATAACACCCACAACCTCAGAACCCTAATAACTGTGTTTAGCCTGACATGGGCTTCGTGTAGAGTCTAGACACGTTATACTGGACAGGAGGCATTTCTCAGTATTCAGGATCTGACCTCCAGGAAGTCATAACTCAATCATATTTGGTATTGGTATGACCGGGACGAGTCAACTCAGATTATGGAAACTTACCTGTACCTGCAGTTTGTATCATATGGCGCGAAATTCATGCGATTCATATTGCCACATGGGTCAGCAGTTTGGGAAAACCTGAATAATATCAGACGTCCCAAAAGGCCGGACCCAAGAAGGAAGGAGGTTCCTTCCCAGCCCACCCCTCGGCTGAGGGGGGATAAAAACGGGTGGGTGGAAACAGGTATTTGTCAGCCATTTGGGGATCCACCTTGCTTGGAGTGACTGTCCATATCCTCAGCTGTCCCCACAGCCGGAATATAACTACTGCATCTCAGTAAGACAATATTCTGTATTTTATCCCTTTTATTTTATCTGTTCACTGCATTGTTCTTGTATGTATATTTTTGTTTTATTCTTTTATCTGACACTATCTTTTTGTATTGCACTGCACTATCGTATATTAAATTTACAAATTAATAAGTCCCTTCCTTGTCGTCTTATAAAACTTGCTCCTTCGAAGGGAATAACGTTACCGGTAGTGTGTTGGGGGATTTTAGGCCCCATATAGATAACCTGTGTTTCAGTGTTTATTTCAGGTTGAGAGAATACGTGAGTATAGGCCCCTATTGCCTTATAGTATAGGTGGTGGCAGCAATCGTGAATATTGGGGTGTTAGAAACTAGGGGAGTAAATTTGCATAATTCCGTCATCTAGATTAGGTGGGTGGGAATTTATGTGGCAAATTGATGAGCTCACTAGTATAATTCACCCTCGTGACGTGATCCGAGATCAGGGATCGTCACAGATTGGTGGCAAGCGGTGGGATAGTGTTATTGTTTTATTACACTGTTAAAGACGTTAAGTGTTTGGTTTAATAAATTAACCCTTACACTTAAGGGCTGGAGTATCCTTGGTAAGGATACAACAGTTCACAAGGAAGGACTCAGTGCATACTATTTGTCAGGTAACATACATACGTGCAGAACAGCCCCCCCCCCCATTCTCTTGTTTTCTTTCCTGTCTTTTATTTGAGATAACCGCTGCTAGGATGGCAGATGTGTATAAGAACAGGACCAAGGCTGAACTGCTGGTCCTCTGTGCGGAGAGACGGCTGGACACAACAAACCAGACCAAAGCAGAGCTGATTCAAACATTGATGGCGTTTGATGTGCAGTCCCATCCTTCTGCGGAACCGGACCAGGGACCTCCAGCCTCAGAGGAACCGATAGAAGATGTCACTCACCAACCGGCTGGGCATGGCGGCGCCAGGGCCTCCAGCTGTGTGGACTCTTCTTTTTCTCTCCTCCTCCAGCAGATTGGTGACTGTGATCCTAACCTGAGGATACAGTTGTTGATGCAAGAGCGAGAGGCTGCCCGTGCAGCTGCAGAGCGCCAAGCAGAGCGGGAGTTCCAGCTAAGGTTGGCCCAAATCCAACTACCACGTGCTTCATCATCACCCCAGAGTGAGTCCATGGACAGTGTTTCCTTTAGGCCCCGCCTGGATCGTTTTCCTGTCCTGGAGAATGATGGAGACCTGGACGTCTTTCTACAAGGATTTGAAAGAGTCTGCAGGCAATTTCAACTGCCGCCTGCAGAATGGGCCAGATACCTCACCCCTGGACTTAAGGGCAAAGCACTGGAGGCGTTTGTGGCCTTACCTGCCTCTATGGAGCATGATTATGAGGCTATCAAAAGAGCTCTGATACAGCGTTTTAACCTCACTCCAGAGGTATACAGAGAACGTTTCCGGACTGTCAGGCGGGCAGACACTGATAGTCATGCAGAATTTGCCAGGAAATTGCTGAACCTGGTGAAACAGTGGTCCAGGGGATGGGGGGTGACTACCCTAGAGGAGATGGATGACCTGATTGCCATGGACCAATTCATTCACACCTGTACTGCGGAGGTGAGACAGTTCATCCGGGAACGGGAGCCCAAGACACTGGGCAAAGCTGCCCAGCTGGCAGATGTGTTTGTTGCAAGTCGAGTGCCCGAGGCACGGAAGCCTGCTGCTTCAGGATGGAAAGGGGGTAAGCCCCCTGTCCACTCTTCTACTGGGGTTCACAAAGCTTTTGGGGTGACACCTGCTCCCCCCAGGCCTGTTGGAGACCAACGCAGGTGTTTTGTTTGCAACCGTATGGGGCATATCAGCATTGCTTGCCCGGAGAAGAGGAAGACCGCCCCTCTGCCCAAACCAACGTCTCCTTCCCCTTCTGTTTTGTTTGTGGGTGGGAATAAGAGGGCGGCTAGTGACAACCTACAGGAGGTTACCGTGGGTGACAATGTCACAATGGGTTTGAGGGATACCGGTGCACAGATGACCCTGGTGCACCCATCCCTTATCAAGCCAGAAGATCTAATCCCAGGGAGGACTCTAACTGTTGCTGGTGTTGGAGGCCTTACCCCAGCCTTGCCCATGGCACGCGTGTACCTGGATTGGGGGGCGGGAAGAGGGATGACGGAAGTGGGAGTAACGGATAAAATTCCCACAAATGTGTTGTTGGGGACTGATCTGGGGCGTTTGGTCTCCAGATACGTGCCCATGGATACCAATGAGGACACTGGCACACTTAGTGCCCCATGTGAGTTAAACCCTGTGACACCTGATATTGTTAGGACTGTGCCTTCTATAGACTATGATAAGTTTACCTCATGTGATATGGTAGAAATGTGTAGAAATACTGTGCCTGCTCATAGCCTAACCATAACCCCAAATGCCGTAGATAATGTGTGCATGCATAGTCATAGTGTGAAAACTGGCAATGTCATTAATGTGCATGAAGATTGTGGTGTGTCCACACCCACAGCTCTTCCCCGAGAGGTAGAGGGTGGCGTGTCCATTTCTGCTGTAACTCGCAGTCAGGGTATTCAGGAAACTCACAGTTGTCTGAGTCCCAAGTCTCCTGCTGTTCGGGGTACAGAAGAAAGGGAGCAGACTGACAGTCTGTCACCAGTGGCGGAGGTCAGTCAGTGTGTACAACTGTCAACCAGTACAGAGTCAGAGCGCCGCCAGTTTCAGGACGCTCTGCACTCTGATGACAGTCTGAACACGCTACGTGAGAGGGCTGGTCGGACCCCTGAGGAGGGGGACAAGGAGATTATCAGCTGGGAACAGGGTATGCTGTATAGGCAGAGCATTCCCACTGGTTCCCAACAGGATGTATTCCCTGATAGGCAACTAGTGGTACCTCGACCATTCCGAGAGCAGCTCCTGAGGGTTGCCCACGAGATACCCCTAGCTGGCCATCTGGGGATAAGCAAAACCAAAAGTCGTTTAAAGCAAAGTTTTTACTGGCCCAACCTGGGTAATGATGTGGCAGAATACTGCCGTTCCTGTATGGTGTGCCAAAGGGTGGGGAAGGCAGGCCAGGTGCATCGAGCCCCCCTCATACCTTTACCCATAATTGAGGAGCCTTTCCAGAGGATTGCTGTTGACATTGTAGGTCCTATGAACGTCACCAGCAGCTCGGGTAAACGCTTCATCCTGACGGTTGTGGATTATGCCACACGTTACCCAGAGGCCGTTGCATTGTCATCAGTCAGGGCTGACAAGGTGGCGGATGCGCTCCTCACCATATTTTCCCGTGTGGGGTTCCCCAAAGAGATGCTCACGGATCAGGGGACCCAGTTTATGTCTAACCTTATGCAGTGCCTCTGTAAGAAAGTACAGGTGCAACACTTGGTAGCCAGTCCTTATCACCCCCAGACCAATGGCCTCTGCGAGCGCTTTAACGGGACCCTCAAACAGATGCTCCGAACGTTTGCGGACACCCATGGAAAGGACTGGGATCGTTATCTACCACACCTGTTATTTGCTTACAGAGAGGTACCACAGGCATCAACTGGTT
The DNA here is from genome assembly GCA_900303285.1 of Rhinella marina. NCBI lineage: Eukaryota > Metazoa > Chordata > Amphibia > Anura > Bufonidae > Rhinella > Rhinella marina. Next base: position 782,254 of record ONZH01021690.1, read on the forward strand.
TCTCACCCTTTGAGCTTCTCTATGGCAGAAAGGTGCGGGGGCCACTAGATCTCATAAAAGAGTCATGGGAGGGAGAGATAATGTCCCCAGAGGTCTCTGTGGTTGATTATGTCCTAAAGTTCAGGGACAGACTGCAGGCATTGGCAGGGATGGTACACGAGAACATGACAAAAGCCCAGGCCGATCAGAAACGGTGGTATGACAGGAATGCCAGGGAAAGAGTATATGAGGTGGGTCAAAAGGTGTGGGTCCTGATCCCCACGACCCAAAACAAGCTCCAAGCTGCGTGGGAAGGCCCGTATCCCATTCATCAACGCCTAAATGACGTGAACTATGTAGTCACGATTGATCATGCTCGCAAGAAGCATAAGGTTTTTCATGTGAACATGATCAAGGCTCATCATGACAGGGATATGTGCGTCCTGCCAGTTTGCAGCTTACCAGAGGAAGGAGAAGGTGAGACATTGCTTGACCTAGTGACATCAGCACAGGAGGGAGGGTCCATTGAGGATGCCATAGTCAGTACCCAGCTGTCTGGATTTCAGAAATCCCAGCTGAGGGAGGTACTTAACCCCTTCCTTGCTGTGTTTACCGGAAGGCCAGGAAGGACTCCCCTAGCCATGCACCACGTAGACACTGGGACTCACCCACCAGTTAGACAGGCTGCCTATCGGGTTTCTGCAGAGGTGAGGGCCGACATAAAGAGGGAGGTGGAGGAGATGTTGGGACTGGGAGTTATCCAAGAGTCTCAAAGTGCGTGGGCATCACCTGTAGTTCTTGTTCCAAAAAGGGACAAGACCACACGCTTCTGTGTGGACTACAGGAAGCTGAACGGCATCACTGTTTTTGATGCATACCCAATGCCCCGCATAGATGAGCTGTTGGATCAACTTGCCAGTGCCCAGTACATCACCATCATGGATTTGAGTAGGGGGTATTGGCAGATTCCCATGACACCAGAGGCACAGGAAAAGTCCGCCTTCATCACTCCTTTTGGGCTCTACGAGTTCAAGGTAATGCCCTTTGGCATGAAGAATGCCCCTGCTACATTCCAGCGCTTGGTGAACCAGCTGTTGGACAAGTTTGAAGGGTTTGCTGTTGCTTACCTGGATGACATTGCTGTGTTCAGTCAGACCTGGGAGGATCACTTGATCCACCTGTCACAGGTGCTCAAGCGAATCCAGGATGCTGGACTGACCATCAAGCCTGGAAAGTGCCAGATAGGCATGTCTGAGGTGCAGTACCTTGGGCACCAGGTAGGTGGAGGGACGCTTAAGCCAGAGCCAGGGAAGGTAGATGCCATCTTAAATTGGCCTACCCCTAAGACTAAAAAGCAGGTTATGTCTTTCTTAGGGACCGCTGGGTACTATCGGAAATTTGTCCCAAACTATAGCGCCCTAGCAAAACCTTTGACGGACCTGACAAAGAAGAAGCTACCGCAAATAGTTAACTGGACTGCAGACTGCGAGAGGTCTCTGTCAGCTTTGAAATCTGCTCTTGCTAGCTCTCCAGTCTTACAAAGCCCAGATTTTACTCGCAAGTTTGTAGTTCAAACTGATGCTAGTGCCTACGGGCTAGGCGCAGTGCTCAGCCAAGTAACTCCTGATGGGGATGAGCACCCCATAATGTATTTGAGCAGGAAGCTCCTACCAAGGGAGGTGGCCTATGCCACCATAGAAAAAGAATGTTTGGCCATTGTATGGGCTTTGCAGAAATTGCAGCCATACCTTTATGGGCGAAAGTTTACCGTGGTGACCGATCACAACCCCCTTAGTTGGTTATATCGGGTGGCAGGTGACAACGGAAAGCTGCTGAGATGGAGTTTGGCCTTGCAACACTATGACTTCACTATCCAGCACAAAAAGGGCAGTGAGCATGGCAATGCAGATGGGTTATCGCGTCAGGGAGAGGCAGCCGAGCATGGCTTGTGATATTGATTGCTATATCAATAATCCCATGCCATGTCTTGAAGGGGGAGGTGTAACAAAGTCTGAGATAGATAGATAGATAGATAGATAGATAATTAAGTGATATATAGATTTTCCAGAATTTTTATTATCAATAGCTGATTCTATGTTAGTGTCTTGATCTGTTAGTGACCTATGCAAATTGGGCCTCTAGATGCCAACCAGTCTGCACGAGGTGAGGAAACTCCATTTAGCACTGGTCTGCTACTTACAAGCCATATGGGCATACTAATGAAGACCTGGAACAAGCCACTAAAAATGCAGGGCAACCTCAGACATGTCGGCTTCTAACCCAGCAGGTGGTCTAAGCCATTCAGTAGGTAGGTTAAATAATATCAGAAGCCATAACTCCGACCTCATAACACCCACAACCTCAGAACCCTAATAACTGTGTTTAGCCTGACATGGGCTTCGTGTAGAGTCTAGACACGTTATACTGGACAGGAGGCATTTCTCAGTATTCAGGATCTGACCTCCAGGAAGTCATAACTCAATCATATTTGGTATTGGTATGACCGGGACGAGTCAACTCAGATTATGGAAACTTACCTGTACCTGCAGTTTGTATCATATGGCGCGAAATTCATGCGATTCATATTGCCACATGGGTCAGCAGTTTGGGAAAACCTGAATAATATCAGACGTCCCAAAAGGCCGGACCCAAGAAGGAAGGAGGTTCCTTCCCAGCCCACCCCTCGGCTGAGGGGGGATAAAAACGGGTGGGTGGAAACAGGTATTTGTCAGCCATTTGGGGATCCACCTTGCTTGGAGTGACTGTCCATATCCTCAGCTGTCCCCACAGCCGGAATATAACTACTGCATCTCAGTAAGACAATATTCTGTATTTTATCCCTTTTATTTTATCTGTTCACTGCATTGTTCTTGTATGTATATTTTTGTTTTATTCTTTTATCTGACACTATCTTTTTGTATTGCACTGCACTATCGTATATTAAATTTACAAATTAATAAGTCCCTTCCTTGTCGTCTTATAAAACTTGCTCCTTCGAAGGGAATAACGTTACCGGTAGTGTGTTGGGGGATTTTAGGCCCCATATAGATAACCTGTGTTTCAGTGTTTATTTCAGGTTGAGAGAATACGTGAGTATAGGCCCCTATTGCCTTATAGTATAGGTGGTGGCAGCAATCGTGAATATTGGGGTGTTAGAAACTAGGGGAGTAAATTTGCATAATTCCGTCATCTAGATTAGGTGGGTGGGAATTTATGTGGCAAATTGATGAGCTCACTAGTATAAATCACCCTCGTGACGTGATCCGAGATCAGGGATCGTCACAGACTGCTTATACTCCATCCCTGGATTTAGTTTAGCCTGACCCATTGGTGTTCTGCATCAGTATTTCGTGATCCTCATAGGTCAGCTGTTAATCACACAGAGACTAATCCAGAAGGTAGTGGCCTTGTGGTTCCCCCGCTGCAAAGTTCAGATCCCTGTACAGGGGATGAAGGGTGAAAACCAGTGGACTGCCAGGATAACACCTTCAGGAATAGTCCAAAGCCAAACCTGTTGGTGACACAGTGGTTCCACACTCATTGCCATAACAGAGTTTTAATGAAAGGATCCTCTAACAAAGCTCAAGCTTATTCTTCCACTTGAAGTACAAATGACCATGAGGAAGCTTTGTTTTATTCATGAAGCTTTGCCTTGTTTTGTGTAGGTTATGCATCATAGTCATTGGAATAGGAGAATATGAAGCACATGATCATCATGAATCATCATGAACAAACTAAATTGAAGAACAAAGAGGAAGAGTATAAAGAAGATGGATTAATTGAATAACCTTGAACATGCCATTGATAAAACTCATAGGATTGAGAGGATCTCTGGAGGAACAGTGATCATATAGTTGGAGTAAGGCTCCATTCATATCTTGTTTTCTAGATGTAGTAGGTGTTCCTCAGAGGGGGAGAAGCTGTAATTAATATATATCAATGCCCACAGAGCACATCATAACATCCTGATGCTAGCCTAGTGTCAGGTCGTTCTGTGCGGGGCTCAAACCTAGTGCCGCCTTCTCTCTCTTGCTGCACTGCTTCCGTGTCTTCCTTTTCTGGTCCGGGTCACAGCCGTAGCGTAATAAGAAGGAAGAGGTGGTGCTAGCCTTGAACCCTGCAAAGAACATACATAGCATTGACTGCAGGTGACATCTACTACATTATCTGTACTCAAGGAGCTATCGCTATGTTATCTGTGGTGTTACATAGGACTGCAGGTAACATCTACCTCATTATCTATACTGAGTGAGTTATCATTGTGTTATCCGTGGTGTTACATAGGACTGCAGGTAACATCTACTGCATTATCTGTACTCTGAGGAGTGATCTCCATTTTATTATTAGTGCAAAATGGCATATATAGCAGCCATAATCCAGGGGGCCATACACAGAAGACCCAAGAGCCTCATAGGGCTCCTGTGTCACAGGTTTGGAGAATACTGGTGTAAGGATTATATGATGTATTTTAATGTGTGGCCTTTACATCTCCCACATAAATATCACAAGAAAAGTAAGAAACAACATATTGGTGTGAAAACATCAAATCTGCTCAGCTGATGGAGTCATTTGAGGGGAAGTGAAGAAAAAGACCTGCTTTCAGTACTTATTTGTACATTACACGGCTTATATCACACTCCATATGTTCTTAGAACCTGTGATATCCTTTTTCAACTCATACTGAGAACAGATATATTAAAAATTATTTTTAACAGTGAAAAAGTGAAGCATTTCCAAAATGTATGACTATTCTTTGGCAAAACTAATAAAGAATATTACATGGACCACATGACACTGGTATATGTCTTATCTAGATAAGTTCCTAAGTTATAGAAGCATTTGAATGGGTCTTGAGAAGATGCACAGATATGGAACCTTGACATTTGAGATGTGATTTACTTTTGAATTGCACCCCGCTCGTTAACATATTGTTAATCTTTATGTTTTGTGGGAGTATGTCATGTTTAGAGATGAGCGAGTAGTGTTCGATCGAGCCGGTATTCGATCGAATACTACGCTATTCGGCATACTCGATTTCAATCGAGTATAACGGCGATGGCGCACTTAGAATTCGTTTCCCCTCCCACCTTCCCTGGCGCTCTTTTTCCACCAATCAACATGCAGGGGGGGTATGACAGGCACGCTGAGCACGCTGGGAGCGCGAAAACAGCGTCTACATGGATTGGCTGGAAAAACCATGTGACCTCGAATATTAAAAACTCAGCTCTTCCTGCTCGTACGCATATGCTGCGTGAACTTAGTCAGGGACAGAGGCTGGAGAAGGGACAGACAGGTTTTAGCAGTTGGACAGGCAGGAGCGTGATTAAAAGCCCTTATCAGGGCTACTATAGTGCACTACAGTGATAGCTTTACTACAAGATACACTTTACAGAGAACGGCTGCCGTATTCAGGGATAGCTGCTGGAGTAGGGACAGAGAGAGGCATTAGTGGTGTATTAGGTGCTCTGCTACATACCAAACTATATTTGGCACTACTGTTCAGCGTTCTTTTTGGCTGAAAAACCCTGTTATATAACTAGTGTGTATATGCACCATCTGATCTGGCAGTATACGGCTGTGAATTTTATTTTATTTTTTTAAATACAGTTTATTTGGCTCTAGTGTTCTGGGTTCTGTGTGCCTGCAATACCCTTTTTGTATACCAGGTGTAAATACCCACCGTCTGTTCTGTTACTACACGGCTGTGTACCTTGAAATATACAATATCTAGGCCATTTAATAGGCCACTGTACTGTGCGTTCTCTTGTTAAATTATCTCACATACCTGGTGTAAATACCCACCGTCTGTTCTGTTACTACACGGCTGTGTACCTTGAAATATACAATATCTAGGCATTTTAATAGGCCACTGTACTGTGCGTTCTCTAGCTAAATTATCTCACATACCTGGTGTAAATACCCACCGTCTGTTCAGTTACTACACGGCTGTGTACCTTGAAATATACAATATCTAGGCATTTTAATAGGCCACTGTACTGTGCGTTCTCTAGCTAAATTATCTCACATACCTGGTGTAAATACCCACCGTCTGTTCAGTTACTACACGGCTGTGTACCTTGAAATATACAATATCTAGGCCATTTAATAGGCCACTGTACTGTGCGTTCTCTTGTTAAATTATCTCACATACCTGGTGTAAATACCCACCGTCTGTTCAGTTACTACACGGCTGTGTACCTTGAAATATACAATATCTAGGCATTTTAATAGGCCACTGTACTGTGCGTTCTCTAGCTAAATTATCTCACATACCTGGTGTAAATACCCACCGTCTGTTCAGTTACTACACGGCTGTGTACCTTGAAATATACAATATCTAGGCCATTTAATAGGCCACTGTACTGTGCGTTCTCTTGTTAAATTATCTCACATACCTGGTGTAAATACCCACCGTCTGTTCTGTTACTACACGGCTTGTGTACCTTGAAATATACAATATCTAGGCCATTTAATAGGCCACTGTACTGTGCGTTCTCTTGTTAAATTATCTCACATACCTGGTGTAAATACCCACCGTCTGTTCTGTTACTACACGGCTGTGTACCTTGAAATATACAATATCTAGGCATTTTAATAGGCCACTGTACTGTGCGTTCTCTTGTTAAATTATCTCACATACCTGGTGTAAATACCCACCGTCTGTTCTGTTACTACACGGCTGTGTACCTTGAAATATACAATATCTAGGCATTTTAATAGGCCACTGTACTGTGCGTTCTCTTGCTAAATTATCTCACATACCTGGTGTAAATACCCACCGTCTGTTCTGTTACTACACGGCTGTGTACCTTGAAATATACAATATCTAGGCCATTTAATAGGCCACTGTACTGTGCGTTCTCTTGTTAAATTATTTCACATACCTGGTGTAAATACCCACCGTCTGTTCAGTTACTACACGGCTGTGTACCTTGAAATATACAATATCTAGGCATTTTAATAGGCCACTGTACTGTGCGTTCTCTAGCTAAATTATCTCACATACCTGGTGTAAATACCCACCGTCTGTTCAGTTACTACACGGCTGTGTACCTTGAAATATACAATATCTAGGCATTTTAATAGGCCACTGTACTGTGCGTTCTCTAGCTAAATTATCTCACATACCTGGTGTAAATACCCACCGTCTGTTCAGTTACTACACGGCTGTGTACCTTGAAATATACAATATCTAGGCCATTTAATAGGCCACTGTACTGTGCGTTCTCTTGTTAAATTATCTCACATACCTGGTGTAAATACCCACCGTCTGTTCTGTTACTACACGGCTGTGTACCTTGAAATATACAATATCTAGGCCATTTAATAGGCCACTGTACTGTGCGTTCTCTTGTTAAATTATCTCACATACCTGGTGTAAATACCCACCGTCTGTTCTGTTACTACACGGCTGTGTACCTTGAAATATACAATATCTAGGCATTTTAATAGGCCACTGTACTGTGCGTTCTCTTGTTAAATTATCTCACATACCTGGTGTAAATACCCACCATCTGTTCTGTTACTACACGGCTGTGTACCTTGAAATATACAATATCTAGGCATTTTAATAGGCCACTGTACTGTGCGTTCTCTTGCTAAATTATCTCACATACCTGGTGTAAATACCCACCGTCTGTTCTGTTACTACACGGCTGTGTACCTTGAAATATACAATATCTAGGCCATTTAATAGGCCACTGTACTGTGCGTTCTCTTGTTAAATTATTTCACATACCTGGTGTAAATACCCACCGTCTGTTCAGTTACTACACGGCTGTGTACCTTGAAATATACAATATCTAGGCATTTTAATAGGCCACTGTACTGTGCGTTCTCTAGCTAAATTATCTCACATACCTGGTGTAAATACCCACCGTCTGTTCAGTTACTACACGGCTGTGTACCTTGAAATATACAATATCTAGGCATTTTAATAGGCCACTGTACTGTGCGTTCTCTAGCTAAATTATCTCACATACCTGGTGTAAATACCCACCGTCTGTTCTGTTACTACACGGCTGTGTACCTTGAAATATACAATATCTAGGCCATTTAATAGGCCACTGTACTGTGCGTTCTCTTGTTAAATTATCTCACATACCTGGTGTAAATACCCACCGTCTGTTCTGTTACTACACGGCTGTGTACCTTGAAATATACAATATCTAGGCATTTTAATAGGCCACTGTACTGTGCGTTCTCTAGCTAAATTATCTCACATACCTGGTGTAAATACCCACCGTCTGTTCAGTTACTACACGGCTGTGTACCTTGAAATATACAATATCTAGGCCATTTAATAGGCCACTGTACTGTGCGTTCTCTTGCTAAATTATCTCACATACCTGGTGTAAATACCCACCGTCTGTTCTGTTACTACACGGCTGTGTACCTTGAAATATACAATATCTAGGCCATTTAATAGGCCACTGTACTGTGCGTTCTCTTGTTAAATTATTTCACATACCTGGTGTAAATACCCACCGTCTGTTCAGTTACTACACGGCTGTGTACCTTGAAATATACAATATCTAGGCATTTTAATAGGCCACTGTACTGTGCGTTCTCTAGCTAAATTATCTCACATACCTGGTGTAAATACCCACCGTCTGTTCAGTTACTACACGGCTGTGTACCTTGAAATATACAATATCTAGGCATTTTAATAGGCCACTGTACTGTGCGTTCTCTAGCTAAATTATCTCACATACCTGGTGTAAATACCCACCGTCTGTTCTGTTACTACACGGCTGTGTACCTTGAAATATACAATATCTAGGCATTTTAATAGGCCACTGTACTGTGCGTTCTCTAGCTAAATTATCTCACATACCTGGTGTAAATACCCACCGTCTGTTCAGTTACTACACGGCTGTGTACCTTGAAATATACAATATCTAGGCATTTAATAGGCCACTGTACTGTGCGTTCTCTAGCTAAATTATCTCACATACCTGGTGTAAATACCCACCGTCTGTTCAGTTACTACACGGCTGTGTACCTTGAAATATACAATATCTAGGCCATTTAATAGGCCACTGTACTGTGCGTTCTCTTGTTAAATTATCTCACATACCTGGTGTAAATACCCACCGTCTGTTCTGTTACTACACGGCTGTGTACCTTGAAATATACAATATCTAGGCATTTTAATAGGCCACTGTACTGTGCGTTCTCTTGTTAAATTATCTCACATACCTGGTGTAAATACCCACCGTCTGTTCTGTTACTACACGGCTGTGTACCTTGAAATATACAATATCTAGGCATTTTAATAGGCCACTGTACTGTGCGTTCTCTTGCTAAATTATCTCACATACCTGGTGTAAATACCCACCGTCTGTTCTGTTACTACACGGCTGTGTACCTTGAAATATACAACATCTAGGCCATTTAATAGGCCACTGTACTGTGCGTTCTCTTGTTAAATTATTTCACATACCTGGTGTAAATACCCACCGTCTGTTCAGTTACTACACGGCTGTGTACCTTGAAATATACAATATCTAGGCATTTTAATAGGCCACTGTACTGTGCGTTCTCTTGCTAAATTATCTCACATACCTGTTGTAAATACCCACCGTCTGTTCTGTTACTACACGGCTGTGTACCTTGAAATATACAATATCTAGGCCTTTTAATTGGCCACTGTACTGTGCGTTCTCTTGCTAAATTATTTCACATACCTAATTATATACCCAAATATTGTATTTGCAACAAAAAAAAAAAAAAATGCGGAGGGGGGCTAGCGGAATCGGACGTGGACGAGGACGGGGGCGCGGAAATGCTGTTGGGGGCCTTGTTGAAGCCAGTGGGGATACAATGCGTGCTGGTGAGGGTCAGCCAGGATCCCGCTCATCCAGAATCCCTGCCTTTATGGGACAGTTAAGCAGGGGGCGGGTTACACCGCTGTTGAGGCCTGAGCAGGTTGAACAGGTGGTGCAATGGATAGCCGATAGCGCTTCCACACAGTTGTCCACCAGCCAGTCATCCACACAGTCTCACTCTGACCCTCCTTCCTCCACACCTGGCCAACAGAGTCATCCCACCATTGACCCCTCCCAGGAGCTCTTTTCGGGTCCTTTTTCAGATGTGCCGGAAGAATCCCAGGAGCTAGCAGAGGAATTTGTTTGTAGTGATGCCCAAACCCTTGAGTTTTCGCCATCTCCTGCTGATGTGGACCCTGAGCCAGCATCTGTTATCATGAGCGATGATGATGATGAGACGCAGTTGCCATCAAGGGAGGCTGTTGGAATGTCCAGTGGGCAGGAGGAGGAGCAGAGTGAGGAAGAGGAGGTGGTGGATGACGAAATGACCGACCCCACTTGGCCAGGGGTGATGTCCAGCGGGGAAAGCAGTGGAGAGGTGGTGGTCTGCGCAGCACCGAAAAAGGCAGCAAGAGGCAGAGGGATGTCCAGAGGCAGAGGGATGTCCACAGGCAGAGGGATGTCCACAGGCAGAGGGATGTCTACAGGCAGAGGGATGTCCAGAGGCAGAGGACAGTCCAGACAGAGTAGTGAGGCCACAGCCAGCACGGCCGAAGCTGTTCCCGGCAGCGGGCAGTCGCGTGAAGCTCCCCCATCGAGGCCTCGTACTTCTGTGGTGTGGAGATTTTTTAATGTTTGTGCGGATGACAAACTGAGCGCGGTTTGCACACTCTGCCACTCAAAACTGAGTAGGGGCTCTGAGAAGAGCAATCTGACCACCTCAGGCATGCGGCGTCACTTGGAAGTCAAGCACTGGGCTGAGTGGGAGAGAGCAAACGCAATACAAACTGTGCCCGGTCCTGCTGCCACTGCCTCTTCCCCTTTGTTGTGTGCTGCCACTGCGGTCCAGACCTCCAGCCAGGACACCTCCACATCTGCCTCTGCCTCGGCTACTTTGGGGCCTTCTCCTTCAGCCTCCCCTTCCCCCGCCTCTTCGCCTGCACCCTCACACTCCTCGTCCCAACAACTGTCCATCTCGCAGGCGTTCGACCGCAGGCGGAAGTACGCCTCGAGTCACCCCCAAGCCCAAGCCTTAAACTGCCACATCTCCAAACTGCTGGCCCTGGAGATGTTGCCGTTTAGGCTTGTGGAGACGCAGGCCTTCCGCGACCTGATGGCGGCTGCCGCACCTCGCTATTCCGTCCCCAGCCGCCACTACTTTTCCCGGAGTGCCGTCCCCGCCCTGCACCAGCACGTGTCGCGTAACATCAGGCGGGCCCTGAGGTACGCAGTCAGCGCAAAGTTCCACTTGACCACCGACTCGTGGACAAGCGCTTGTGGCCAGGGACGCTACATCTCTTTGACGGCACACTGGGTGAATGTAGTGGAAGCGGGGACGGGGTCGCAAACAGAGACGGCCTACCTACCACCCCGCCCAAGATTGCCAGCATGGGTTCTGATAAACCCCCCTCCTCCTCCTCCTCCTCCTCCTCCTCCTGTGCCTTAACATCTCCCTCAGCCGCTAGCTGGAAGCGTTGCAGCACTGGCGCGGGGAGACGTCAGCAGGCGGTGCTAAAGCTCATCAGCTTGGGCGACAGGAAGCACAGCGCCCCAGAGGTGAGGGACGCCATATTGCAGCAGACGGAGATGTGGCTGTCGCCGCTGCAGCTAGGACCAGGCATGGTCGTGTGCGATAACGGCCGTAACCTGGTGGCGGCTCTGGAGCTTGCCGAACTCAATCACGTACCATGCCTGGCCCACGTTTTAATCTGGTAGTCCAAAAATTTCTGAAGACTTACCCCAACCTGGCAGAGCTACTGGTGAAAGTGCGGCGCTTGTGCGCTCACTTTCGGAAGTCAACTGTAGCTGCTGCTAGCTTAAAAAAACTCCAGCAACGCCTCCATTTGCCTGAACATCGGCTGTTGTGCGACCTGCCGACTCGCTGGAATTCCACCTATTCCATGTTGGCCAGGGTGTGTGAGCAGCAGAGAGCATTGATGGAGTACCAGATTATGAATCCACGCGTGCCTCCAACTCAGCTCCCTCAGTTTGCCAACCACGAGTGGCCATGGATGGCAGACATATGCGATGTACTGCGTATCTTTGAGGAGTCCACCAAGAAGGTCAGCAGCGAGGACGCTATAGTGAGCGTAACCATCCCGCTCCTAGGCGTCCTTAAAGAATCCCTCATCGCAATAAGGGAGAACGCATTGCACGCAGAGGAGACGGGGGTTGGAGGAGACGCAACGGAGATACACAGTCAGTCCACACTTTTGTCTGCTTCACGGTGGCAGTTGCAGGAGGAGGAGGAGGATGAGGAGGAGGACGACGTGGAGGTGGCTGTGGAAGAGGAGGAGGATGCTGGCGGCGAGGGTAGCAGTCAGGCTGTGTGCGTCCCATTGGTTCAGCGCGGATGGGGCGGAGAGGAGGCGGAAGAGGAAGAGGAGGAAATGGCAAGTGATCCTTCTGGTGGGGGCAGTGAGGTCATGCCTATTCAGAGTCTGGCACACATGGCTGACTTCATGCTGGGCTGCTTTTCCCGGGACACACGTGTTGTCCGGATAGTGGAGGACAAACTGTACTGGGTCTTCGCACTCCTGGACCCCCGGTATAAAGATAACGTCTCCTCTTTTATTCCGGTAGAGGAGAGGACAAATCGATTGCTGGAATACCAGAGGGAACTCGTGCAGAACATGATGGAGATTTTCCCACCCACCATCGCTGGCGGCAGAGAGGAGAGGGTCTCCCAGAGTCCCACAACATCCATCAGGCCCACAGCCACCAGGGGAACACTCTCCAAGGTGTGGGACACGTTCATGGCACCCCCTCGTGCAACTTCCATCACTGCGGGGCCCGCTATCAGCAGGAGGGACAAGTATCGGCGGATGTTGCGGGAGTACCTGGCAGACCGTAACCCTGTCCTCCCCGATCCCTCGGCGTCCTACACTTACTGGGTCTCCAAGTTGGACACGTGGCTGGAACTGTCCCTGTACGCCTTGGAGGTGCTTGCCTGCCCTGCCGCCAGCGTGCTATCAGAAAGGGTGTTCAGCGCAGCCGGGGGCATTATAACCGATAAGCGCAGCCGCCTGTCAACCGACAGTGCGGACAGGCTGACGCTAATCAAAATGAACAGCAAGTGGATTGACCCGGACTTTGCTTCTCCAACCGTGGAAAGCAGCCAAAAGTGAAGTGCCATCTGTATGAAGTGCCATTTCCTCCTCCACCTCCTCCTCCTCCTCCTTAACCGCCGTAGAATTGCTCCGTAAAAAAAAATATATATATATTTATGGCTCTCCTCTTGGGCCTCCACATAATTTTTAAGAGGTCTCACCTCTTGGGCCTCCACATAATTTTTAAGAGGTCTCACCTCTTGGGCCTCCACATAATTTTTAAGAGGTCTCACCTCTTGGGCCTCCACATAATTTTTAAGAGGTCTCACCTCTTGGGCCTCCACAAAATGTTTAAGAGGTCTCACCTCTTGGGCCTGCACAAAATGTTTAAGAGGTCTCACCTCTTGGGCCTCCACATAATTTTTAAGAGGTCTCACCTCTTGGGCCTCCACATAATTTTTAAGAGGTCTCACCTCTTGGGCCTCCACATAATTTTTAAGAGGTCTCACCTCTTGGGCCTGCACAAAATGTTTAAGAGGTCTCACCTCTTGGGCCTCCACATAATTTTTAAGAGGTCTCACCTCTTGGGCCTCCACATAATTTTTAAGAGGTCTCACCTCTTGGGCCTGCACAAAATGTTTAAGAGGTCTCACCTCTTGGGCCTCCACATAATTTTTAAGAGGTCTCACCTCTTGGGCCTCCACATAATTTTTAAGAGGTCTCACCTCTTGGGCCTGCACAAAATGTTTAAGAGGTCTCACCTCTTGGGCCTCCACATAATTTTTTAAGAGGTCTCACCTCTTGGGCCTCCACATAATCTTTAAGAGGTCTCACCTCTTGGGCCTCCACAAAATCTTTAAGAGGTGTCACCTCTTGGGCCTCCACAAAATGTTTAAGAGGTCTAACCTCTTGGGCCTCCACATAATTTTAAAGAGGTCTCACCTCTTGGGCCTCCACAAAATCTTTAAGAGGTCTCACCTCTTGGGCCTGCACAAAATCTTTAAGAGGTCTCACCTCTTGGGCCTCCACAAAATCTTTAAGAGGTCTCACCTCTTGGGCCTCCACAAATCTTTAAGAGGTCTCACCTCTTGGGCCTCCACAAAATCTTTAAGAGGTCTCACCTCTTGGGCCTCCACATAATTTTAAAGAGGTCTCACCTCTTGGGCCTCCACAAAATCTTTAAGAGGTCTCACCTCTTGGGCCTCCACAAAATCTTTAAGAGGTCTCACCTCTTGGGCCTCCACAAAATCTTTAAGAGGTCTCACCTCTTGGGCCTCCACAAAATCTTTAAGAGGTCTCACCTCTTGGGCCTCCACAAAATCTTTAAGAGGTCTCACCTCTTGGGCCTCCACAAAATCTTTAAGAGGTCTCACCTCTTGGGCCTCCACAAAATCTTTAAGAGGTCTCACCTCTTGGGCCTCCACAAAATCTTTAAGAGGTCTCACCTCTTGGGCCTGCACAAAATCTTTAAGAGGTCTCACCTCTTGGGCCTCCACATAATTTTTAAGAGGTCTCACCTCTTGGGCCTCCACAAAATGTTTAAGAGGTCTCACCTCTTGGGCCTGCACAAAATGTTTAAGAGGTCTCACCTCTTGGGCCTCCACATAATTTTTAAGAGATCTCACCTCTTGGGCCTCCACATAATTTTTAAGAGGTCTCAGCTCTTGGGCCTCCACATAATTTTTAAGAGGTCTCACCTCTTTAGCCTCCACACAATTTTTAAGACGTCTCACCTCTTGGGCCTCCACAAAATTTTCCATGAGCCTCTGGCCAGCCCACGGCCTCTTCCTGCCTTTTGCGGTCCTACGCATCCCTCAACATCCCCACTGCTTTACCTGCTAGACATGACACTGGGCCAGGTCGGGTCACTGACATCTCTAGCGCCAACAATTTGGGCATTTTAAGGCTTCTGCATGTGTTTGAGTTGTTTTTACATTTTAAAGAAGACATGTCTGACCACATCTCACACACACACACAATGACAATTAGGGGTGGGGTCTATTTGCTTTCCCCCTTGCCTATGCCATCTGTGGTTGTCATAGGCAACGTGATTTTAAGGGGTGCAGAATTTTATCTTCTTTTTTGTCTAGTTTGGCTTGGGGTCCATGGCAATGTAGAGGAAAGAAGGTTTCCTTGTATGGTCTCACTTTACAGAGAGGTTAGATTGTGTTTGGAGTGTATTGTTGAGAGGCTGTGATAGTGGCGTAATAGTGCGACTTGGGCACGTTATATGCACCCAGACATGCTTCCCCTGCTGTCCCAGTTGCATTCCAGCAGTGTTGGCATCCTTTTCTGAGGTTCCAGGGTGGACTTGGTGACCTCCAAGTGGTCGAATTGAGATTTCCAAGTGGCGAGCATTTTTTTCCCATAGACTTTAATGGGATTCGATATTCGGTCGAATAGTCGAATTTCACGGTCTATTCGAATCGAATTTCGAACTTTCGAATATTTCACTACTCGCTCATCTCTAGTCATGTTCAATTGGTTTCAACCTTAATGTATTTCATTGATTCCTCAGGTTATTAAATAGGTTATCCAACAGATATTACTTTTAGATCCAGCAAAATATAACTTTCATATTGGAATTTGTTTAAAAAAATGCTCCTGTGCCTAGATATTGTCATTATATGTTTCTTATGGTGTGCCCTAGTGGTCACACATGCTCATTAGCTAAGTCCCACCACCTGATTTCAATTTTACATGTAACAAGTGACTTCTGCTATTGTCCAGGCCAGCCGTAGTGGGAATCAAAAGAACATAAGGGACGCTATCAGGGGTGGATTGGCCATGGACCTTACAGGGAAATTTCGCAGTGGCCTGAAGCCTAGCAAGGTCACCCAAGCCCCCCTCATGGCCACCAGCCGGGTACATAATGATCTGGTTCTCTCCTAAGTATCTGGCCAGCAGCCGCAGGTGTCCTCCTGAACTCAACTGTATCTACATCCTCAGGACAGCGATACAGCTGAATACTGTGGCACAGGTGGCAGTATTTTGTGCTGAACGCTGACATTTGGTTCAGCTGGGGTGGTATATTGCTCTGCACTATGGTATATCTGGCCCTCCCTACTTATGTTGCCCTGTCTGTCAGTTTGGACCTACCTATAACATAGGGACACTTTTACATTTTTCCAGGGCCACTTTTAGTTCCCAATCCACCCCTGGACGCCATAACAGGAATGTAACAAATATATCTAGAAACTTGTAACAACTATATCTAGACAAGACCTTACAGATGATCTTGCACGTACAATGATAGCACAATAGCAAAAAAGCTTATACTCATTAAAGGAATATTCCAGTTACTCAAAAAGATTTTCCAACCATCCCTTAAACGTGTTTCCCTGTGTATCTGAAAGTCAACCCAATGTTTTCCAACCCCCAAAGAGTATAATTTACCTCCTACTCTGTACTGATAAGAGGCAGTGGCGTACATAGAGAAGTAGGGGACCCATAGCTAGGATCAAACCAGGCCACACACACAGGACAGAAGGGTTTCTACCTAAACCCTTTTCAAAGACCCTTGGACCATTTTTCCACTGCCTCATTTGCTAAAAGTTGTTCCTTTAGAGGGTGAGAGAGTCCTGACCAAGTTCACCTCCAGTAGAAGAGGAGATAATCCCAAATAAGACTGAGCACCTTCTTGCCCTGGGCCCCATAGCAGTTGCATGATGCCACTATGGTACGCCCCTGATGAGAAGCAAGCACACCGAAACAACCATCTATGGATGGATATTGTTACAATGACGGTTCTCCTGTACCATTGTACCAGCTGCATCAGCTGCTTGTTGGAGCGATTTTGGGCCATTTTTCTGTGTGGCTATTTTCTGGTGGCACTGCACCATGTATTCTGGCCCTGGTTACTTGTGTGAATTGTGGCTATGTGTTTGTTCATACCCCTGCTGTGTCTGCATCTGTACAGGGAAAGAGTTTGTTATGTCTGCTACATAGTCCTGAGTTTTGTGTCAGTTTGGTGCATGTCTCTTGTGTGCTGTAACCTGCCCTGGTTGAGAAACTTCATGTCTTTCATGTCTGTTTTTTTCCTGTTTGTAGTATGAACTGTGTCCTATTCAGACAATGTGAGCACCTTTCTTCCTTCCACTGTCTTGACCAGACTCTGTCCACTATGTTTCAACAGTGTCCTGGCTCTTGGTGTCTCTGCTGTTTTCATCATTGTTCATAACCCCAGTGTTCCACAACCATTGTCCATACGCATGTCCATAACACATATTTGGCTTGGCTATTTTCCCCTTGTCAGGTTCCAAAGATTGTTAAAAAATGGACTTTGACTCACAGGGAGCCACTTCCAGAAGGTGGCACTAGTGAGATGATTACCTTTCCCTGGGAGATACCTCTTTGCATATGGAAGTGGAAGAAATTAATATAAATGGAAAAATTGTAATAAAAAAAATTGTGCTCCACCTAACCCACTTTATCAAACTTTTATTTCAGAAAATGTGGAACAGGTGGAATATGGTGCTCATTTACACCATACAACTATCATAAATACATTGATAAATCTCCTATTTAACAGTTCTACAGCCTTATTTCTCTTCAAATAGTAGATTATAAAACAATTGCCTGCAGCCACCACTAGGGGGAGCTCAGTGTGTAAGAATGTATACATTTACCATTTAAATCAATGAAAGCTGTAAAAATTTCCATGAACCGATCCACCCCCTAGTGGTGGCTGCAGGAATGTGTGGTGAATTTATGTTGAGAAAAAATAAAAAAGTACTGAATCTCAATACTTTTATAATTGCATGTGATTAAAAATTTTGTATAGCCACTAAGTTATTCAATAACATGTATCTGTATAGCCCACCTGCTGTTTGTTCTTTCTAATTTCTCTGTCCACCTCACTGAGATGGCCGCACATGCTCAGTTCCACCCTGCTGCCAGCTTAAAATAAATCTAACAGAGCGAATTGGAGCAATGAATGAGGAAATCTCTGGATCCATGTGAGGTACAGGGCTGGTTCTAGCTTTGTTAGAAAGCGATTATGATATCTGATTTTCATTTTTTACATTAATCATGGGATAGCCCCTTGAAACATGGACATTTTCTGTTTATATAGATAAATAGCTGAAGGACCCGGCTTCGCCCGGGTATATTTCATTTATTTCTTTTACTGTTTGTGTGTGTGTGTCGTTAAAAGATATCGAGAGTGCCCTCTACAGTGCCTGCCCCTTTAACAGTGACCTCTACAGCGGCCCACCCTTTAACAGTGACCTCTACAGCGGCCAGCCCCTTTAACAGTGACCTCTACAGCGACCCGCACCTTTAACAGAGACCTCTACAGCGGCCCGTCCCTTTAAGTGACCTCTACAGCGGCCCGTCCCTTTAAGTGACCTCTACAGCGGCCCGCCCCTTTAACAGTGACCTCTACAGCAGCCCGCCCCTTTAAAAGTGACCTCTACAGCTGCCCGCCCCTTAAACAGTGACCTCTACAGCAGCCCGCCCCTTTAATAGTGACCTCTACAGCAGCCCGCCCCTTTAATAGTGATCTCTACAGCAGCCCACCCCTTCAACAGTCATCTCTACAGCAGCCTGCCCCTTTAACAGTGACCTCTACAGCTGCCCACCCCTTTAACAGTGACCTCTACAGAAGCCCGCCCCATTAACTGTGACCTCCACAGCAGCTAGAGTGGCCACTGTCTTCACCCCAGAAAGCCAGACCTCACCGGCCATTCCCCCAAACGTGAAACAGCGCCCCCAGTTCCCATGAAGACACATCACTAAACATGAGGCCACGCCCCCCTGGCTCTGTGAAGACATGGAGGAGAAGCTGTCTGAGTGTGAGCTACTGAAAGGGTGGACATCCCTGTGTCTGTCTAGGCACTGCGTCGGACGGAGAACAGGTAGCCAGAAAACTGGACTGTCCAGCCTAAAGCCGGACATCTGGCCACCCTAACATCAGCCTCCCCCTAGGGTGGCCAGAGGTCTTGTTTTAGGCTGGACGGTCTGGCTTTCAGACTCCCTGTCCTCTGTCATGCGCAGGGCCTGGATGGATACAGCAGCAGCACTCTTAGCAGAAGCACTGTGCAGTCTGAGCAATGAGCTGCAGGGAGAAAGTCACCCTCCCCCCACCCCTGCAGCTGACAGAAGGTGATTTTTACCAATATTTTTAATCCAGGTCAAATGCAGCATGGAAGGGGCGTGGCCTGACTGAGTCAGGGGCGTGACTTAGTGGGATCTGGGGGTGGTGCTTTTAAGTCCTTCTATTGACGGTGGCCGGAATTACAGGTCGATGCCTGATTTAGGAGGAAGGTGGGTAGCAGTGGAAGAAAACATCTTTTATTACTACTGAACAGTAAATATGTAAAATTTACATTATATGAGGTAATGATTGATGATGAGTTAGTCTAAAACATAAGTTATAGTTATGGTAACTGGGAATACCCATTTACCATTGTCATCCACAGTGCTCTGCCTCTTTAATGCAGACCTAAAGCAGTGAACTGGCTAGGTTGTCATAGAAACCTGATGTGTGCCTGTGAGCTTCTATTGGCTGATAAGGGTCATGTGACCAGGCTACTATTGGCTAATGCATTTTTTGTGAATATCTCAGGAACGGTACGTCCTGGAGAGTTGAAAACTGTTCTAAAACCTTCCCGGACACCTGATGTACATGTGTGCCAAATTTTGTGATTGTAGCTGCAGCGGTGCGGATTCCTTTAGCGGACATACACACACACACACACACACATACACTCAGCTTTATATATTAGATGAACCCTTAGAATTCTCTCATCTGAAGGCCCAAGGAACCCCAGTGTGACACTGTTTACACATAATGTTCTTATGGGCTTGCTATATTCTTAGGTTATATTGTCCCGAGATTGCTTACTAGGGTACATGTTGATGTTGTCTATTGTTTTTGGGTTGTAAAAATGGCTCATATACAGATGTTTTGTCTCTGTCTCCATCCCCTATTGTTTTTCAGTGGCAAATCTTTCCACACATAGATACAGGGCTGTACGTTTATGGTTCTGCAAAGCATAAGGAGAATCAGTAATCATGTATTTGTAGCCACAGGGCATGAGGCATCTTTTCTATATTTTAGATAGCGGGGGCGTGCTTTTTCATCGCCATGAAGCTGCATGATGTTTTTCCCAATCTTGATTTTACAATTAAATAGATTAACACATAAAACATCTATATCATTTTAGTTATTTATTCACGCCAAAGTTGAGTCAACAACCAATGCAAATGTTCTCCCCGCGGTATGAAATATAGTTTTAATATTTGTGATAAATTGATGTCCCCGACGGTCTATGCATTTCATCTGTCTGCACCACTACTGCCCTGTTTTTTAGCATCAACATTTTTGTAATGAAATTATTAATTTATGTCGTGATTAGTCATGGTAGCCACCAAGGATAATTAAATTATACGAGCGTTTCAATTTGAAAAAAAAAATGTTATTAGATGGATACCCAACTCTGCTGACTTTATAAACTACAGTGCATTCGTTTTAGGCAGTGATGTATTGGAGTATTTTAGCATCTATATTACAGTCATGCTCCCTTTTAGAGATTCTTTGTAGGCATTAATCGTAAGGACCCTTTGTTTTCACCTTGGTTTGGGCCCCAGTTCCTGGTGCGACACTGATCTCTTTTATGACATGTACGATGGATATGTAGTTAGGCTTTGGGGGCAATTTCTTTACTCTTGCCTTGCACTTTTGCACAATTTTGAGGTAAAATAATTTTTTTCAATTGATCTTTATTACAAACAAACAGCAGGACCTGTATTTTTATCGTTTCCATCAGGCAGCTCAGCTGACGGCTCCTTGTCTCTGATCTCGTGACAAAATGATTTTAAGGCCCAAAATGAGTAAAATGCAATCATAAAAAATTGCCCCCAAAGGTATACATAGCCTTTAAAGCTACTAGTTATTTTACGGTAACAAAGAGCACCCTTATGTACTGGGCCCATTACAGCTGCACAGGTTACATATATGGTTTGCCCTTCTTCCAACATGAAAAGGTTACAGAGTTTTCAGAAAATTTGATATACTGTAGAGACATATCAAAAGTTTTGATCGATGGAGGTCTGAGTGCTGAGATCCCCACTGACCATTAAACGAAGAGAGAGAAGTGCCTACAGATTGTGCTCTTACTCCTCACTTCAGGATGTGAGATCAATAACAAATAACAAGGACACACCTCGATTCTATCGATCGCAACAAGGAGAGAGCCGGATAGGTGAGTGCTTCTCTCTCCATGTTGTGGGACCTGTACCTACCATTACCCCAAAATAGCTAGTAGCTTGCTACTGTTTGTACTAATGAATTTCATAGTTTACTGGAACGCTTGAACGATGAGAAGAGGTGAGCAATATGAACAGGACCAAGTGAAACGGGGGAGGCTTCACAATTAGCTACTCATCTAACACTGTTGTGCTTCGGTTGCTGACTCCATCCCTCCAATGTCCACACAGCCCAGAAAATATACAGAAGAAGGCTTTCACATGGAGGCTGTTATTATTTTTGTTCTTTTTTCCCCTCTTTTGGCTTGTATGTATGTGTTTTTTAATTTCCCTCACTCTCCTCTTTCCCTGTTCCCCACAGTTCCTCCCTTTACATTTTTACTGCCAAAATACTTTTGATAGTGATGTCAAACCTGAAAAACAATTAAGGTGTGTCTTATCTGTTGAAGGGATCAGTGCAATCCTGAAACGCATTGTTTTTCACCAATAAACCCTGTTCGGAAACCTCTCTCGGAAATCCGCCAGAAGTTTACTGGTACATTGTCAGAGAGGTCTAAAAGGGGTATTCTATGATAAACTATTGGAGAAATAGGGGTCCATTAACTATTCTATCATGTCTTCTTCTCCCCTGATTGGAAGATGAATTCATACAAAACATGATAGAAGCTGTGGGAAGTGATTTCTCAAGAAATGTTCCTAACATACCGGATAATAATTCTGTTTTGAACAGACTTTTACTTGTAACGGGGATTATTTTGCTCCTATCAGTTGAAGCCGGTGGCTGGATATCATACAGTACGTATAAGACATCACATGATTATCACATAATCTGGAGGTCATTGGCTCGAGCACTGCGTTTGGGCTTTCTTCTCACATTCTAAGAGAAAGCAGATACAAGCAGTAAGCTCTTTACATCCGCTCTCTTGGATGGCAGCCATTGTTCCTTATCTCTGCCTATGATCTGACAGTGATCCCTAAGCTGACGGGCTGATTGTTATCTTCTGCTGCAGCTCCAACCACCGCGTTTCAACCTCTGTCTGCAAGTGCTGGTAAACCCATGTGCACGCTGAGTGTGCACAGGCAATGCTAGATCATTAAATCAATGACACCGAGGATATTAGTCACACTTGTCTGCATTACCTGACACTGTAATGATATTCTATTTTTACATCTATCCGGTTATTTCCACCAAGGGTAAGGAAATTATGCAGAGAATATTAATATCTTCGTAATTTTAACACAAAAGAGAAAATCAGAGGATTTGGGAATAACTTCTTCCATAAGTCGATGCCGCCTTTTAGTAGAACAGAATAAAATGAGGTTTAAAGGGCTGTCCAGTTTATATTTTTTTATATATTTCAAGAACAGAAAGTAACAGTTTCCCAATTCTGCTCACATATCAGTGCAGTAGCCCTCACGGATGAATCCTGTGTAAAGCATCTATAGGCTAAGGAATAGCCTGCCGGATCCTTACATGTTTGCCGTGCTGCGGATGCATCTCCATCCCATCCCCATTATGGTGAATGGGGCCAGAGCGGACTTCTGGCAGCACACATGGGCTAGCATTACTACGGATCCTAACGCTAATGTGAAAGAAGCCTAACTAGGATCAAAATGCACATTTGCCATCAGTTCCAAATTTGCCAGAATTGTCCTGAATTTTCACACAATGAAAGGGGTTATCCAACCCTATAATGACCCACCTTATACTTACCCCGCTCCTGATCCCTGCATGTCTGCTGCTGCATCTCCCCATTGTGCGGATCAAAACATCCAGCCGTGCGGGGATCAAGAGTCACGCGGGTGCCAAGGAGCAGGGTAAGTATAATCTATATTAGGTACCCGGTCACTTGGTAGGGGGGGGAGTTATTATAGGGGTTGGACAACCCCTTTAAGTTTCACATGGGTTCACTGTCCCATCAGTGCAGACAGTGTCAGCCTGTATAGGGACACAACCCTTTATTATGGGAAATGAAAACACCCAGATGTCAATTTAGTCATAAATATTCAGGAGGAGTAAGAGAGGAATGCTACAAAGTAGAGCTATGAGAAAGAATGCTCTAGAATTGGTATTACAAGGGGAAACCAAGTATTTACTAAAACAGACTTCTCAGAAGAGGTCATAGGTCTTCTTCAAATGGCCGGGAAAGGATATTATCAGAAGAAGCCATCAACTGCCATGGTAACAATGCTGCAGAGAATACAAAGGAGACTGAGCTTGCAAAGTGATGCCTGGGGGCTTCCATTGCACCTCTAAGCTTTGCCCCATAGCACAGATATGCTCTGCTCTATCACACTGCAAAAATGGTGAACCTTTATGTGCCCCTCACATAGTATAATGATGTCTTTTGTGCCACTAACACAAACTAATGACCAGGGGCGGATTGGCCATAGACCTTACAGGGAAATTTCCCGGTGGGCTGGTGCCCAGGGGGCCGCCTGAGCCCTCCTCACAGCCGACCAGTGGAAGTTTTTGGGGAAGTATTTTGTGATGGACTGTGGTATTTGGCTCTGTTGGGGTGGTGTAATGTGCCACAATATGGTATTGCTGACCCTGCCCTCCATCAGTTTGGACCCGACTATAAAACGGGGCCACTTTTTAGTATTTTTTCCAGGGCCACTTTAAGTTCCCAGTCTGCCCCTGCTAATGACCAATAATGGCAAAACATAGTGCCCCTTATGTGCCTCCAACACAATATGGTGCCCCTTATGTGCTTACAACACAATATGGTGCTCCCTTATGTGCCTACAACACAATTCGGTGCCCCCTTATGTGCCTACAACACAATACAGTGCCCCATTATGTGCCTACAACACAATATGGTGCTCCCTTATGTGCCTACAACACAATATGGTGCTCTTTTTGTGCCTCCAACACAATATGGTGCCCCCTTATGTGCCTACAACACGATGGATATGTAGTTAGGCTTTGGGGGCAATTTCTTTATTCTTGCCTTGCGCTCATTTTGAGCTAAAATATTTTTTTTCAATTGATCTTTATTACAAACAAACAGCAGGACCTGTATTTTTATTGTTTCCATCAGGCAGCTCAGCTGACGGCTCCTTGTCTCTGATCTCGTGACAAAATGATTTTTAGCCCAAAATGAGTAAAATGCAATCATAATACGGTGCCCACTTATGTGCTTACAACACTATACGGTGCCCTTTATGTGCCTCCAACACAATATTGTGCCACTTATGTGCTTCCAACACTATATGGTGACCCTTATGTGCCTCCAACACAATATAGTGCCTCCTTATGTGCTTTCAACACAATATAGTTCCCCCTTATGTGCCTAGAATGCAATATGGTGCCCCTTATGTGCCTGAATGCATGTAATATGTAAGCAGTCTGTGTGTTAAGCAGTGTGTGTGTGCTGAATGTACCTAATATATGAGCAGTGGATGTCCAAAATGTGTAGTGTGTGAATAAGTGTTTGTGTAGCATAGAGAACATAGGGGGACATTTACTAATCTATTTACACTACTTTTAAATAGGTCACACATTTTTTCGCAGGTCATTTTTACGCTAACATTTGTGAATTTTTTCTGCTCACAGCCTTTTTCCAAAGTGGTTAGAAAAGGGGGCATGGTGCAGGCTGGGAATCAAGCAAGCCAACAAGTCTGGCTCATTTATTATTTTATGCGCTGGTTTTTGGAGTGGAAAATGGCTTAAATCTACGCCAGCAGGAGGGGGTAGAGTTAAGCCTGCCGAACAAAGCGCCAAACTTATGTAGACTAATTACTTCATCAAGAAGTGCATTTATTTGTAAGTAGTGGGTGCAATGACAGAGAGCGGCGATTGCCACTCCATTTGCTTGAAGATCTGGTGGGAAATCACACTGCCGGTGTGGTGACGTCATACGCCACCACGCACGTGATTTTGTCCAGGATCTTCCAGAAATGTGGCAGCAGCTGGCCCGCTGTGAGCAAATGGAGCAGGTGAGTATGATTTTTTTGTACCATTTCAGGTTAAATCGATTTGCTACCAAGAGGAAATTCGGCTTTGCGGCCAATTGAATTTATCCTGAAATTTGTGGAATTTGCTCAACACTAGTATCAAAAAATGTCTCTTCGTTGTATCATACATTTTAAATAATAACAGTTTTATATCGTATTTGTACGATTTAATGGCGGCCCGGCCGATCTGTGGTTAACATTTGCAATGACTACACGCGAGTACTCATCACTTAAAATCTGTCACACGTGTTTGCTTTGATTTATTAATTTAATTTACTCCTTTAACTTCATTACTATTAACCTAATTTGGGGGTCTATTGACATCTTGTAACTCATGGCCTTAATTCATTCTCATTTTGATGTCATTATCTTTCCAATAATCAACATTTCCCACTGCAATTTGTAATAAACGTCCATGTTATAATGTTCTTCCCTCCTCCTCCTCCATTTCCTTGATTGAAACAATTCATTCATTTTATTCTAACACTCATTAACACTTCAATTTAACTCATTTACAACCCTGACAACTTTGGGGATGTAGAATTTCTTTTGCTTTGTAGGTAGTGATATCCTCCTTTAATGTTTAGATGGTTTTACTGGTTAGACTTGTAATGGGGTGCTCCTGGTCATCCGGTTATTTCAATATGGGGGGAAGTCAGTGCACCTTATAAAGGGATTGTGACAAAACCATGATGGTCGGCCATTGCAGGGGCTTTAATAAGTGAGTGCAGTACATGGGTGCATTCCTATGGATGAGGGAAGGGGTTGTACTCACATTTAATATAAACACTTGAGCCAATTATGGTACAGTCCCTGGACAGTGTTTATATTAAATAAGACTATAACCCCCCTCATCTATAGGAAAGCACCCATATACTGCAGTATGTGGGTGCAATCTTAAGGATAATAGGGGGTTGTACTCACATTTAATATAAACACTTGAGCCAATTATGGTACAGTCCCTGGACAGTGTTTATATTAAATAAGACTATAACCCCCCTCATCTATAGGAAAGCACCCTTATACTGCAGTATGTGGGTGCAATCTTAAGGATAATAGGGGGTTGTATTCACATTTAATATAAACACTTCCCAGAGACTGTACCATTATTGGCCTGAGTGTTTATATTAAATGTGACTATAACCCCCCTCATCCATAGGAATGCACCCGGGTACTGCAGGGCTTGAATGCAATCTTAAGGATGATCCACAAATCCCCCTATAAGTGCATCATCCGCAGATCCTCGCATAACAGTGTGTCATCCGCAGATCCTGCCATAACTGTGTCAGCAGAAGACCATAAGTGTGAAATATTATTTTGTTATTGGTTCAAAATATGTTTTTCTTATTTTCCTCCTCTAAAACTTGGTGCGTCTTATCATCAGGTGCGTCTTATAAAGCGAAAATACAGTATCTATCTACTATATATTTATCTATCTATCTACTATATATTTATCTATCTATCTATCTATCTATCTATCTATCTATCTATCTCATATCTATCTTTTGATCTAATATCTATCTTCATTGATCTCATATCTATCTATGATTGATTTCATATCTATCTATCTATATCTATCTGTCTGTCTGTCTTTTTGAAATATTTTCTTTGGAAACATCTCCAAAGGATTTTCAGTTACACCTTATGTTATGCTGTCTTCTTTGAGAAAAGAAAGGACCACTTTTTAGAGAAATTTTGGGTGGCCGCCTCAAGAGGTTTCACTGTATTATGTTAGTGGTCACTTTCATATCTTAATCTGCATGCAGTATTGTGTTATAAGCTTATTGGTTCAGTGCATCTGTAGGTATAATATTAATAAGTGATAATTTCCTATGTAGGACAATACTACAGGTTAAAGGACTTTCCCCATATTGATAACCTAGCCTCAGGATAGGTTCTCAGTATCAGATCGCCAGATGTCCGACTCCAGGCACCCAAGCCGATCAGCTGTATGAAGGGAACGCAAGAGGGAACGAACGTAAGAAGTGCCTCCTGTTCACTGTCTACCTGCTCACTGCAGTGTGATTACATCTCCTCCATCCCATCCACCTGAATGAGACGGACTGTAACTACAATTGCTCTGTACCATTTGAGTGAATGGGATAGAGGAGATGTAATTACACCGCTCACCGCTCCAATGTTGATGGTGAGGACGTAAACAGGGAAGAGAACGCAGCCCTCAGAGGACCCCTGAGGAAAGATCCTCAATATAGGGAAAGCAGAAAACCCCTTTACTGGACATCTTTAACATTAAACTGAATTTTTCCAATGCTAATAATCAGCAGTGTAGCTTCTGAGCCCCCTCCAAAATCAATACCAAGCCCCTCTGCTAGGAGATTGGTAATTATTTGTATGCTAGTATAGATCTATATTGTGCTACACCACATTCCTGTGCAATTATCATGATATGCCAAATGCCAAAGCTGTCCCCTATGAGGTCGAGATGTCTTTGGTCCCCGCGCATATACCAAGACCCAAGTGTGAATATAATAAATATCATTAATATATATAGCAATAGAATCTAAAGATGTAAAAACATCCAAGGGCAGTGAATTTCCATGTCACGTCTGGATATTAATGTCGGTGTCTGGAATTCTCCGGTTAAACCTGTATGATTTACATGTAAAACAAAGGATGTTCATGTACTGATCTATTTTACATCTGATTAAACTCACTTTAAATGATGCCGGCTGCTATGGATATTTAATAGCGATTCACTATAATTGTATTTAATGACACCTAATGTCTGCCATTATTTATGGAAATGACTCCTCCTAACCAAGCAATTTATAAAACTTGAATGACAAAAAATTTTTTATTGCTTCTTATATCTCTTTCCGCAACCTGAGGACATTGTCCATGTCCTCTAGTCAGTGATAACCTGCAGCTGGAATCAATAAAACACATGGGGAAACAGGCGCAAATGTTACAGCGAAACTCATCTGACACTGGCAAAGCGGTCATTGTAAGGAATAGTAATGGCTATGATGGTGCTCCTTAAAGGGGTTGTCCATGAGTGAATTATCGATGGTCTATCCTCAGTGGAGGCCATCAATATCTGATGGCAAGAGGGATTATCCCTGCTGATCAGCTGTTTGGGGATAGCTCTGGCACGAAAGGTTGGTGCCGTTGTGTAGTGAATGCAATGGATGGAGCTGTGTAGTTTCAGCACCATCTTCCAACATCAGAGCTACCATGAAACAGCTGATCATTGGGGGTGTGAGTTGGCGGACTCCTACAAATCACATACTGATAGCCTATCTTTAGTATAGGACATCAATTATACAATTATGGATAACCTTTTTAAGGTCAAGGGGTAGGCAAAGGGCTAGGATATAGGAACTATTATGGGAACTCTGCAGGTTGTTGCCTTTTTTTCCTCCATTAGATGATCACTTCACCATGGCTCATGCTGTCATCAGTCCCATCAGCATCTTAATTAATCTTTGCCTAACCCATAAGGTAATGGCTTTAGCCTGTGTTCCCTGTCCAGCACAACACTAAAATGCAGGGGTGTGGTATGTGACTGGCACTGCAAGGGGAATCCCGCTGGGTCAAAGGGATGGCACCAGTCATTTGGCACTATGGCTGTCATGGGAAACAATGTTATAGGAAGCAGCATGCCTTTCTAGGTAATGGGGCACTATGTCTGGCAGTATTTGGGGTACTGTGGATGGCACTGTTATGGAGAGAACTGTGGCTGGCATTGTTATGAGACCACTGTGGATATCATTGTTATAGGCAGAACTGTGGCTGACACTGTTATAGGACTTCTGTGGTGGTCACTGTTATGGGGGAACTGTGGCTGGCACTGCTATGGAGCCACTCTGCTGGTCACTTATGGGGGAACTGTTGCTGGCACTGTTATGGAGCCACTCTGTTGGTCTCTGTTATGGGGGAACTGTTGCTAGCACTGTTATGGAGCTACTGTGATGGTCACTGTTATGGGGGAACTGTGGCTGGCACTGCTATGGACCACCTCTGCTGGTAGGTGTTATGGGGAGAACTGTTGCTGGCACTGCTATGGATCAACTCTGCTGGTTGGTGTTATGTGGAGAACTGTTGCTGGTACTGTTATGGAGCCACTGCACTGGTCACCAATATGGAGGAACTGTGGCTGGCACTCTTATGGAACTGTGGCTGGTACTGGTAAGACTGCAGTCTATGACTGCTGTGAGAGCAGTATAACTGTCAGGTACTTGATTCCAAGTACTAATTTATTTAGCTTTTTATCACAAGGTCACCTACCTGACCCCATTCAGCACCAGGCCACCCACACTCCATACTGACTGCCAGATAATGTGATTCCCATTACTAACCAAATAGATATCCTGGGTACTAGACATCAGAGAATATAATGAATCTCTTCCCACAGGCAGCAAGACGTGAACTCTATCACAGGCCAAATACACAAATGACCCCCAAGGAATTCTGAGCAGAATGTTCACACAGATCACCAGCATCCGATGTCAGTGCCTGCACATCCCTACTATGGAGAGAGAGGGGTGAGAAGTCTATGGCCTTCATTGCACAAGGGCCTTGCCCTCTTGTACTCTGCCCCAATGGCCCATTAAAGAGACCTAGCTTAGGTTTTAGCAAGTTATTATATTGTACACTTTTAACAATAGTAATAAAAATGAGGTGCCTCTAGATCTGAAGAATTCCAGACTCATTTATGGTAATTCCTTCCTGTCTAGATCAGTCAGGCAGTGAGCTATAAAAGACTTTACAAGTTGCTTACAAAGTATTAAGAGTTTCTATTAATGTACTAGTTAGGAATAAGCATTTAAATATTTGCACAGGGCATTGCAGCAGGTTAAGGCAGCTCTTCCATTAAAGACAATAAAAGAGTGTGAAGTAACACATAACACAATCTCAAGTGGTTGGAGATAGTTCGTTTTTATTTACAGATAGGTGACAACGCGTTTCGGAGTAGAAAAACATTCCTTTTTCAAAGTCTAAAAAGTAATGATCAGATTACGTAAAAATATGTAATAATGTCAAATTCACGCAAATATATACACTCACCGGCCACTTTATTAGGTACACCATGCTAGTAACGGGTTGGACCCCCTTTTGCCTTCAGAACTGCCTCAATTCTTCGTGGCATAGATTCAACAAGGTGCTGGAAGCATTCCTCAGAGATTTTGGTCCATATTGACATGATGGCATCACACAGTTGCCGCAGATTTGTCGGCTGCACATCCATGATGCGAATCTCCCGTTCCACCACATCCCAAAGATGCTCTATTGGATTGAGATCTGGTGACTGTGGAGGCCATTTGAGTACAGTGAACTCATTGTCATGTTCAAGAAGCCAGTCTGAGATGATTCCAGCTTTATGACATGGCGCATTATCCTGCTGAAAGTAGCCATCAGATGTTGGGTACATTGTGGTCATAAAGGGATGGACATGGTCAGCAACAATACTCAGGTAGGCTGTGGCGTTGCAACGATGCTCAATTGGTACCAAGGGGCCCAAAGAGTGCCAAGAAAATATTCCCCACACCATGACACCACCACCACCAGCTTGAACCGTTGATACAAGGCAGGATGGATCCATGCTTTCATGTTGTTGACGCCAAATTCTGACCCTACCATCCGAATGTCGCAGCAGAAATCGAGACTCATCAGACCAGGCAACGTTTTTCCAATCTTCTACTGTCCAATTTCGATGAGCTTGTGCAAATTGTAGCCTCAGTTTCCTGTTCTTAGCTGAAAGGAGTGGCACCCGGTGTGGTCTTCTGCTGCTGTAGCCCATCTGCCTCAAAGTTCGACGTACTGTGCATTCAGAGATGCTCTTCTGCCTACCTTGGTTGTAACGGGTGGCAATTTGAGTCACTGTTGCCTTTCTATCAGCTCTAACCAGTCTGCCCATTCTCCTCTGACCTCTGGCATCAACAAGGCATTTCCGCCCACAGAACTGCTGCTCACTGGATGTTTTTTCTTTTTCGGACCATTCTCTGTAAACCCTAGAGATGGTTGTGCGTGAAAATCCCAGTAGATCAGCAGTTTCTGAAATACTCAGACCAGCCCTTCTGGCACCAACAACCATGCCACGTTCAAAGGCACTCAAATCACCTTTCTTCCCCATACTGATGCTCGGTTTGAACTGCAGGAGATTGTCTTGACCATGTCTACATGCCTAAATGCACTGAGTTGCCGCCATGTGATTGGCTGATTAGAAATTAAGTGTTAACGAGCAGTTGGACAGGTGTACCTAATAAAGTGGCCGGTGAGTGTATATATATATATCTAAAACACATCATAAAGAACATGATGTGTTTTAGAAATTATTATTTGTCCTAATTTTATTTTATGGTATCTGATCATTACTTGAAAAAGGAGTGTTTTTCAACTCCAAAACGCGTTGTCATCTATATGCAACTAAAAAAAGAAAAAAAAGAACTGTCTCCAACCACTGGAGGTCATGTTATTGCGCCAGGAAATATCGAAAACGGTGGACCCCATTTACTCCACACTCTACTTTGGGTCCCCCAAACATCATTGAGGTGTCACCATGTGTTGCCGCTCTCTGGAGGGAATGGTAAGGCGTGGTTCACCCTAATGGAAAATAAGTCTAGAGAGTCAGGGTTTGCAGTAAACCACTGTGCTTCTTTACTGGAGGAACTCAAGTGAAAAACAATGCAGGCAATGCACTGAGTTGGCTTCTCCAGTCCCCCTCTGGTAGCAGAAGGTTCTCTGCTGAGGAAATGCCTAAGCTAGCTGTCCTTCTTTCTTAGAAGGCTGGTCAGTTGTGCAGTCTGGCAGTCTTTCTTACTAAACACTGTCCCCATCAGCAGACAACTAGGGGCTCTGACTGCTCTACTTTTGTACAGTTTCTAACTGATCTAGAATCTTTTAGTGGGAGGGGTGAAGCTAAAGAAGCACAGCGTAACAGAAACAATTTTACAGTTCAAGGCTGCCAAAGACTTGTATTGGACCTCAATACAAGTCAACTGGAATGACCAAGCAGTTTTCAGTTGTAAACAGTCTGACAGAGCTAAACCAGATGGTCAAAAGTTAACTGCTTCTGGCTTTTCCCTTCAAAACTCAGCTCTACATAGTCCGTTATAATAGCAGTGGAAAAATTACCAGCTTCTCAGTGCACAGTCTCTTAGTATGAACTGTGCATTAACCCGTTCCACAATTCAAAGCAAATACAGCACAATAAATGTTTAAATGAGGACGATGCATTTCACAATGCAAATGCAGTTCAACAGTATAAAATTGTATAAGTGCAAACAATGGCTTAAATTACAGTGAAAGTTAACCCCTCAAAGTGCACCAAAGTAGTGAGTTGATGGCTTTTAAGAATGTCCAGAAAAGCCCATACATATCCATCTCTAGACCATTATTGCAATCTGCTCGTATTTCTTTTATAACTTCTAGCAGGAATAATAAGGGAATGGCACAACATAGAATCGTAAGTATATCTTCGCCAGAATTGTTATTACAAGAGGGGTAAGATGTCAGGAGAGGTAACAGGCCCTTTTTATTCATCTCTGTTGAGGCTTACAGAGCTGACATGGTTTACTACTATAAAACTCAGGCGGAGAAAAAAAGCAGGAAATGCTTCCCAGAATAATTTTATAGCCATTTTACTTACCGTGGGTTGTACCTTTAAGCAAGTTTACAACATTAAGTGCTGCGTCTGTTGAGGCGGATAGATTTAGACTTAAGTAATATCTGGGCAATAAAATCGAATCATGCTGCATGAAAACAAATTCCCAAGCAATACAGGCAGGGATCATGTAAATACATTTTGGGAGACAGAAGGAATAAAGACACAGAGCTTTCAGGGACAATTTACAGACCCTTTCTCTACTATTTCCTCTTGACTTGCGGCAACATTAACAATGAAAAAAAATGTGATTTACTGGACACAGTCTGTGCAATATTATATCACCCCAGTTACCGAGCTCGGAGAGAACACCTCCCTGGTCTCTTTGAAGTGCACTAAAAGTAATTCAGGGCACGCTTTAATACTTGACTGGAATAGCATCAGTTTTTATTGAAGTGTTTACCAGCAACGGTACAATAAAATAACATAACCATGGCACGGAGCGCAGGATTAACAACATCAAAATCAATTATCATTCAAAATAGGTCAATACAATGCAAGGAGAGAAATGAAAGGAGATCCTTGGCCGCAAATGATACACTAATCCAGATGGAAGCTGGACTTTATTATTGTTATATTAAAATTAAAGTGAAATTAAGATAACAGATCAATAAGTAATATAATCTTATAGACCTTTCAAAAATGTAAAGGGGGTTTCCGGTTTGCATCAAAGCCCTTTAAAATAATCATTTTTGAAGGTACTGTAGCTGTAATTTTGTAACATATTTCAGCTTTGTTGCTTCTATCTTTTTTTCTGGGCTGTGGTTACATGACCATGTGCAGTGATCCAGCGGATCACTGCTAAAAGTAACAGGGGTTATCAAACACCTATAATGCCCCCAAAATGCCTGGGCACCTCATAGGGGTATACTTACCCCGCTTCCTGGCACCCCATCACTCCTTATGCCCATATGGCTGTGGATGGGGCCAGCCAATAGCAGGCCACGGTAGGAACGAGCCTCTCTAGCGTCACCCGCGATGCTAGGGAGGCTCGACCCCGTCGTGACCTGCTATTGGCTACCCCCCATTGCCAGATGTTTTAATTCGCGTGACGGGGGGATGCATCAGTGGCCGTGTGGACATCAGGAGCAGCGCAGGTGCCAAGAAGCGGGGTAAGTATAACCTGTATGTGGTGCCCGGGCACTTTGGGCGGCATTATAGGGATTAGATATTGAATTGTTTTTCAAGAATTAAATGTTGTGATTTAATGCTAAAAACACTTGTCTCTTTAGGCACTGTGTATCCCAAAATGTGTATGGACAACAAGCAGTTAACACTGTCAATGTTAGCCTAGTTTCCAGGATGATGGGCTGGTCCTGACCCCTAGCTAGAGGAGAGTTTTAGCTAAGCATAGCCAGAGGCAAGACCTGCATGTGTGAGCTCCTGCCATTTAGTCTCAAAGGAGATGCCTCATCCAGGAAACATCTTTCCAGATGCTGACAAACTAGCCAGAGAACAAATCAACTGAGAGACGACTCCTGAGGGAAAGAGAACAGGCATTCACAGAAGGTCTAGAACCATTAAGGCCATGCTGGATTCAGACCGTAAGGTAACGCACGTTTATGGCAATAAGACTTTACAGCTTATAAAAAGATTATATTGCTTCAGACAAACTGCCCATCCATATCTGAGATCTGCACCTGGAAACTGCAGAAAGAGTTAGTGAGAATGCAATCTTCCTAAATAACCACAGACATGCAAAGTGAATTTAGAGTGAGATTGAGGGAGTGGTACAGTAGCTTGATTGGGTAGCTGTAGTCTCACAGATGATGGTTCTTTGAAACTAGCTAGCTCTAATGAACTCATACAACATAGTTGAATAGAGAGGACCTAAAAACAGACTATCAACTTAATAAACAGGGAGTGGACCCAGTCTATCTCCTGGCAACTTTAAAGACAAGGTGTTAACCTTGACTTATCCATACAATGTTGTTTGGTAACATTTTTATCTTTTGCATTGACCCTATTACTGCACATTCATCTCTATAGGAATTCCAGAAACAGCCAAGTACTGTAGGCAGCTGTCTCCAGCAATGCACATGCTCTACCTGCCACTCCATTCATTTTTTGGGGGGAGGGGGGAGTAGAGGGGGTTCTGAGGTGAACCGTGTCCCTGTTCTTGTGATAGGTGGGCCCCCACAATCTAATAGTTACCCCATTTCCTGCGGAATATCATTTTAAGACTTCAGTTGTACACAATTTCTTATTCCAATAATTACATACTATAACTTAAAGACAGTAAATACAGTATCTCCCCAGGAAGTTTCTCATTTTGCTGGCCAAGGGCTTTGAGATTTTGTACTGGTTTAATCGGGAATTCTTTTATAACTCATTTTGCTCAGACTACAGTGCTATACCAATAACCTTCATGGTTGCCCACTCTTCTCTTGTATTTCAAAATGACTAGCCTATAAATTACTCAGCTCCAATCTTGTGGATTCCCTTGTGGTTTAAGAATTGGCAAGGCACTGAAAGTGTGTTTCGACTGAAATACTGTAGGCAAATATATAGTAGTTTACACTCCGTAGAATGCAATATATCATCCACACTTATATCTACACAACACAGAGTGACCCTCAGATAGAATAACCATTACAGTTTCTTTTGTTTTAGGAAAGTTTGACCTCCTGATCTCAGTATATGTGAGGTGTACTTTAAGATATTCTGAGATTAGGAGGCCAAGGTTTATGTAGTGAGTTTGCATATTGTGTTTGTATGTTTGTATTGTAATGTGTGCATGCATGAGTGTGTGTATATGTGCCAATTATTTTTGTATGGCTGTATGGGCAAAAACTACATGGGTAGTAATATTATTTGGACTGGGTGACCATGCAAAATGGTCACTGCATGGCAGTATTATTTCAGAACTTTATGGTGCTATTATACCTGAGTGGGCAGGGTATAACAGTGTTATACACTTTATTGAACTATTATTTTTGGCACTGGACTGGGCATTGTATAGTAGAATACATATAGAGAACTTGATGATTAACAGGTTAAGTAAAAAAAATGGCTTTTGTCACAAGATGGCATGAGATAACACTGTGATGTGTTATCAGAATTATCTGAGTCAATTTTAGCTTGACTGCATCTGTATGTGCCTATTTAGTTGATATTGGTATTATTCACTTATATTATGTCACCTTTGTGTGACAGTATTATTTACATATAATATTGCCATAAACAATAAATGAGCAGCACACTAAGGCCTCATTCACACGTCTGTCCATGATGACATCCATGACATGTCCATTAAGGATCTGTGTTTTGTCCATGTGCCTGTTTTTTGCTCCCTGTGTGTCATCTGTATTCAACGGCACTGCTAGGCAGAAGATTAACTTCCCGAGTATATTCAAGCAATGGTCTGTGAAAACCATGGACCGAACACGGTTGGCATCTGTGTTTAATCTGTGGTTTTCGTGGACCCATAGGCTTTAATGTGTGGTCTTTAATCATGGACAATAATACAGCATGCTTCCGTGGTATCACCACAGTCCATGGAGAACCACTGTTATGTGCATACACACATAAAACTCAATGGATATGTGAACGTTCTGTGAAAACCAAGGACAGCACATGCCCGTTATTCACCGATGCGTCAAAGAGGCCAATATGGGGGTATTTTTAGTCCCAGTTCATGGAGCCACTTCACCTGTATTTATGACCTTGAATGTTACATGGGAGTAATTGTAAACAATCAGCCCTTGGATTGAGTTGAGCTCCATTTCACACTGTACGTATGACTGTCTATGGCCACATCCACACTGTGCGTATTAAGTGCTGATTTTCCACACAGAGTTTTGTGCGGAAAATCTACTACTTAATACAGATACTTGGTATCTGTACACTACAAATGTTCGATGTGAACTCCATTGGTGACACAACAGATGTCTGGGTAATAGACCAGTTCTGTCCAGAAGTGTGCCAGTGTATCCTCAGATATGGACTCCACTTTTTAAGTGATGTGTCATCTCAGGTGGCTGAGATCCTGTGGCTGGGGGGGCAGATGCACTGAATTCTTGATGTAGTACAACAGAAAGAAGTCACTGGTTGTTAGATTTTATGATTGTGCCAGTGCAGGTGAATCGTTTATTCCAAAATAGCCAATACCGTGTTCCGGTAGTTTCATTCAGGTATCGGCAAACAATCATAGACTTTTTTTGGCAGATCTTTCTCTATAATCCATTTCCTTAACTGCAAAAAAGAAGTGACCGTAGACTTTGCGTCTGCTCATTGCACAGAACACATTTACTTTGGGGAGTCCCTCAGGAGTTCGATAAGGGCACGTGGGTTTTCAGAGCCCCAGATTCTAGCGTTGTAGTGATTGACCTCCTACTGAGGTGAAAGGTAGCCTCATCACTGAACACCAGCCTTTCAGCGCATTCATCCTTTTCTAATCGGTCCTCCAAGTCACTGCATTTCAATTTGTTGTCTGGTTTCAGCATCTGAAGAATTTGTAATCTGTATGGCTTACAATGAAGACGTTTTTGTAAGATACTCCATACTGTGATTTATGCCACTTGTACTTCACTACTGGTCAGTCTGGTTGACTTTGTAGGACTATGTACATACATAGGCTAATTCCCCTTCACTATCTCTGAAAACTTTGGGCGACCCAAACTATTCCCATGACAAACAGCCAGTGGTTTTGAATTACTTCACCCAACACAAAGTGCGGTTTCTATGCGGAGCTCATTTACCAAATTTATTCTGAAAATTTTGCAGCACTGAAAACATGAAAACCATTTCCTTCCACCAGTAATTAGCCACAAAAGTTCATCATTAAAACAATTTTCAGAATTGTGAACTGAAGGGAAAAAAAACACCCTCCCAAAGACACAAAAATGCACACAGCTTCAGACATGAGGTTATCACTGATTGCCAGGTGTATGCCTAAAACCAGGTTTATATTATTCACCATTACTGGTATCTACAAATCTCTATGTGACAATGTGATATTATCAAGCTCTATAAATGGAACAAGTTTAACAATATGAGAATTATTTGTACAGAAGCTTTTCTTTCTGTAGAATGAAAAATCAATCTGTAGAACAAATTACCAAAGCACTCAATTGATTCTTGCTCAAATCAGACATGTTTTAATTATCACATGAAAATCCAATATGGTCCAGAAACGTACTATATGCAAATAGACATCCATATTTGGATGTTTTGGTCATGTAATGACCTTCCTCGGCACAGTGAATCTTTAGCTCACAGAAGAACAGTATGCTGGACCATTACATTGATGTATGGTCCAGCATACTGGTCTTGTTTGAAAGCTGACAATAAAACAAGACCAGCATTAGCTCCTCCACATCGGGAAATATGGCATTTGGAAACAGGGTCAGCAGTGAAAGCAGCTGAAAAAGAATGCTATCTTCGTCTTGTTTTAAAACTTAGATTGTCAGCTTTCAAAGAAGACCAGGTTCAAATCTCTAGCTGCTACGCAGCCCAAAATATGAAGGGTTAAAGCAGCCAGACTGGAGGAGGAGAGAGGGGCCAGTGGGAGAGCGAACAGGTTGCAGGGAAGAGAGAAAAAAATACTCTCTCTCTCATGAGAGGGGGTTTACATGGACTTCTGTGTATGTTACCATTTCGTCTCTCCTCCATCAATCAGAACTCATAGTTGCTCTCTGAATGTCACATATGGGGGGGGGGGTTCTTTTTTAGAGTAGACAGTAAAAAATGAAATGGCACAGCTCCCAGGATACTTTTTGAAGAAAGTATTCGCTCTTACTAGCTTCAAATAAGCTGCTAGACTTGTAATGGTGCAGTGGCTCCATCATATTGCATGTGAGTAATTCGTCCAAGAGCAGCCAGTCCAAGAATAGCCAAATTATGAGTGCATACATTTTCTGGTATTAGCCTTCTCCAATGCTTTGGTTTGAAAACCATAAAGTTATTTTTCCACTGCAGTCCAGTAAAAAAAAAAAAAACTTTAAAAACTGTTAAACTTTCATTTGTTAAGCTTTTCTTCTTGAGAAAATGGTGCTACTTTTCTAAGAGTAATAAAGCATATTTTCTTTCAATGTGTAAAATGTCAGAGAAGTCACGGGTAGGATGTTTTTGCTAACCCAGTCCAGTAAAGAAATCTTCCAGGTGTTCTGCATGACACTAATATTAGTGATTTAATGCGAGTTCACCTACTGCTTTCTCCATAATGACACCTTGCATTGACAGCTAATCGCCCAATGCACGCTGGATGACTCCATCCTTCAGGAGCATTGCGGCAACCAATCTCCTTACTTAGCCTCATCTTGCAGGTGTTTTGTAGAAATATTGATCGTGTAGACAGTGAATCACCTTAGAACTACTTTGCGACTTTGAACGTGTATCATTTTTATTATCTCCAAATATGTGTATTATTGCAGAACACGTCTTTCTATTTAGATAAATAGACTTTATACTATAAATAATTGACTACATTTACTTATACACTGAATTACAAATGTGGCTGTAAATGAATATGTCCTGGATAAAAACTGTAGATAAAAGTCTTAGACCTCATAGACCTGACAGTATTACAGCTTGGTACAAGGTTAGAGATGAATGGAACTATGGAGTTATGCAGCACTAATAAAAATATATGGGGCCACACTGCTCCTTGGTATGATCCCATTTGACATGTGAATCTGCACAAAGAAAGATATCATGGCCTTTTCCTTACCTCAATATGGAAGCATCATACAAGAGTACATAAGGGGGCCACAGTATATATCCAGCTTCAGACTGGCCCACCAGGATATCTCAGGCTCTGACACTATCGTGGGCCCCAAAGGTCCAAGAGAAAATAAAACATTTCGAGCTGCCTTTGAAGCCAATCACTTGCTACTGGAGGTCCATTTCTTCAACTCAAAGATTAGACTTTATTGATGATATGGGAATTGGGCCCCGAGAATAATTTCCACTGGTGGGCCCAAGGAGCCTCAGTCTGACAATGTGCGTACCAGCACTGCCATGTGCATGAGGATTTAGAGTTCCTGTGTCAAGTTGTTGAAAAAGTCCACTCATCTGGGAAAATTGGGGTGATAACAAGAATAGGCCTCAAAGGCTACTAAAGACATGGTCAGTCAGCTCCTAAAACACGCAAAAAAATATAAGTGAGGTAAAACTATTTTTCCCCTTTCCTTTAAAAATATTACTCAAACTTCTGACCACAATTTTCAATGATTTGATGTAATAAGCCAATTTGGAGATTCATTCTGCTTGTCAGCAGAAAAGTTATATTGTAAAGTTGAACTGGGAGTTATTGTTTAAAGGGGTTGTCCCATGAAAAATATTCTACAGTGTTCAAACCAGCACCTGGATTTGAATACTTTTGTAATTGCATGTTATTAAAAATTTAACATGGCCACTGAGTTATTCAATAAAATGTATCTGTATAGCGCCACCTGGCGTTTGTTTTTTCTCATTTCTTTGTCCTGCTCACAGAGATGGCTTCACATGCTCAGTTTCATCCTTCAACTGCCTCCTGAGTTGTGATAGGTAGAACACTGACACACACCCTTAGCTGCAGCAGAAGACAGTCTGCAACTGTTCCTTTAAAGGGGTTATCCGGACTTTTAATATTGATGACCTATCCTCAGGACAGGTCATCAATATCAGATCTGCAGGGGTCTGATACCTGGCACCCCCGCCTATCAGCTGTATGAAGGGAAGGTGTGTTCAATGCGCGCATGCTGTCTCATTTCTCTCTTCCTGTTTGCCATAGACATAGCAGCACAAAGAGAAGGTTGCACTGCATGCGCCTTCCCTTCATACAGCTGATCGTGGGGGTGCTGGACTCCTGCAGATCCGATATTGATGACCTATCCAGAGGATAGGTCATCAATATTAAAATCCCAGAAAACCATTTCAAAGGGGAGTCATTCAACAACCACATTACACACAGTTTCTCATGATAGTTGTTAGACCAGCGGTCCGTGCCACCGCTGCTGCTCACACAATCGCTTGCATAACAATAGTAAGGTTATTCTGCTGTACCCCAGAAAATCCAGGGATGTCTGCTCATATGCCTGCTTGTAGGTTGTTTCTATGTTTCTATGTAGCAGGGTTAACACACAAACTCTTAACTCAAATTTACTAACTCTTCGCTTTTTCTTGAAATAAAAGCCATTGAAAAGCAATTTAAGGTGTTTGCTTAATGCATTTAGTTTGATAACAGAAAGCATGTATGTTAACTCTACTACATCTGTATAAATTTGGATATATGGTATGTCTAAACAATGTTTGTAATGAAGTAAAAGAAAAAACCCCTTGCTGGGAAAAAGTGTAGAAAGTTAAGAATAAAACATTAAAAAGGAATAAAACAGATAAAACACTTTTTTTTAATATGAAGGGTCTAATAACTAATTTTACTAATTACTGCATTCCCTGTGTTGCACGGAAACAGACCAAGTTGTGTCTAATAAATAGGTCACGTGACTCTGAAGGTTTGATTATTTCCATTTTACACCTTCTTGGGCACTGGAGCATGGAATTTTCAGAGCCCGTATTGAGCAAATTAGTTGAATTTAAAATCAGTTCCATACCAGGTAGATGTTCATAATGAAATAATTGGTATGATCAAAGAGGCCTACACTGAATATTCTGTTAGTGAGTGGAATTTTAATCGGAAAAACTCAGTATTAATAAAAACTAAGAACTGGTAACTATGGTGAAGGAAATTTGGGTGCAAGCAGGCGATGAATGCAAAGCTGAGAGGGGAGTTAACCATTTCAGCAATTCCATTCGTGTGTAATAAATAATTTAAGCCTATAAAGTAATGTTACGCATAAATACTGCATAGCTTCACTGAAGCTATAGCAAATACTGTACATTCTGTGGAATCTTTAAAGGGGTCACTCCATGAACGGCATTTATCACCTACCCAAATGATAGGCGATAACGGTATGATTGTTGGGGGTCCCACCGATCACTAGAACAGGAGTCCCAAAGGCTTAGAATGAGGAGCCAGTGCGCATAAGTGACCTCTAGGCTCTAGTGAATAGACCTTCAGATCAAAGATGCACAGCATGGTGGCTCAGTGGTTAGCACTGGTCTCTAGGTTCAAATGTGACCAAGAACAACATCTGCATGAAGTTTGTATGTCCCCCCCGTGTTTTCGTAGGTTCCCTCCAGGTACTCTGGTTTCCTGCCACACTCCAAAGACATAATGATAGGGAACCTAGATTATGAGCCCCATTGGGGACAGCTTGGTGCTAATGTCTGTAAAGCGCCGCGGAATATAGTAGTGCTATATGAGTACATAAATAAATAGATTTGAAGTTGATTTCTCCAAATATTCCGATTTTAGTACTGTTTCCGTACAAAATGTATTGGCTCCATGGAGCCAAAGTTCGTATTCGAAGTACCAGCCCAGTACCAAAGCCCAGTTCGGATTGTTATTTTAAATTGTTTTAAAATAATCAGATGTGAATACAATAGGAATTCACCAAAGTCTTGCAAGACTTTTGACAATACGAACTTTGGCTCCACATAGCCAATACATTTTAATGCCGTACGGAAACAGCATTAAAATCAAAGTATTTAAACGAATCGACTTCGGATCTATGATCTGAATGTCAATTTGTTCAAGTCTAGTGACTGCCACTCCATTCAAACTCCTTCAGGACAGGAGCTGAGGATATCTGTTGCCATATTCAATGGTGATCCCAGAAATCACATATTTATAGCCAGGTCGTAGCTAAAAGGTCATCGGACCTGGTGCAAGAGTTCAGCTTGGGCCCCCTTCACAGTGCTTTGTGACCGGAGCAGGAAGCACATAGCCTGCATGCTGCCTGAGCCAAAAATTGAAACGACACCCCTCTCCCATGCCAAAATCTTGACCTAACCCCTTCCCTCCAGCCAGAGATGTAACATGACCAGCATGCACTTTCTATAATACCGCTGTCTTGTTATACACCATAAGGGTCTTTGGGACCCCTCAGGCTCCTGGGCCCGGTAGCAACTGCTACCTCTGCACCCCCTATAGTCAGGGGTGCACCTAGCCTTTCTGCTACCTGAGGTGAAAAATGACCCCCCCAATGCCAAATTATTAACCTAACCTTCCCTCCAGCCCTACTGTTAAAGACATACTTGGAAAACATTACATACAGAGCTACAAAACATACAGGGTGATACAGCGCCATACACTGTGCCCACTGTGCTTCCCAATACTATACTGCAGAAACAGAAAATCCCCCTTCTGTTGCC
This sequence comes from Rhinella marina, assembly GCA_900303285.1. NCBI lineage: Eukaryota > Metazoa > Chordata > Amphibia > Anura > Bufonidae > Rhinella > Rhinella marina. The sequence goes on from ONZH01021690.1 coordinate 825,264, forward strand.
CCCCTACTGTCTGAGGCAATCGCCTCACCTGGCCTCATTAGTGGCGCACCCCAGCCTATAGCTACGCCCCTGTTTATAACCAATCCTATGAATAGGTCAGAAATGCTTTTAATAAGATAAAGTTTTAATAAAATAAACATCTAATAAATCCCCAACTATTTTCCAATATAATTAATAATCACATGGAAATATGTACTGAAGGGGCAATTACCAGGATAGTAGGCATAATTATCAACTGGAAAATTGAGGCAAGACCCCAGTAATGAACGTGTCTGTTGTGTGTACAGGAAATCTTCTATGAGACTGACGGTGAGGCTGTCATAGGAATGAACAGACAAATTGACAGCATTAGATACTGTGAGAGCCAACGAGTCTCATCGTGGGTCACATGATCTAACTGCCAAAAGAAACGGAAGCTAAAATAAATCAATTAGGGATGAGCGAACCGAACCGTAACGAACCAGATTTGTTACGAACTTTCCCAAAAGTTCGGTTTGTCACCGAACCGAATTTTGAGAAAGTTCGTAACGAATCTGGGAAAAAAACGGCGACGCAAAATATACGCATATTTATTGAGAATGTACGCTAATGCGTACGATAATGCGTACACTAATGCGTTAAAATTCATAAAATGCGTACACATTAGCAAACATTCTCAAATATGCGTATATTTAGGGTATGGAATATGCCGTATTCCTTACCCTAAATATACGCATATTTGAGTTTACATTCTCAAATATGCGTATATTTTGCGCCGCCGTTATTTTGAGCGAACCGAACCATAACGAACCAGATTCTTAACGAATCTGGTAAAAAAAAAAACGGCGACGCAAAACTGTACTTTTTTCACAGAATAGACCAGTATACAAGGGATTATTACTCCTATAATCCCTTGTATCCTGGTTTTCTGTGAAAAAAAAGATGTGTGACGTCACCCACACAGACCAGGAAGTGCCTGATCGCGCCGACATTTTGTCAGTGCGTCTTCAGACATCCAAGAGAAAGGAGCTCAATAGATAGAGAGGGAAAAGAGATAGATAGATAGATAGATAGATAGATAGATAGATAGATAGATAGATAGATAGATAGTCAAACAAGTAGATAGATACAGGGAGAGATAGAGAAGAAATAGAAAGGGTTAGTGAGAGAAGCAGGAGAGAGGAAGAGAAAGCTAGATATAGAAGTTAAGGTGATAGATAGGGAAAGAGGCTGAGAAAGCAAGAGATAGGTAGAGATAGGGAGAGGAAGTCATATAAATAAAAAAATTGTGACATCTAGGGAGAGATAGGGTGAGAAAAAAAAATAGTGAGAGAAAAGAGTCAGGACAGGTAGCATTCCTGTTCCGTGACCGTACACGCTACACGTTGCTGCTCAGCTGGGTGCTGTCAACCCCGTTTAGCCACAACAAAAACAGTTAAAAAAAACTCCAAAAAAAAGTTATAAACAAATTAAAAAAAAAAATTAAAAAAGTTTAAAAAAAAAGATAAAAAAAGGTATAAAAAAAAATAAAGTTTAAAAAAGTATAAAAAAATACATCATTAAATTTTCCCCCACACAATAAAAAAATGTCCAAGCGTCCTACTTCCAGCACTTCCCAGGCAAGGAGTGCAACAGGAGGCGGTGAGGGTAGAAGAAGTGGCAGCACCAGGCCCGGTGGCAGCCGGGGTAACAGGCATGGCAGCAGGGTGCAGCTACCCCTGACGGCCACTGGTCAAGTAAGAACCACACAGTCAGCGGTTCTAGATTGGCTTACCCAATCCTCCAGTTCCACCGCCCAAAGCTCCCAAACGAGGAGTCAAGCATCCGCTGGATCATCTGACACCACCCTTACATGGGACGGTCAGCGAGAGTCCTCTGCCCCATCCCCTGTTATTAGAATGCCACTCTCCTTTGGGGCACCTTCTGCCAGGGAACTCTTTGCAAACCTTGATCTTCCCTTGGAGTCTCTACCACTTTTTAGTGATGAGGAGGAGGAGGAGGAAGTCCACCAAAGTCAGCGGTTGGAACGTACTGAGACTCCAGAGGAGGTGTTGGCTGTAAGCAGTCAACAGAGCCAGGGAGGGGCATCCAGTGCCACACCTGATATCCTGTCCCAGCCACCGGAGGAAAGTAGCAGTGGTCCTGACTTTGATGATGATGTCGCTGATCGGACGTGGCGCCCTCAAGCAGCATTATCCTCAGCATCATCGGTGGAGGAAATAGAGGTGCCACCGACGCAGCAACATCCCACTGTTGCAAGCAACCGAGGCACAAGAGGGAGGGGTAGAAGAGAAGCTACCAGGCAGAGATCACCCTCTCAAAGCCTTGGTCCTGAGAGGGCACCCTCAGGCAGCAGTGGCAGTCAACAGCCAGCAAGACCCCCCGTGGCTGTCAGCAAACCACGGTCCTCAGTCGTCTGGCAGTTCTTCCGCCTGGGGACAGATAAGCATATTGCTTTGTGCCTGCTGTGCAATGAGAGGGTCAGTCGTGGTAGGGGTGATAATCTGGGGACAACATCCATGCGAAAGCATATGGAAAGGCAACACCAACAGGCCTGGAAGAACCGTGACCCCAATACCACCTCCTGTCATGATGCACCATACACTGCAGATCCCATCATGCAGCATCCTCTCACTGGAACTCAGGGCTCGTCAGCCTCAGTTGCCAGCAGCAGCACAGTGTCACTGCCATGTACACCGCTAATGAGGCAGCAATCCCTGACTGAGTCCATGGGCAGACGTCAGGTGTATTCCAGCAGCCATCCCATGGCCCAGAAACTGAACGGACACCTGGTTAAGCTGCTGGTGCTTCAGTCCCTGCCCTTCAACCTCGTGGACTCCCAGCCTTTCAGGGATTTCATGGTGTGTGCGCACCCCAGATGGCGAGTCCCCAGCCGCCACTACATCTCTGGAAAAGCTGTCCCATCACTGCACAGTTATGTGCAGAAAAAGGTGGGCGACTCATTGGGACTCTCGGTGTCCAAGAGTGTGCACCTGAGTGCTGATGTCTGGTCCTCAAATTATGGCCAAGGGCAGTACATGTCTGTTACTGCCCATTGGGTCAACATCCTCCCAGAAGACCATCAGGAAGTTGGCCCATTCTTGCCACTGTCACCTCCACGGTGCTTTAGGGGGCCAGCAGCGGGAAGCAGAAGTTCTGCCTCCACCACCTTGCAAACATCCGCCGCTTCTACTGCATTACAACCTGCCCCGGTGTCTTACCACCGATGTCAGGCCCGGCGCTCTCAGGCTGTCCTCCATTTGGTGAGCCTGGGTGAAAGGAGACACAGTGGGCAGGAGCTCCTCCGGACCATCAGGGAGGAGGTAGATCAATGGCTGACCCCACGTCAACTAACGGTGGGAAGTGTGGTAGCAGACAATGGGAGGAACATTGTCTCTGCAGTGCAGCAGGGAGGGCTGAGTCATACACCTTGTATGGCACATGTGATAAACCTCATAGTGCACAGGTTTCTTCGATCATTTCCTGCACTACAAGACCTTATGAGGATGTCACGCAGAGTGTGCAAACACTTCAGCCACTCCTACACTGCAAGGAACACCCTGCTAAGGATCCAGAGACAGCGCAGTCTGCCCCAACATCGGCTAATCTGCGACGTGCCAACACGCTGGAATTCTGCCCTCCATATGCTGGACCGCCTGTACGAGCAAAGGTCAGCCGTTACAGACTACCTCATGGGGCAATCAGGCAGCTTCACGCCACACTGCGACTTCCAAGTCACACACTGGCAGATGATGCGTGAAGTCTGCCAATTGTTGATCCCTTTTGAGGACGCGACTTTGTTTGTGAGCAGGAATGACTATGGGATCAACGACATCATCCCACTCGTCCATGTTCTGGAAAGTGCGCTGAAAAGCATCATCAGCGAGGATTCCCAGGCCACCACTCCAAGGCTGAACATCGCCTTGAGCCCAGAGATGGATGAAGTGCAGATGGAGGGTGAGGAGGAGGAAGATGTCCATGCCCAGCCATTCCACACACCGCCACCTGGCTTCTCTGCCTCTCAATCACAGGAGGAGATGGAGGATGAGGTGGTAGAGGAAGCGGAGGAAGACCCCAGCAGACCCTGGAACTATACCGAGGACAGTGGAGAGGAGAGGCGCTCATTGTCCTTGGTGCAGATGGCAAGGTGCCTACGGGAGTGTCTGAGGAGTGACAGCCGGATTGTGGACATCCGCCAGAGGGACCAATACTGGCTGGCCACCCTGGTGGACCCTCGCTTCCGCCGCAAAATGGCTGAATTTTTTCCACCATCAGAGAGGGAGGCAAAACTGGGGTACTACCGGGACCTACTCACCAGACAGCTGGTCTCTACTTACCAGCGAGACCAGCCAGGTTCCCAGACAACATCCGCTCGGGGGAACCAGCGCGCTCCACTACCACCACCACTAGTGGAGGCGTGAGAAGTCGCTACAGCCTCCAAACGCTGATGAGCGATTTCATGCAGCCAGCTGCTGAAGAGGGGACACAACACCGGACTCATGGCGTGGACCAGCATGAGCTCACCCACCAGGTCACTGCCTACCTGGATTGTACCCTGCCCCAAAGTGTCACCAACCCCGTGCAGTACTGGGCAGAGAAACTGGACATTTGGCCTCAACTGGCAGAGTTTTCTTTGGCTCTGCTGTCCTGCCCAGCCAGTAGTGTCGCGTCAGAGAGGGTGTTCAGTGTGGCGGGTAACATTGTAACACCGCAAAGAACGAGGCTCTCTTGCCACAGTGTTGAGATGATGACTTTTATAAAGATGAATCGTGCCTGGATTACATCGGATTATACCACCCCCCTGCCTGATGTGAATGACTAAGTCATCAGTCACCCGTCTTGCATGGCAATCCGTGTGTCCAAGAAAATGACCTTAAGATCCCAAATATGTCCCCAACGTAAAAATCCGTAATTTAACTTATTAAGTAATGTTCCCCCCTTAGACCCCAAATTAAAAAAAAAATCACCTTAAAAATTCCCTACTTAATTCGGATACATTTAAATAAACAGAACCCCATCTCCAAATTTAATGCCCATGGTGTGTTGGCCATTTAACATCTCCACACCAGCTTAATGCCTCACACGGGTGCACCGTCCATAGTACTGAACGCCGTTTGGTAAACGGTATAAAAATGTCCTGTGGATTTTACTCAGCAGACCCGCAGCCCCATGTGAAGGTACCCATAGGGTGAGGTTTTTTGGGAGTGACCAAAGAGAGGGCGGGAAGGTCACTCCCATACCCCATCAGGGGTTTTTCCCCTACCCATTTTAAAAGATAAGTCCAGGCAATTAATTACTTTCTGTGCCCTTACTTGACCCAGAAACTTAGGCCCCATTCACACGACTGTAAGTGAATGGGGCCGTATCTATCCGCAATTTTGCGGATAGATACGGCCCCATTCACTTACGGTCGTGTGAATGGGGCCTTATAAATTGCACGGACTTATCCTTTAAGCCAGCTGGTGACAGCACTAAAAAAACACAAAAGCATACATCCATTGGGTTGGGCGCTGCACTCGGTTAGGACATCAAACTGGTGTAACAAAGATATATATATATATGTCTTGCCAACAGCCATAGGCCCAGATTCAACAGGTTTTACACCAGAGTAGTTGCGTCAATTTGTAAAGCGAGTGCCAGTGAGGTGTCCATTTCATGAAAATTGGACACGTATTTTTGGATAATGGAACTGGCATAAAGCCTTCTTGAATCTGTGCCTTTTTAAATGTCCTTTCTTCACCTCATGGATTCTGTGGGTGAGGTTGTCTGTCTATTTCACCGTATCCGTATCCTACTAGACTAGCTGTAATGTTAGAGGGTTTTTTTTAACGTTGACTGTCCTGTGCTGAACTCAACATCAACATTTTGTCGTGTATAAAAACTGATTTTTACAAGCGTGCATATTCTTAGCTTCCAACTTCAGTTCTCTGTACTAGGCCCTTCTGGGTCCAAAAGAATACTGCTCCTACTAATGTCCCCACCGTCAATTATCTATTTGGAAACATACTGTGTGCAATCAAGTGCTGCCTCCTCCTCCTCCTCAACTTGTCTCTTCTCAACCCTACTGGTTCACCAGCAGGCCCTCAAAAATAATGTTTTCAAGGGTCTGTTCACCACCAGGCCATCAAAAATAATGTTTTCAATGGTCTGTTCCACACCAGGCCTTCTACCATTATGTTTTCAAGGGTCTGTTCACCACCAGTCCCTCAAATATAATGTTTTCAAGGGACTGTTCACCACCAGGTCTTCAACCATAATGTTTTCAGGGGTCTGTTCACCAACAGGCCTTCAACCATAATGTTTTCAGGGGTCTGTTCACCACCAGTCCCTAAAAAAAATGTGTTTTCAGGGGTCTGTTCACTACCAGGCCCTCAAAAATACTGTTTTTAAGGGTCTGTTCACTACCAGGCCTTCAACCATAATGTTTTCAGGGGTCTGTTCACCACCAGTCCCTCAAAAAAAATGAGTTTTCAGGGGTCTGTTCACTACCAGGCCCTCAAAAATACTGTTTTTAAGGGTCTGTTCACTACCAGGCCTTCAACCATAATGTTTTCAACGGTCAGCTCACCAGCAGGCCGTCAATCTTAATTTTTCACGGGTGTGTCTAATGCCCTCCTTTATGTGTAATAAAAGGTGTATCGGAGTGCCTGTAATTTTTGGCTGGACTTGAGCTTTACGTACAAGTCAATATATGTTTCATAACAATATTTCTTCAAAGTATGTCAGGAAGGGGTTAAAGGTTTTAAAAAAACCACAAAACACAGGTTTAAAGAAAAATATTTTAACAATTACAAATTATTAATAAAAAACAAAATAAAATAAATATTAAACAGGAGGTTGACGACGCCTCGCCAACATGGCTTGCATCGCCGACACCTCTAATTGCAGGCTGCGTTGTATGCGGGAGGCAGCATAGAGCCGCTCATTGACCCTTCTGAGGGCTGCCTCCAATTCGAAGTCTGTGGGGATAGCTGTAGGGGTGGAAACATTAATACAATTAGTATTATCTAGTTAAAGGGGTTGTTGCACAAAAAATATTCTAAACTTTCAAAGCAGCACCTGGATTTGAATACTTTAGCAGTTACATGTCATTAAATATTTTGTATATCTACTCGAACTGACTCAGTTATTCAGTGAAATGTATTTTTATTGAGCCTTTTTTTTCTTATGTCTTACAACTGCTCACTGAGAAGGCCGCACATGCTCAGTTTAAATCTTCACTGCCTCCTCAATCTTAAACTGCCTCCTGTCCTGAGCTGTGATAGGGAGAGATGGACACGAGTCCTGACATGCAGCAGAATAGACACTAGTCACACTACCCTTGAGTAACCAGCTTGATGTAGCAGAGTAATTGGGGCAGATCTCTGGATCTATGTGAGGTGCAGGGCTGTTTCTCGCTTTGTTAAAAAGAGATTGGCAATGTACTATAATAATATTATGTGATGTATGTCACATTTTTGTTAAATATTTTTTGGGTAACACAAGTTTCTACTTCTTTCACTACCTTGATTTTAAAATTATTGTGATATGTCTGCTTCACTAACCACTTGGAGAACATAATGTGTTCACAGTCTAGTTATCAATAACATGTTGGGTGGCATGATCCTAGTGCTTGAAAATATTACACTTCAGTTAATTAGGGGTTCGTACTTACGGGATATCCATACTGGGTGTTCCTCCCAGGGTCCTGGAGAAAAATCAGCTTCCTCCCTGACGGTTGGAGCTACAAAAGATAAAGCATAAATTTAGTTTATATTTTGAAGACAGAAGTTCCACCCATTAAATTTTTTATTTTACCTACCTTCTACCTCAGTTAGCTGGTCTGGTGGTGTATTAGGGGCCGGTGGGCTCCTCTCAGGGTGGGGTGGAGGGGCAGAGGAGCTCCTCTGTGGTGCAGCAGCTGTCAAAATTTAAATAATGGCATTACATTCAACTCAAATGAACAGTTGTATTATTCTGATGTTGATACATCTGAATAGTTTGGGGCTGGATCCCATTCCTAACCACTAGTGCTCCTATATCACTGCTGCTGCACTCCCACATAGCCTGGATTAAAAATAAATTAAATATGTTTACACATTCTAGAAGGTCCTTCAGGGGCCGTCCGGGCACGACGCTGCCGGCGACGTTCGTGACGTCGTTGACGTTGCTCTGCAACATAAATCCATACACAATTGTTATGATGATGACCGTTTTAATACTAACACTTTATACTACTATGAAGATATTATGGGTAAGAGGAGGGCGATATGATGTGGAGTGGGCATTTCATGTGAAGGGATCATCATAGAATATCTGGGGTGCATAATTGATGGAGGGAGCATTTGTTGGGAGGGGTGGGGGCTTGAATGAATGAATAAAAGATGTCTGTGTATCACATTCTGCAGGTACAAACATAACAAATATGAATACAGCACATACAATGCACTAGTATACCATAGCTCCAGTCCAAACCATTCCGGATTCGGCGGGACAGTCTGGATTTTATCGGCTGTGTCCAGGAACGGGTGGCTATGTCCCGTGGTCAGCTGTCTTTGCATCCATAGGAAGCAGAGACGGGTGACGGTAAGCAGGGAGCAGTCCCTTCACCTTCCCTGACGTCCAATATAATGTCTCCTTGTGGCCCCCATACAGTATAATGTCTCCTTGTGGCTGCCCCCATACAGTATAATGTCTTCTCCTTGTGGCCCCCATACAGTATTATGTCTTCTCCTTGTGGCCCCAAGTGTTTTATTTCTTCTAAATGGGTATTTATTGTGATAAATTTCTTAATATCGTTATCGTGGGAATATATTTTATATCGCCCACTCCAGACACATTAGCTGCAGCATTGAGCACATCTTTTAGGAGGCAGCGCTAACTATGAAGGGGCATATATCTAAGGGGACTTTCTTTCACACTAGTGCATTTGCCTGATACAAATGGGAGAACGGCCAGCCCCTTTAACAATAACAGAGGACGGCGCTGATCCGGCCACAACACTGGCAATTGGCAGGACAAATACTGCAGAACAGCCTGCCGGATCACCGCCACATATGTGAAAGTAGCCTAAGGGAAATTACTGGGAAGGGGTACGTATCTGAGAATACCTTCACTTGTTTGAGTGGAGTTAGAGGCGTGTCCTAGCATGAAATAAAATTTCTGCAGCGCACCACGCACGCCCACGTTGTCCTTCTATACGGTTTTCATTATTGGCACTGGTATCAGGGTTGCCAACCACTATTTTTTTTTCTGGACAACTTTGGACAACTTATCCCAAAATCACGGACGGCCAACATTTTTTAAGGAAAAAATTGAAAACCATAATGAAGGATAAATATAAATTAATAAAGGTCTATAGCTCAATATACTGATCAGAACTCATTACCACCATTTACTGTGAGCTGTAAAATGATGATAATTACCACCAAAATAATCTAGTATCACCAGCCTCTAAAAAATCACGGACACCTCTATTTTTTTCACGGACATAGGAAAAAAGTTGCCTATTTTTACGGACTGTCCAGAAATTTGTGGACGGTTGGCAACCCTGACTGGTATATATACAATACAGTACACTAATTTATTAACATGATTTTACTTTTCAAATATTTTGTTACTTACCCCTTCTTATCTCCTCCCGTATCTCCTTTAGCCACTCTGGGGTTTTTATTTTGAGATCCGACCATCGGCGTTGTATCTGGCCCGGGGTCCGCACAGTCCTACACCGATGTAGCAGGCCTCGGATCACCACCTCTATGACCTCCTTTTTGTGGACATGTTGATGGCGGTGTGGGCCATCATAGTTCTCCCTGTCCATAACACGGACCATGTATTTGAGCTCATCAGAGCTAAAAGCAGCTGCTCGTCTTGCCATCGCTATGCCTCTACGTCGTGCGTGCGTACGTACGTACGAATAGTACGCTAAAGATTTGTACGCTAATGCGTACGTATTCCGTTAAGTAGCGTACTTTTAACAACGCTACACTGTATGTTCGTTACTTGAGTAGGAATGTTCGCAGACGCAGTGTATTTGTACGCTAATGCGTACATATTCAGTTAAGTAGCGTACCTTTGACAACGCTACACTGTATGTTCGTTACTTGAGTAGGAATGTTCGCAGACGCAGTGTATTTGTACGCTAATGCGTACATATTCAGTTAAGTAGCGTACCTTTGACAACGCTACACTGTATGTTCGTTACTTGAGTAGGAATGTTCGCATTAGCGTATGCATTAGTTTAAATTCTCAAATATGCGTATATTTTGCGTCGCCGTTGTTGAAGTCACTTTGATTTTTTCTACTTTTTTCATTGTAATAGCAACTGCAAGTAAACGAAACTATACCCTACCAGACTCCCATTATTGTTGCAGCAATTATTCAGCCGTTATAGCAAGGTTCGTTTTAGGTTCGGTTCGTACGAATCCGAACTTCACGAAAATTCGACGAACCGAACCGAACTTTTCAAAAGTTTGCTCATCCCTAAAATCAATAAATCAATATGTAAATTTGTTAAGGAAACGATTAGGCACTGTATACCAGCACATTTAGAAATTGGGGTAAAAGGAGGCACATTAACATTTTTTTCTGGCAGTACCATTTAAAGGGGGTCTTTCACCTGTTTTTCACATATTTTCAAAATCTCATCTGACTTGCTGCAGCAAGTCAACTCTTTGTGCGGATCTTCTGTGCAGTTTTCATCCTATGCAATGCAAACAGTTAGATTTGGGGCGCCTCCACTTCAAAATCCATGACAAAATCTGCTAGTAATAGATGCGGATTTTGGTGCTGATGTGGTGTGGAAATGTAACAAAATCTGCATAAACCACTCTACCTTGTTCATGTGCCCTGTAGGGAAAATTTAGAACATGCAGTCAGATCTGTCAGCACCATGTTATAGAACAGGAAGATCAAACCACAGATCCTCAAAATACGGATACCGTCAGTGTGCCGCCTGAATTTTTTTTGTGGACTCAGTAGCTTTAAGGGGTCAATGGTTTATATTTTGTGGACCATCCGTTTGTCCGTTTTACAAATTATACAGTAGAACATGTCCTATTCTGGTCTGCAAAATGTGGACCACAGACCCATTGAAGTAAATGGGTCTGCAAAAGAATACAAACGGCACATGGATAGTTTCCGTATTTTGCAGACCACAAAATGCCGTATTTTTCGCCCCATAAGACCCACTTTTCCCCCCCAAAATGGGGGAAATTGTCCCTGCATTTTATGGGGTGAATACTAATGAGCTCTTCCATTATGGAAGCGCTCATTAGTACTGGAGGACCGGGAAGCGGTGAATGCAGTGCTCCCCGGGGTCTGTAGTCACCGCTTCCTCATCCTCAACTCGGCTGTGCAGTGGCTGCGTGAGGGCACTCTGTGAACTCACACTGTGCCGTCGGTTCACAGCGCAGCCGACAGCAGGAGAAAAAAAGAGCACTGGAGGAGTGGAGTGGTGGCGTCCAGAGCAGGAGAGGTAAGTTTTTTTTCATTTTGTTATTTGAGGCTGGGGGCTGCTGAATATGACTGGGGGCTGATCCCATATGACTGGGGGCTAATCGCATATGACTGGGGGCTGCTGAATTATGGCTGGGGGCCAACCAAATATGGCTTTGGGCTGATCAAATATGCCAGGGGGCTGATATGAGGCATTGGGGTGTCATCTGAGGTCTGATGGGAGGGTCTTCTTTATATTGGGCTCTGATGAGAGGTGTGATTGGGGGTCATTCACATTGGGGTCTGAGCAGAGGTCTGATCTGAGGTCTTATTAACATTGGGGGTCTGATTGGGGCTGTCAGCTTAGGTCTGATTAATATTGAGGGTCTGATTGCTTGTCTGACCTGGGGTCTAATGAAAAATATTTTTTTCTTATTGTCCTCCTCTAAAACCTAGGTGTGCCGTATGAGCCAGTGAGTCTTATAGGTTGAAAAATACGGTACATGTGGTTGTGTGCATGATACTTAACTTCTATTTGGTTTGATTAAATCCCTGCTAATTCTTGGCTTAGGTGTCCAGCGGGCTGTCCATCTCACTAACTCACTAAGGTCAGCTAAGGACACTCATACATGGAGAGTTGTCAATCATTCAATGACTCCGTCCAATGACCTCCTAAGCCCAGAATAAGTCATATTGGATAATGTCCCATGAAACTACAAATCAATCTGCTCAGTACTTCCTGCTCCATACCATGCTGCCTGTGGACTGGACTACGTTTTCAAGGTGATAGGTTTGCTTCAGGTGCCTGAGATTTTGGACAGGTTGGTTGAGAGGTGCTGTGTTGTACCAGATGCAAATTGTTTCAAAATGTTAGAAGAACGTTGACAAATAACGGGGATTATTAAGTAAAACCATTTGCTTCGCAGCTGGTGTAGGAGTATGTTACTCCAGTCTGTTCACTTCTAGACTAACCATGGTTTTTATGACTTCTCTCTCTGTGAATTAGTTTCCGGAGATTTTACTTACCTTGATGCACAGATGAGCTGATGAATTGAGAAGTACAGATAAGACAGATGAGACAAAATATACAAGGCCAGTGTTACTGCCGTCTCTGATGTATCCTCTGAACTGACCACCGACCGAATCAAACACAAATCAGACACAAACCGTTCTCTAGCCATTTATTTACAGCAATGTCAATGAAGATTGATGTCGCATTATCAGAACTCTGCTGATTTAATTACCTTAATAAGACGACGGCCATGGAATAATTATTGTCGGTTCTGGAATATGATGTATCATCATTGCCATGTATTGATTTATGGTTATTTCTGGCTCTCATTTTTGCTATGGCTTTTCTAGCTAATCTGTTCCTTGATTTTCCACTTAATATTTGTCATTAGGTATTACATAAACGTGGTCTGATGAATAGTATATAACCAAGCTGTATTTTTTGCCCCAATTTTAAAAGCTGTAGGTTCTTCTGAAGCATATACCCCATTATAGTGCATGCCCATTTATTCATAATTAGATTTTAGTAGCAAGGGAGCCCAACAGTAAATATTACTTTAGGACCTCCTTCTGGTGAGAGTTAATATCACCAACTACCTGGGACAGGGGGATGTAAGACTTCTTTGCCCTCATCTCCTTTTCAGGATTTTTGGTTAATTCCCAACATCCTCCTGTGCTAACACTGTAGGACCCATGGGAAGGGTGTCTCTGCATAGGTTATCATCATCTGTTAAAGAAGGCAGTCAGCCTGGGATAGGCCCCGCTGTCCAAGTACATATGCTGGAGTAAAACCAAGTAGCAACACTTTGAAGGGGACTCAGTCCACCATGACTATATTCAGCAGTGAGTTCTGAATATTAAAAACCTCTATTTATTTTTCTCCCACTAACACACAGGGATAATGCACACAGTAATGTTGCGGTATACCTATGCACACAATGATTTTCCAATAAAGGGATATGAACACAATGATGTCACAGTCCAGGGATGAGGCACACAATGATGTCACAATACAGGATAATAAACACAGTGATGTCACAGCACAGAGATAATAAACAATGATGTCACAGTAAAGAGATAATAAACACAACGATGCTACAGTACAGGGATAATAAACACAGTGATGCCACAGTACAGAGATAATAAACACAGCGATGCCACAGTACAGAGATAATAAACACAGCGATGTCACAGTACAGGGATAATAAACACAGTGATGTCACAGTAAAGAGATAATAAACAGAGCGATGCCACAGTACAGAGATAATAAACACAGTGATGTCACAGTACAGAGATAATAAACACAGTGATGTCAGAGTACAGAGATAATAAACACAGCGATGCCACAGTACAGGGATAATAAACACAGTGATGCCACAGTACAGGGATAATACACACAGTGATGTCACAGTAAAGAGATAATAAACACAGCAATGTCACAGTACAGGGATAATAAACACAGCGATGTAATACTACAGACATAATAAACACATTGATGTCACAGTACAGGGATAATAAACACAGTGATGTCACAGTACAGGGATAATAAACACAGTGATGTCACAGTACAGGGATAATAAACACAGTGATGTCACAGCACAGAGATAATAAACACAGTGATGTCACAGTACAGAGATAATAAACACAGCGATGTCACAGCACAGACATAATAAACAGTGATGTCACAGTACAGGGATAATAAACACAGCAATGTCACAGCACAGAGATAATAAACACAGTGATGTCACAGCACAGACATAATAAACAGTGATGTCACAGTAAAAAGATAATAAACACAGCGATGTCACAGTACAGAATTATAAACACAGTGATGTCAGAGTACAGGGATAATAAACACAGTGATGTCACAGTACAGGGATAATAAACTCAGTGATGTCACAGTACAGGGATAATAAACACAGTGATGTCAGAGTACAGGGATAATAAACACAGTGATGTCACAGTACAGGGATAATAAACTCAGTGATGTCACAGTACAGGGATAATAAACACAGTGATGTCACAGTACAGGATTATAAACACAGTGATGTCACAGTACAGGGATAATAAACACAGTGATGTCACAGTACAGAGATAATAAACACAGTGATGTCACAGTACAGCGATAATAAACACAGTGATGTCACAGCACAGAGATAATAAACACAGTGATGTCACAGTACAGAGATAATAAACACAGCGATGTCACAGCACAGACATAATAAACAGTGATGTCACAGTACAGGGATAATAAACACAGCGATGTCACAGTACAGAGATAATAAACACAGTGATGTCACAGTACAGGGATAATAAATACAGCGATGTCACAGCACAGAGATAATAAACACAGTGATAGCACAGACATAATAAACAGTGATGTCACAGTAAAGAGATAATAAACACAGCGATGTCACAGTACAGAATTATAAACACAGTGATGTCAGAGTACAGGGATAATAAACACAGTGATGTCACAGTACAGGGATAATAAACTCAGTGATGTCACAGTACAGGGATAATAAACACAGTGATGTCACAGTACAGGATTATAAACACAATGATGTCACAGTACAGGGATAATAAACACAGTGATGTCACAGTACAGAGATAATAAACACAGTGATGTCACAGTACAGGGATAATAAACACAGTGATGTCACAGTACAGAGATAATAAACACAGTGATGTCACAGTACAGGGATAACAAACACAGTGATGTCACAGTACAGGGTGATAAAGACAGTGATGTCACAGTATAGGGTAATAAACACAGTGATGTCACAGTATAGAGATAATAAACACAGTGATGCCACTCAGGCCACAATAAGACAGACTTAAAAATCCCACCCCCCGGCCCAGCTAAGCCACGCCCTTAACCCGGTTAGACCATGAACCTCCGACTCCAATGGGGATTGAAAAAATGAAGGTAAAAATCAACTGTGTCAGCTGCAGGAGTGGGAGGGAGGGTGACTTTCTCCCTACAGCTCATTATCAGACTGCACAGTGTTGCTGTCTGAGAGTGA
The DNA here is from genome assembly GCA_900303285.1 of Rhinella marina. Classification (NCBI taxonomy): domain Eukaryota; kingdom Metazoa; phylum Chordata; class Amphibia; order Anura; family Bufonidae; genus Rhinella; species Rhinella marina. Next base: position 840,695 of record ONZH01021690.1, read on the forward strand.
GCTGTTCAAGAGGACATCCCTGTGTTTGTCCAGGCCCTGCACCGGACGGAGGACAGGGAGTCTGAAAGCTGGACTGTCCGGCCTAAAACCAGACCTCTGGTCAACCTACACACTACAGGATAATAAACACAGTGATGTCACAGCACAGGGATAATAAACACAGCGATGTCACAGTCCAGGGATAATGAACACAGTGATGTCACAGTACAGAGATAATATACACCGTGATTAAAACAAATGCCCAGAAGAGAGTAAGGCTTACCAGATAAGGTTGTGTATGAGCCGGTACAACACTGCTGAGCACATGCAGGTCTGAATGGGAACAGATGCGCACCAAGTGCAGCTCTACTCCACGGAAACAAATATTCCAATAGAATTGGTATAAAATAAAGGGTAAAAGGGAGATTCCAGAGAACTCCTATGATCAGGAGCGTTGCTAGGGTCTCAAAAGATCTGGGGCCCAAGCCCCAATGAATATGGCCCAATTCTCTATGTAGACCCTCGCCCCAACCCTGCTATACAGCAGCACATACCTCACATCCAGGGCCTCCAGGTGACTTCTCCTCTGATGTAGATCTCTGTCGTAATCTTTTCCATTCAGCCTGGACAACTTCTCTCAGCCGCTCCTCGTCTCTGCAGAGTGTGACACACAGACATCTTATCTTCCTCACACTTCTATCATCATCCCCCAACCTGGAGTCCCCACAGTGTTATCCTGCTGCTCGCTGTGCCCCCCCAAACCTCCAAACACTATCCTGGAGAAATAATAGTGCCCCCCATAGTAATAGTCCTACCAATAGTAATTCCCTCATTAGTAACACTGCACCCTACAGTGACCCCAGCACTGATAATGCTCCCCAAGAGTACCTCCATTAGTAGAGGAGCCGTCCAGTGTTAATAATGCCCTCACAGAGCCTCCGGTAGAAATAAGGCTCCCTATTGTTCCCCCAGTGGTAATAAAGCTCTCTACAGACCCCTCAGTAGTAATAATGCCCCCCATAGTGCTCTTAGTAGAAATAAGGCAGATCTATAAGTCCCTCCTATAGAGCCCCCAATAGTAAAAAGAACGCCTAATGTCCCCTGCATTTATAATACCCCTACAGTGCCCCCAGTATTTATATAGCTCCCCCTACTATTATAATGCTCACCCTTAAGTGCCTGCTATAGTTATATTCCTCCCTTTAGTGTCCTCAGAAATTATTAATTATTCCTCAGCCCCTCCACCATACAGTCCCAAGTAAATAAAGCTATTTCCCTCCCTCCGCAGTAGAGTCCTGTGTAAATAACATCACACCATCTCTCCTGCCCTCTCCAATATACAGTCCCGTGTAAATAACATCCCTCTCTATCTACAGCCCCCTCCAAATACAGTCCCATGTAAATAACATCCATCCCACCCATAGCCGTCATCAACATATAGTCCTATGTAAATAATATCACTCCCTCTGACAGCCGCCTTCAACATACAGACCCATGTAAATAACATCACTTTCTTCCCACAGCCACCTCCAAGATACAGTACCATGTAAATAACGTCATTCCACCCCACAGTCCAATGTAAATAAAATAAACCTGCCCTCAACCACCTCCAACATGCAGTCCCATGTAAATAACATAACTCCACGCCACAGTCCCATGTAAATAACAGAACCCTGCCCAAGTCACCTCCAACACACAGTCGCATGATAACATCCCTCCCTTCTGCCCTAACATACAGTCCCAGTTAAATAACCACAACTCCCAGCATCCCTCTTCTTCTCCCTTCACTTACCTCTTCTGATGTAGCAGAGCTCACTGCAGCTTCTTCCCCAGAATTCGCCTCTTCAGTTTAGAAGACAGGGGTTGAAAAGGACCTGCTATGATGTCCCAGTTATGTGACCAGTGCAGGATTGGATGGCACTGATGCATATCTTGAGGACGGCAATACAAGTTATGTGACCAGTGCAGGATTGGACGGCACTGATGCATATCTTGAGGACGGCAATTCAATTGTATCTGTCTAACAGGCAAGACATTCGGGGCCTGGGAGAAAACATCAGGGGCCCAGATCCCGAATGTTTTAGCCTGGCAATGCCCCTGCCTGGGGTTGACTAATTTATTAAAAATTAAATACATAAAATAAAGTGCACCACATGTCAAACAAACAAATCCACAAAGATTAAATACAGCATGACAGGAAGTGATGTTATTACAAACACCAGGTGAATAATTATAATTTAACATGATCAATGGTTTCATTTAACCCAAATGGTACCAGGGTGTTCAATTTGAAAATCCAGAAGGATTCACAGTTTATGAGTGTATGAAATCTTCTTTTTTGTGAACCAACAAAATGTCTTGAGACATAGTGATTTGTAACACCCTTCTGAGTGTTTGATCTGTGTTTATTCATGCATAATCTCATGCTCAGTGTATCGTGTGGCCCACGTACTGGAGTCCGCATGGACATTGCAGGAGATAAAAGTGTTAGTACAGTTTGAAACATTTTGGGGGTCATTTATTAAGACCAGAGTTTTAGACACCTGCGCTGGTGGGGGATCCGCCAACTTCGGCGAATCCATCACCGCTTCTAAATGTAAGACAGCTTCCGAGCTGTCTTACATTTAGACCTTTTTGTATGCCTGAAACAGGCATAAAAAATGGTAAATGAGATTGGCCTGCCTGCCCTTACCCGCCCACTTATTTAGACGAGGCGTGACCTGTAGACTGCGATTACCTGTGGTGCTATCTCCTTTTGGTCGCAGTCCACAGGTGAAATTTTTCAGATAAAACATTTTTAAAAACTTATCTTAGAGATGATGTCACTGCACGCGCCCAGCGTGATCATGTGGTGAGGTCAATGCACTCGCCGCGGGTCCTTTGGCAGGTTTTCTTCAATTAAGACAGGAGCGGATGGCAGGGGCAGACTGGGAACTTAAAGTGGCCCTGGAAAAAAAACTAAAAGTGGCTCCATGTTGTAGGTGGGTCCAAACTGAGAGAAGGCGGGACAACACAAGTAGGCAGGACCAACATAGGGCCAAAGACCCTTGTGCTGCATAAGAAGACACAGGTATTATAGAAAGTGCATGCTGGACAAGTTACAACTTTGGCTGGAGGGAAAGGGTTAGATCAAGAATTTGGCATGAAGGGGGGGTTCAGGTTCAATTTTCTCCTCAGGCAGCACAGAGGCTTTGTGTTTCCCTGTTCCTAGCCACAAAGCACTGTGGGAAGGGGGGCCCAAGCTGAACTCCTGCATCAGGTCCCATGACCCTTTAGTTATGCCCCTGCACATGGTATTTTGCTTTAAACATGCATTACGGTCAGTGGTGTACCTCTAATAGAGGCAGACCACGCAGCTGCTATATGACCCATCGGGGAAGGGGGCCCGACTGTGGTGGAATGGCCCCGCCCCCTTATTACAGTTAGTACAGCAGCTCCGTCTAGAGTCCTTGCCAGGGCCTCTGCCTCTGGCTCCGCCTTCCAGCTCACTTCCCAGCTTCTTCTGTGCAGGCTGTGCTCGGCTCCCCCCCTCCCTCCTCCTCCCAGCAAGGGCCACATTCTTTAATGAGATGTCCCTTGCATCAGGCAGTAGCCTACAACGAGTCCACAGGGGCTGCACTGTTTGTCAGCAGCAAGAGCAAGATGAGCTGCTGCCATAAGAAGCCTCCCCAGTGCTCCCCTCCCCCACTCTTCTTCTCTTCTCTGTCCTGGCTGCAGCCTCCTCCTCTGCTGTAATCCATGTACAGCAGTCGGGACAGAGGAAGAGGGGAAGACAGCCAGCTGCACTGCCTGCTGAGGAGAAGATGTCCTACCATCATTTCTGTGTACCCTGAAGACCTGCACAGAATGTAAGTATGTGTCAGTGTAATATGTGTGTTTACATATATGTACATATGTCTGTGTAGTGTACTGTATTCTGTATTCATATGTATGTGTGTGATATATGTATGTAATTGTCTAATGCATCTGTATAAATGTGAATTACATCTACAGTATGACTGAGTAAATGTATACAGTAAATTGTATATGTGTGTGAACTATATGTATAGTATATATGATTGTGTAATGTGTGTGTGTGTCTATATATATATATATATATATATATACAATGTGTGTAATACTTGTATGTGTGTATATATTTATATGACTGAGGACTTTTGTAAGGTCCTGCTGACTTGTCAGGACCTCCCCCTAGCTTCCAACTAGCAGTGTCTCCGGCACTAATGGGCGGTCAGGGTTAGGACAGCGCTAAAGGCTACCCATTAGTGCCGATGACGTCACCATACTCATTGCTAGGCAGAAGCCACCGTCTAGCAGAGACCCGGTATGTCGGATGTGCAGAAAAGTCCCTTGCCATGCGCAATTCAGCATAGGGCAAGGGAGAGCATCAATGAATAAAATTGCTCCGCTGCTCATGTCAGAGGGGCTGAGTGGGGGAAGAAGGGGATATGTCCAGGTTCAGCTCTGAAACCGGACAACGCACCTGATGATAAGACGCACCCCAGATTTTATAGTAGGAAAAGAAAAAAATATATTTTTCATCACACCTCATATCAGACCCCCCATAAATTTCAGGACATCACATCAGACCCCCATATCAGCCCTCCATGTCAGACCCCCATCAGACCTCAGATCAGCCCCCATATCAGCCCCCTCTATCCCCATCAGACCTCAGATCAGCCCATAAGCCCCCATATTAAATGAATATGCCCCCATATCAGCACCCTCTTTCCCCATCAGACCTCAGATCAGCCCATAAGCCCCCATATTAAATGAATATGCCCCCATCAGACCTCAGATCAGCCCCCTCTATCCCTATCAGCCCTCAGATCAGCCCATAAGTCCCCATATTAAATGAATATGCCTCCATCAGACCTCAGATTAGCCCCCATATCAGCCCCCTCTATACCCATCAGACCTCAGATCAGCCCATAAGTCCCCATATTAAATGAATATGCCTCCATCAGACCTCAGATTAGCCCCCATATCAGCCCCCTCTATACCCATCAGACCTCAGATCAGCCCATAAGGCCCCATATTAAATGAATATGCCCCCATCAGACCTCAGATCAGCCCCCATATCAGCCCCCTCTATACCCATCCGACCTCAGATCAGCCCATAAGCCCCCATATTAAATGAATATGCCCCCATCAGACCTCAGATCAGCCCCCTCTATCCCGATCAGACCTCAGATCAGCCCATAAGCCCCCATATTAAATGAATATGCCCCCATCAGACCTCAGATCAGCCCCCTCTATCCCGATCAGACCTCAGATCAGCCCATAAGCCCTCATATTAAATGAATATGCCCCCATCAGACCTCAGATCAGCCCACACAGCCCATAAGAATAAAATAAAAACCTCTCTTACCTGGCACCTTATACATACAAGTGAGCGCTTCCATAATGGAAGCGCTCACTTGTATTCGGTTTATAAGACGCACAGCAATTTCCCCCCTACTTCTGGCTCATGCTGTGATCACTGTCAAAATAAAGTAATCTGATCATTGCATTTTGATGCCATATTAATCTTCATCCACACCTCTGGTGATCGGTATCTGGTAGAGAACATCCTGCCAGAGCTCACCAGATGCAGCATTGCTGGATTCTGCCCTTCCTCAGTAGAAAAGTTTTTGTCAGGCCGAAACCCTGCTGTAAAGTATCTGGATCCCATTATTGTCTATGGCAGGGAATCTCAACCTGCCGCCCTCCAGCTGTTGCAAAACTACAACTCCCAGCATGCCCTAATAGCTGTAGGTTGTCCAGGCATGCTGAGAGTTGTAGTTTTGCACGGCGCAGGTTGGGCATCCTTGGTCTGTGGGGTCCGGTGATGAAGGTAGATTCTAGCAATGCTGGTTATGGCAAACTCTGGCAGAATGTTCTCTGTGAGAACAGCCTGCCGGATACAGTCACCTGAGATATGAATGAAGCCTGAAGGCCAGGTTCACATCACTGTGTAGTTTTCCTTCTTCTGATCTGTCAGTGGAAGAGATAAAGAAAACACAGATCCTGTATTTTAAGCATCCGTTATGCTCATTTTTGCACATTTTTCGAACAACTTTAGCCATTTCCATCTTTTTTTTTAGATGGAAAAAAGTTCTACACAAAGTATTTCATTTTTTTCCATCTAAAACGCATCTCAGATGGAAATGGCTTAAACAGGTGCAAAATGTGCATAAATTAGCATAACAAATGCTTAAAATACAGGATCAGTTTTTTTGTTTTTTTTTGTTTCTTCTGACGGATAAGAAGAACGGAAAACTAACAGTGATGTGATGGCAGTGCTATATAGTACATTATATCTACTAATGTCACCCTATGTGTACATGTTGTTTCATAAGCAACCCCCAGGTTATTAAAAACAGTAATAATGTATAATGTAGCACCAATGTACCTACTTAAAGGGGTTGTACCATGTGCCCCCATTGTCTGATAAATCTCATAAATGGAGCCTTGAAAGTTACGGGGGACGCACCTCACATGTGCAGCTACCGCTTCCATTAATTTCTATGGGGTTGGCGGAAATAGCTGAGCCAGCGCGCAACTATTTTTGGCAACCCCATAGAGATGAATGGAGGGCAGCTGGGCTTACTTGGTGCACCCTCTGTGACTTTCAAGACTCTGTTTACGAGATAGTTGTGGGTTCCACCTCCGGGTCCAGTACTTATCAAACAATGGTAGCATATCGCTAGGATTGTCTGACATGGTACAACCTCTTTAAGGCACAGTTCATGGGTGAGAGAGGGGAGGGACCAGGGTAGAAGATGGGAGGGGCCAGGGATGGGTAATCAGAGGGGCTTGGTAAGGACCATGGTGGTCCAATTCAGATTCCTGCTATGGGGCCCAATTAACTCTATGTACGCCCCTGATTACGGTTATTACTGTATCAGATGAGCCGAACATCGTTGATGGATCAAACATGGCCGTGGGATTATTGCCATAAGGGACAGGAGCCTAAAAACTAGTAGCTGTCATATAATATGTTGGCCAAACAGGGGCTGTTTTTTTATTGCTGTTGTGGCCTGCAATCTCCTGAAAATACCCCTTTTGAATGATGATTAAATAAAGGGGCCACATGCCCACCATATGCATGTTAATCTAATAATTAAAGTTATACTTAATTTTAAACCTTGCATCCTGAAACTACATTTCAAGAGTACCTCGTGGTGCAGCAGGTGACCGGCAATTGGATCCTGCAAACTGTTAAAAGAGGAGAGAAAAACGGTCATGGGGCATTTCCGGGGTGACACAAGAAAAAAGGGAGATACAGAGGTTCCTTTGGAGGGCCCAGGCAACTGTCTAATGTAACAGATTAACTATGAATGTCAGTTGAGCAGTTGAACAAGATGCATAAGGCTATATATTAGACTGCCCTTTAATACTGAGGCACAGTAATTCTATATATAAACTAAAAGGTTAACAGGGATTGTTTCAGCAGTTGAACAAGATGCAGACGGCAATATATTACACCACCCTTTAATACTGAGGCAAGGTAATTATATACAGTACAGTCCAAAAGTTTGGACACACCTTCTCATTCAAAGAGTTTTCTGTATTTTCATTACTATGGAAATTGTAGATTCACACTGAAGGCATCAAAACTATGAATTAACACATGTGGAATTATATACTTAACATAAAAGTAGAAAACAACTGAAAATATGTATTATATTCTAGGTTCTTCAAAGTAGCCACCTTTTGTTTTGATTACTGCTTTGCGCACTCTTGGCATTCTCTTGATGAGCTTCAAGAGGTAGTCACCTGAAATGGTATTCCAACAGTCTTGAAGGAGTTCTCAGGGATACTTAGCACTTGTTGGCCCTTTTGCCTTTACTCTGCGGTCCAGCTCACCCCAAACCATCTCGATTGGGTTCAGGCACCCCATCACTCTCCTTCTTGGTCAAATAGCCCTTACACAGCCTGGAGTTGTGTTTGGGGTCATTGTCCTGTTGATAAATAAATGATGGTCCAAATAAACGCAAACCGGATGGAATAGCATGCCACTGCAAGATGCTGTGGTAGCCATGCTTGTTCAGTATGCCTTAAATTTTGAATAAATCCCCCACACCATCACTCCTCCTCCTCCATGCTTCACGGTGGGAACCAGGCATGTAGAGTCCATCCGTTCACCTTTTCTGCGTCGCACAAAGACACGGTGGTTGGAACCAAAGATCTCAAATTTGGACTCATCAGACCAAAGCACAGATTTCCACTGGTCTAATATCCATTCCTTGTGTTCTTTAGCCCAAACAAGTCTTATCTGCTTGTTGCCTGTCCTTAGCAGTGGTTTCCTTGCAGCTATTTTACCATAAAGGCCTGCTGCACACAGTCTCCTCTTAACAGTTGTTGTAGAGATGTGTCTGCTGCTAGAACTCTGTGTGGCATTGACCTGGTCTCTAATCTGAGCTGCTGTTAACCTGCGATTTCTGAGGCTGGTGACTCGGATAACTTATCCTCCGCAGCAGAGGTGACTCTTGGTCTTCCTTTCCTGGGGCGGTCCTCATGTAAGCCAGTTTGTTTGTAGCGCTTGATGGTTTTTGCGACTGCACTTGGGGACACTTTCAAAGTTTTCCCAATTTTTCGGACTGACTGACCTTCATTTCTTAAAGTAATGATGGCCACTCGTTTTTCTTTACTTAGCTGCTTTTTTCTTGCTATAATACAAATTCTAACAGTCTATTCAGTAGGACTATCAGCTGTGTATCCACCTGACTTCTGCCCAACACAACTCATGGTCCCAACCCCATTTATAAGGCAAGAAATCCCACTTATTAAACCTGACAGGGCGCACCTGTGAAGTGAAAACCATTTCAGGTGACTACCTCTTGAAGCTCATCAAGAGAATGCCAAGAGTGTGCAAAGCAGTAATCAAAGCAAAAGGTGGCTACTTTGAAGAACCTAGAATATAAGACATATTTTCAGTTGTTTTACACTTTTTTGTTAAGTATATAATTCCACATGTGTTAATTCATAGTTTTGATGCCTTCAGTGTGAATCTACAATTTTCATAGTCATGAAAATACAGAAAACTCTTTGACTGAGAAGGTGTGTCCAAACTTTTGGTCTGTACTGTATATAAACTAACAGATTAACGGGGATAGTGTCAGCAGTTCGACAAGATGCATGTGGCGATATATTAGACCACCCTTTAATACTGAGGCACAGTAATTCTATATATAAACTAAACTTAACTGCGAATGTGCCAGCAGTTCAACAAGATGCAGACGGCAATATATTAGACTGCCTTTTAATACTGAGGCTAAGTAATTCTATATATAAACTAAAAGATTAATGGAGATTGTGTCAGCAGTTGAACAATATGCAGACGGCGGTTTATTAGACCAGCCTTTAATAATCAAGCACAGTAATTTCATACATAAACTAACAGATTAACGGGGATTGTGTCAGCAGTTCAACAAGATGCATGTGGTGATATATTAGACCGCCCTTTAATACTAAGGCACAGTAATTCAATATATAAACTAACAGATTAACAGCCATTTTGTCAGTAGTTGAACAAGATGCACACGTAGATATATTAGACCACCCTTTAATACTGAGGCACAGTATTTCTATATATAAACTAACAGATTAACTGCTAATGTTCCAGCAGTTCAACAAGATCGCTGACAACGATATATTAGCCTGCCCTTTAATACTGAGGCACAGTAATTCTATATATAAACTAAGAGATAAACTGAGATTGTGTAAGCAGTTCAACAAGATGCACACAGCGATATATTAGACTGCTCTTTAATACTGAGGCACAGTTATTCTATATATATATATAAACTAAGAGATTAACTGTGAATGTGCCAGCAGTTCAACAAGATGCAGACAGTGATATATTAGACCTCCTTTAATACTGAGGCACAGTAATTCTATATATAAACTAACAGAATAAGTGGGATTGTGGCACCATTCAATATGGACACAATGATTACACTCAACGTGCCCTGTCCCTGCAATCTCCCTATGCTCTCCCTACAGTGTTTAAAAACTCTCCCTTCGATCTCCCTGCACTTTCCCTGCCTTGTCCCTGCACTCTCCCTTTCCAATATTCTACAATTAAAAGCTTTCTGCAACACTGTCCCTAGCACATAAGCGCTTGTCACTTCTTTCCCTAAGATCAGCTCACAGTGAAATGGCGGAGGCTGTGCGGGATGAGGCTTTTTATAGGGCTGGGAAATCATCGTCCAAATAAAGAAAACGTCCAGTAGCCATTTTAGAGAAATGTGTTACCACGAAGTGTGAGAAAATTCTGCTTTCCGGCAAATTAAATTTTTCCTAAATTTCAGATTGAATTCTACTTCGGGTTCTTCGATTCTCATAATAACCTACAGGTATATAGCCAGGACTTGTCAGCTCCCTCGACTTAACTATTTTAGTAAAAGTACAATCTGTACAACAGATGGGACACACAAATTTACAAATACATTGCAAATTTATATATATTTATATATATATATACACACTCACCGGCCACTTTATTAGGTACACCTGTCCAACTGCTCGTTAACACTTAATTTCTAATCAGCCAATCACATGGCAGCAACTCAGTGCATTTAGGCATGTAGACATGGTCAAGACAATCTCCTGCAGTTCAAACCGAGCATCAGTATGGGGAAGAAAGGTGATTTGAGTGCCTTTGAACGTGGCATGGTTGTTGGTGCCAGAAGGGCTGGTCTGAGTATTTCAGAAACTGCTGATCTACTGGGATTTTCACGCACAACCATCTCTAGGGTTTACAGAGAATGGTCCGAAAAAGAAAAAACATCCAGTGAGCGGCAGTTCTGTGGGCGGAAATGCCTTGTTGATGCCAGAGGTCAGAGGAGAATGGGCAGACTGGTTCGAGCTGATAGAAAGGCAACAGTGACTCAAATTGCCACCCGTTACAACCAAGGTAGGCAGAAGAGCATCTCTGAACGCACAGTACGTCGAACTTTGAGGCAGATGGGCTACAGCAGCAGAAGACCACACCGGGTGCCACTCCTTTCAGCTAAGAACAGGAAACTGAGGCTACAATTTGCACAAGCTCATCGAAATTGGACAGTAGAAGATTGGAAAAACGTTGCCTGGTCTGATGAGTCTCGATTTCTGCTGCGACATTCGGATGGTAGGGTCAGAATTTGGCGTCAACAACATGAAAGCATGGATCCATCCTGCCTTGTATCAACGGTTCAAGCTGGTGGTGGTGGTGTCATGGTGTGGGGAATATTTTCTTGGCACTCTTTGGGCCCCTTGGTACCAATTGAGCATCGTTGCAACGCCACAGCCTACCTGAGTATTGTTGCTGACCATGTCCATCCCTTTATGACCACAATGTACCCAACATCTGATGGCTACTTTCAGCAGGATAATGCGCCATGTCATAAAGCTGGAATCATCTCAGACTGGTTTCTTGAACATGACAATGAGTTCACTGTACTCAAATGGCCTCCACAGTCACCAGATCTCAATCCAATAGAGCATCTTTGGGATGTGGTGGAACGGGAGATTCGCATCATGGATGTGCAGCCGACAAATCTGCGGCAACTGTGTGATGCCATCATGTCAATATGGACCAAAATCTCTGAGGAATGCTTCCAGCACCTTGTTGAATCTATGCCACGAAGAATTGAGGCAGTTCTGAAGGCAAAAGGGGGTCCAACCCGTTACTAGCATGGTATACCTAATAAAGTGGCCGGTGAGTGTATATATATATATATATATATATACACACACACATAAAGTCAGTGGTCAGTGAAACATACCAAATGTAAAGACATACTAATCCGAGAAAAACCTGAGATGGATCAAGTGTCTCAATATGTTAATAACTACAAATCAAGTGATATTTCAGTATTTAATAAAATAGCAACAGAGTGACATATTAACAACCATTGAAAGACATGTAGACCACAGCCTAGGAGATCCTGAGGCTCAAACATGCACAAGCCTTCATCAGGGTGGGGATGTCAGTATTAATACTTTGCTGTTGTTGTCTGAGACCTCCAGACACTTTGTGGGGTATAAATTGGTAGGTGATAATTATACTTGGCATACATTGTGCACTTAAAGAAGACAGCTGTAGATGTGCAGACTATGGGGGGAATTTATCTTGAGGGGAAAGTCATTTTTGTTTGAGTCTGTGTTGGCATAATTTATGCCACATGTTGTTTGATAAATTTTCTTATCCTTAAATCTGTTTTTTGTTTCTAGAAAAGCTAAACCAGTAATCCTACTCTACCATTGTACTGGAGTGAGATTGTGACTTTTTCTGTAACTTTAAAAAAAAATAAAATGATAAATCTGGGCTAAGGCTAGTTTCACTTTAGCCCTTCTGCATCTGGCAGGCTGTTCATTGCTGGAAGTGCAACATGCCGCCCGCCCCCACCCCCCGGGCCATCCAAGTCCCAGGGTTTTACGAATGCCGATTGGTGATGTGGCCCCAATAGTTTGTGTGTCACGATGCTCCTACCTGGATACTGTTGCTCCCCAGGGTTAGGCTCCATAGCATGCAAGTTGAGTCCAAACGTGGTAAAGTTCCATGGTTTTAATTGAATAAACTTGCATCCAAACAATACTTAACCTTTTTCTTGGCTCTAGCAGGTTTTAGGGTAAACTTGCAGGTGAACTTGAATACCTTACTTTATCTCTATGCTGTGCTAATCTCTGGCTTCCATCTTGTTACTGGACTTTCTTGCAGTTCTGGTACCTTTTGAGTGGGATGCCTTTGGCCATTGACCCCCTTGTAATACTCAGTCTATGGACTGCCTGGAGACTTGGTGCTTACCCTGGAAGACGCACACTGCAGGAGGGGTGTGATTCCCTCCCTATGCCATGCCTGCTCTCCTTCCAATTCTCAGCAACCCATCCCTTGGTAGGAAGCAGAACTAGCCCACTTCTAGGGGGAAGAATGGACTGGTAAGTTCCATTCTATCTAAAGAGTGCCCCCTCTGGGATACTACAGAAGCTACAGCATTGCCGCTTGGCCCCTTAACTATAATGGGGACCGGCAGAAATCCGGCAGCAGCCCAGCAAATATGCAGAGAATCAACCAGGCTAAAACCATTGTGTGCTAGCTTATCATGCCCACTTTTCCACCCACATTTCAAAACTGGAGTGAGGGATGTAAAATGCAAAAAGTTGAAAACTTTTTGCCCAAGTGCAAAAAGTTGGGAAAGCTCCATTTTGTGAATTTTTGAAGCCAGAATTCTGGAGTGATGGCACGATAAATCAGGGCCTATGTCTCACAGTTATAAAAGTCTTGTAATTGATGTGCCTCTTGGAGAATCTTACAGTACAATGTCTGACAAATATTTGCTGGTGTCCCCGTGTGTGCTTGTCATTATAATTTATTAAGCTTTGGTTCACTTTTATTGAACAAGTCAGCATGGATTGGAAAAGTAAAAGTGCAGAATTGCAAAAATCATCCTGTTAATAATGAAATAGAGAACTTTCTGGGTGAAATCCCAGCAAGTTCATGAACACCCCGGAGATGTGCAATGGGCAGGATTCATTACATTTTCCATTTCACTGAACCCGCTGGAAAAATAGCCTTTTGCTAGGAAAGGAAGAGTCAAGGTTCAGTCTGTTGTTTCAACATAAATGGGTAAAAAAAATTAAACAAAGCCAGAATGTTTATTCAGTGAGCAAAAAAAAGACATTTCTGACTGAAAACAACCATTAAAAAACAATTATTTCAATGCATGCCTCCAAATTGAAATGTACAACTGGGTAGGGGGTGGGACAAAAGTCCCTTTATCATTCCCTGGACTGCGTTTTAGAGAACTGGCCTTAGAATGGGAAAGACTATGAAGGTCTCAATAACTTTGGTTACACTGTTGGCTGTCAATCACACAAAAAACTTAAAGGGGTTTTCTGAGACTTTATAACTGATCACCTATCCTCAGGACATCAGTATCTGATCGGTGGGGCTCTGATCAGCCCCCCAGCCAATCAGCAGCTTGAAAAGGCACTGGCGCCCCTGTAAGCACCGCTGTCTTCACTTAACTTTTCCTAGGCCATGTGATGAATGGGGCTGAGTGCTATACCAAACACTGCTGGTATACAATGTAAAGCATTGTGCTTGGTAAGCACAGAGAAGGCTGCGGCGCTCTCAGGAGCACTGGTGCCTTCTCAAACAGCCGATCGGCAGGGGTGCTGGTTGTCGAACCTCTACTGATCAGGTATTCAGGTATTAATGACCTATCCAGAGGAAATCAAAGGGATCTTGATGATTTGTGTTGATCATTGGACTGACAGCTATCTTTCCGGACTCCCTCATACATATACTTATTCAGTTTGGCCAAATGTATATGTGTTTTCAATGGGGAGAGAGGTGAAATCCGATGCCAGACAATTCTGAGCTAATCTCCTTGAAGAACTAAAGAATCCGCCAAAAATATTCACTACACTGGATCCTTCTCTCCCTCGATTTCACTGGTCAAGGGGGGGGGGTTGGGACCTTGCAATACACATCAAACTTTCGGTTGAAAACTGTTCTTGATTGAGGTTTGATTAACAATACACTAATGTGTATGGGGAATTAGGGACTTTAAGAAGAGTAAATCCTTAAAGGGGTTTTACAAAGAAAAAAGTTGATGGACTATCTTCAGAGTAGGCCATCAATGAGTGATTGGTCTGGGTGTGACCCATGTGCGTAGCTATAGGGGGTGCAGAGGTAGCAGTCGCTACCAGGCCCAGGAGCCTAAAGGGGCCCAAAGACACTTGTGCCGCATAAGAAAACACACTAAGCACTGATGGACCAGGGCCCATGAGCCTTTAGCTACGCCCCTGGTGTGACCCACGGAACCCCTATTAATCAGCAGGATGTAGGGACCATGGCTCTTCAGTGAGCATTCTCACCCCTTCAATCTATATGTTGTCACAGTGACCAGTTCATATATGTGGTTGTGCCCAATGCGCACTGTTCAATTAAGTCTCTTATTTTGATGATCGGTTAGGGGAATATTTGGTTCTAAGCATAGGCCTGATAATTTTTTAGAAAACCCCTAGAAAGATTGTATTAATGTTTTAATCCCTTCTCCCCCATAGAAGCCCATTAATTGGAAAATAATTAATAAGGTAAAACAATATCATTCCTAGTCAGCAATGTCACATGGGATTTATGTATGATAATAACATGATGACTCAAGGGCACAGTTTATACTGATGATAATTTAGATAAGATTGATTTTGCAAAGCAAGAAGTTCACATTAAATAGTTCTGAAGAGAAAATACACTTAAGCAAAAATCCAGTTGTGTTAAATGTCTTCCATCCAAAGTCTGGCCTGGGAATTTACAGATTAGAATGAAGAGTGCTCGTACTGCCTCGCTCTTTTCTCTCCAGCTTCAATATTGCTGTAATTTGAGCAAAGCCATTACCCGGAATGAGCTGTCACTGGGGAACCCATTCCCCGTCACTGAGTGTGGAAAAAAATGACATGTTCTGCTGGGTTAAGGGGGCTCTCCTAGACGAAGCAGATCCCAGCATTTTAGTAGATAGATGACTGACTGACTAGATGACTCCATCACTCTGCCTCTGATTGCAGTTTTTCTTCTAGTTTTCACCTAGATTTAGGTTAGTACTAGAGATGAGCAAACGTGTTTCAAGCTCGGCGTACAAGGTTCGGGTTGGGGTTATCTAAGAAGTTCGCTCAACACTAGTTAGTACCAGTGGACCAGTAAATTGAATGAAAAATCTATAAGAGTTTCTCAGCGAGCCCCTGAGTAGCGGGCGCAGAGGGTGGAAGTGGTAGTGGCCCTGATGAAGTTCTGTAAAACATAAAAAAATGCAAAACATAAAAAAATGCAACAGCACTATGCGAACACAAACAATAAAATGAGTACATACAATACTGTCATACTCACTATCTACACGATACTAGCGCTACATTGTAAATGTGAGATTCTTGGCAAATACTTTTGTACAAAATTATCTGTGCCCGTCTGCCATACATCAAGGCGATCTCTTTAGGACGGGAACCTAACACTAAACACCATAGTCACAAAGTGCCATAGCAGCCTCCATTAGCTACAGAGGATGCAGGCTCCACATGCATGCTAAGCCGACATTATATTGTACCTCTTATGGTGCCAAAATGGCCTCCACTGATTTCAGGGAATGCAGGGAATTTCAGTGGAGGCCATTTGGCACCATAAGAGGTACAATATAATGTTGGCTTAGCATGCATGTGGAGCCTGCATCCTCTGTAGCTAATGGAGGCTGCTATGGCACTAAGTGAGTATGGCAGTATTGTATGTACTCATTTTATTGTTTGTGTTCGCAGAGTGCTGTTGCATTTTTTTATGTTTTACTTTTCTATTTGCAGCCATGGTGACATGCACCTGCATACTTGAATGTCCTGACTGACCCCCAGTTTTTCTTGCAGTTTAGGTGGAGGCGTGGCTGGCTCCACCACTATTTCGGTTGTGCACTCCTAACTAACCTGTTTGCCTTACAGGCTGATTTTAATTAGTGTTAGCATAAAGCTGTGTCCTGCTCTCCCTATATGCACTGGAGGCCAGTTGGCACAAGGAGAGGTGGAATATAGAGTGGGCTCAGCATTGTGTGGAACCTGCATTCCCTGAGCATAACAGAGGTCAGTGTGGCACCAAGGAGGTATCATATTGTGTGGGCTCGGCATGCATGTGGAGCCTGCATTTCCTGAAATCAGTGGAGGCCATTTTGGCACCATAAGAGGTACAATATAATGTGACTTAGCATGCATGTGGAGCCAGCATCCTCTGTAGCTAATGGAGGCTGCTATGGCACTTAGTGACTATGGCGTTTAGTGTTAGGTTCCCGTCTTAAAGAGATCGACTTGATGTATGGCAGACGGGAACAGATAATTTTGTACAAAAGTATTTGCCAAGAATCTCACATTTACAACGTAGCGCTAGTATCGTGTAGATAGTGAGTATGGCAGTATTGTATGTACTCATTTTATTGTTTGTGTTCGCAGAGTGCTGTTGCATTTTTTTATGTTTTACTTTTCTATTTGCAGCCATGGTGACGTGCACAACTTGGATGTGCTGACTGACCCCCAGTTTTTCCTGATGAAGTTCTGTGTCATGGTGTACTCCCTTGCCCATTGTTCCCTGGTGATAGGTGCAGTGGAAAGGTGGTTTTGAAGAATGCAGCTAGAATGCAGCTTTTAACTAAAATGTACTAAAACTTTTTACTAAAATGTGTAAAACTTCAAATGCATTAATTAGCAGCATTTTTCAACTGCAATTTTCTGGCACCAGTAAGGATGATGGAGGCCCGTTGGATGGCTACAATTTAGAACTGGTATAGTACTGGCTGTCTAGTAGTATTCTGGGTGATGGGTGTCTTAGCCATAGTTCCTCTCTTCACAGCAGTGTTTTTAATGCTGGTTGTAGCTGTTCACTCTGGAGAATCTGTAACAGGAGCAGGAGCTCTGAAGTGTGCTTCCTCTCTTCTCCGTCTCTTGACACAAACTCCTCCTCCTGGCAGGAAGTAGGACGAGCCCACTCCTTCCAAAAGGAGAGGAACAGGGTGGTTATCAACCCACCTGCTCCTGGCCCTCTATTGCCATCTATTTAGTAACTTTAATTTTGCCCATTCAGAAAAAAATATGGTTCAATTGTGACAATCAAAATGCAGATATAGTTGTGAATGAATGCCAAAGCATGTCTATGTAAATCCCTCTATGCCACCTCTATGCTTGTTTTGATGAACCCATTGGATAAATCGGTCTGATCAGATCCAAAAAGCATCAGTCTGATTTTTGAAGTAGAAGTGAGTATGTTTTTGCCTTTTTTGATATGAAATATTTTAACAAAGGTAGCAATGCAAACATAAATCCTTATCTTTGGATTCCTCTGCTATTGAATTCTGTTATAAAAATATACAATTTTAGCATAAACAATAGCGTAAAGCGTGTTTTTGCCCATGCTGAAGAAAAGATAAACCTGATGTTTAGTAGGAAACCTTTAACAAAATGAAATTTAAAGGGGTTTTTCAAGATTACTTATTTTTTTTGTAACAGTGCTCAATTAGTTTCTTACCTTATGTACGTCTTCCCCATGTTTTTTTTTTCATTTTGGCTCTCCTGACCTGTTTTCACCATGTAAGAAAACGTTTCCCTCCTGTATGTGGTACTTCTTGTTGCAGTAACCAACCAAACCCATGATTCACTTCTCCTTTCTCTGTCACAGCTCCAGCACCGCCCCTAACAACACCCCTAGCTCATTTATAGATCCTCCCACCTAGCATATTACATACTAACTAACGTAATATAAATGTGTTGATAATATATGTAAGTGATTACAAGGATAAGTTTAAGGTGGAAAACAGTACAAAGGAAGCTCTAGTGCCCTGTTGGTCTGCCTGGATACAAGATGAGATATGGTTAGGCATGGAGGCATACAGATTCCATATGGTATCCTGCAGCATATTTGCCCACAGATGTTGCATCTAGGCCTGTAGATCCTGCACCCTTGTAGGATGCAGAAGCTAGCATCCTAGTTGGTCCAATAATTGCTTGATTAGCAATAAACCTGTCAATTGGACAGGCTAAGGAAGTGTTCAAATCTGGCAAAAACATTCCTGGGTCACTCATATCATTACTTGGGGTGACGACTGTCAGATGTGATGGCTACCCAGATCATCACACCTGCAGTTTAAACAGTGTGTTGCTTCATAGCAAAGGCAGGACTGAGGTGCTCACCATGAGGTTAACATAATCTTACCCAACTGTAGATGGATCCCCAACAGAATCTGGATTCATCACTAAAGAAAATATGGTTCTTTAGCATAGCAGTCCAGTTTTTTCATTCATGACAACACTACAAACGAAGGCAACGGTGGCTGACATCAATGGCCAGACACGTGGTGGGAGCCATGACACCAAATTTCCTCCTTCTAAGCGCCTCAAAATGGTCTGGACAGAGACAGGGGTGTGTAATGAAGGTGCCACCTGTGTCTGGATGGTGAACAATGAAAAAAGCTGTTCATGCTTGTCAACAGATCAAAAGATCCTATCTCCTGGTAGTATGTCTGGGGTTTCTGGAGCTTGTCCGCTGTGTGGATGCACCTTCACTTATCCATTGCTCCAAACACCTCCTAACAGCTATGTCAGAATGGTCTATATGGAGGGCAATTCATAGAATTGACCATCTTGCTTCTCTCAGTCCATGAATCAGCCCCTCTCAATTTCTGTGAACTGGGCAAACTGTCTTCTACTGTGTTGTAACGGCATGTCCTGAAGTCAACAATCTATCAACAAGAAGTACACTACCCAAAAGTAGCCTCTGAGAGCCTTTTTATAGGTAAATACTTTTACGCTCTATTGTAGCAAGACCTGTAATCTTTTACATATTTGCCTGAGAGATTTCTATCTGGGCAAGTTATTTTGTCTATTTTTTTGGCATTGAGTATATATGGCCTGCATTAACCTATTAAACAACATACACTATATTCAGTAATCCATTGCCTATGTGTCTTTCCAAGCTGGGTCATATTCCATGAGTAATACCACATTACCACACATTCTAGATAATTGAAGTAGGCGCCAGCAATACATAATCCGTACATTACTCAATGTCATGTTCTATTACACAGGGTAAGTGATATTTAAAGGCAATCATTTTTCCCTATAACTCCACCCTAATCAATGTGTAGCTGACAGCCGAATTAGCCTTTAATACCATTATTACCCAGAGCCACATGGAAACCTACTTTGTCATGAGTTACGACTTGTATTCTTCTATCACCCCAGTAATAAATTTTCACCCATTAGAATATTATGGCTACAAAGTGCACAGAGTATTGTATACAAAAGCTTATTTATTGCCTCTTTAAAACACATGAATATTCTTGATTGTTCGTTTCCCGCTTGACATTAGTATACACCGCTTGGCATTTGAGTATCCGCGTGCCATCAGTTTTTGTCCCCCTTATGGATAGCAGATGAAATGCATTTAGCCTTATGCTGCCAGCTCTCTCTATCTCTGCTGCCAGTAATCACTATCTGCATTTGCTTGATGCATGTTTGTATTTGTTTCGTTTGATTTACATGACCTGACATCTCATATAATGAGCTTCCCATTGCAAACTCCATTCCTAATATTCTATGCTGCGCTAATCTATCACTCCCTGACCTTACAAGTGTCGGGGTCATGGATTCAATCAGCACAATGTTGCAGGGTGTAATTAATTACACTTTGTCCCCCCAACTTCTTCTTGTGGTGATGAAAAACATATTTTTAGAAAGCTTCTCCAGGAAATAAAGCGCTGGCTGTGTCATAAATCTTATCCATTTTTATTTTTTTCTGATGATTATTCCAGTATGTACTTAAAAAAACCAAAAACAATTGCTGTGCTTCTGGGAAGCAACAATAACCATGGCCATCAGAGCTGAAAGCTTTTACAAACTGACTGCCCGGCTGACCCAGATGAAGCCTGCTTAACTTTGTTTAAACTTTTTTTTCTCATTTACCAGCCAGCTAAAGAAAAGGCCAAGAAGTCGCAGGAAGGATTTCTCTCCCAGGAATACTTATTTCTGCACCAGTCAATCACTGTGTATCTGACCTTGACCTGTGCACCTTTTAACTACAAGCTACTGAGCAATGGATTACATAGGATAATAGATTGCCAGCTATGGTGAGCAACCACTCACTGGTTTCCTTTTGTATGGTGATTTATTACCCTGCCCTAGGTTTATAAATAATGAACTGCTCAATGTGTACAGCGGCAGAGTTGTGCCATAGGTCTTTCCTGTACAGTCGGGCACGCATTTCATTTCCTCCTCCTGCTCATGTGTTTTGTGTTATTGAATGTCCCATAAAAATTCGTTTTGCACTGGCTCAATCGAATCAGCTGCCATTTTGAATGATCCGCGAAGTACAAATCCCAAAAATTGCTGAGTATCTCAAATCTAAAACTTTCGGGGAGAGAGGTAATGAATTAATAAGATTTATTTTTTTTATTTATAACATCTTAAAATGGCTTTCTGATAAGTCATCAGTGCAGTGTCCCACTCAGTATCAATAGTGGGCCCTGTATAGAGGCGCAGATTGGCCATAGACCTTACAAGGAAATTCCCCGGTGGGCCGATACACAGGGAGCCACCTGGGCCCCCCACGCTGCCCACTAGTGGAAGTTTTTGGGGATGTATTTTGTGCTGCTGGCAGTATTTTGTGATGGACTGTGTTATTTGGCTCTGTTGGGGTGGTATAATGTGCCACAATATGGTATTGCTTACCTTGCCTTCCATCAAATTCGACCCAACTACAAAACAAGGCCACTTTTAGCATTTTTTTCCAGGGCCACTTTAAGTTCCCAGTCCACCCCTGCCTGTATACATAAGGGTGTTTGTAGAATGTAATTTCATGATCTGTATGCACAATTGCTGTAATTCTTATAACAGGCTGGTAAACCAGTTTAGAGAAGTGTGGCCAGGTCAGCATAGGTTTAGTCTGCAGCCAAGGAAAGCTAACTCCAGAGTCAGACACAAAAGTAAGATGTCTCAGCCAGACTGCAGAGTCAGAAAAAAAGGGAAAAGAGCTAACTGAAGCTAGGACTGGACCTGTAAGACAAGTAAGCTGACAAGTAGCTACCCCTCTGAGTTCTGCACAGACCAAGGTTAGGCCTCAAGAGAGGAATAACAGAAACTCAGTATGTTAAAAGAGTATAAGGAGAGACTAGTAGAGGTGAGAATGTTACCTCAGCCTATGGACTCCATTAGCACCCAATGTGAGACAGGAGTTAGCCTACAGTGTCTGTTCACAGTCTATAGTGAAGTACAAGCTGTATTTGGAGCCGCATTCCTCTATGGACAGTGTGGACATATTATTCGGAATTGCGAGTAAGCCAGGAATGCAAGATATATGTACAGGCTGTGTGTGACAAGTTTATTGATATATACTCCACACCTGGAAGATAGACAGCCAGAAGTTACAATAGAGTGTGACGCTGAGTCAACGCCATACCAACAGCCTGTTAGTAGGATTACAGATGCAACTTTGGATAGCCCATCATATCTGATTGGCGGGCGGCCCCCCACTGATTAGCTGTTAAGAAGTTCTGGCGCTGAATTCTGGAGCCAGTTACTGCATTGCTGCTCCCATTCACCCAGCAGTAGTCAGCTCTATCCACTGCACAGTGGACAGTGTAGCTGTGTAGCTACTGCGGAACATCTGAACAGACCCTCACGGATGAGATATGTGTGGCCAATCCTGAGAATAGGCCTTCACTTGTAAAGGAGTGGACAACTCTTTTATAGATGTCTTCACCTCTCCCCATCTAAGCTGACATGTCTGTACAGTTTACAGCTTGCACTTGGTAATGTCATTATCCCTACGGTGGTGCTGCAGGGGAACTGAACTCTTCCTGTAGGGTCTCCATACTGATCACCAACTACTATGGAAGGTAGACAGTGTAGTTCTACTAGTGTGAATTTGAAAACGTTTCCTGTAAATGTCCTGCCAATCACGCAATGAACAAGCAAAACACTCATTCATTGTGCGAAATGATCTTTCATGCAGCACATTAAATTGTTACTGGACAGCAGATTGTGCTGTGTGGACAGTGATCTGCTGCCCAGAAACAGTGATCTATTCACAAGCTATTCACTTCCCATACAGTGGAGGTGATTGCTACATGTAAATGCAATGCTTTCTTACACTGACAAGCAGGTTGTTATCAGGAAAAAAATGGACTCCTCTTGATAATTGCCTACTCTGTCCGCACATGTCAATGTGCCTTAAAGAGGTTGTCCCATGAAAAATATTCTACATTACAAACCAGCACCTGGATCTGAACACTTTTGTAATTGCATGTAATTAAAAATGTATTACAGTCACTAAGTTATTCAATGAAAACTATCTGTAAAGTGCCACCTGCTGTTTGCTCATTTTTTAATTTCTATGTCCTGCTCACTGTGATGACCGCACACGCTCAGTTCCATCCTTCAACTGCCACCAGAGAAAGGACATGCCCCCTAAGCTGCCAGCTTGAAATAAATCTAGCAGAACAATTGGAGCAATGAATGTGGAGATCTCTGGATCCATGTGAGGTACAGGACTGGTTCTAGCTTAGTTAGAAAGAGGTTGTCATGTACTGGAGTATGTATGATTTTATTTTATTTTTCCATTATTTATGGGATAACCCCAGTAAGTGACTATACATTAAAAGATATCAGCAATGTACACAACTGCATAATATCTAACACAAGACCATAGGAGAGGTTCCACCACTGGGACACCCACCATTCACTAGAATAGGGCTCCAGGGACTCCTTTCCTCTTTACTACACACATAGAAGCGTAGGTCAGCCAAGTGCACTGTGGCTTCATTCAATGTCTAGGGGTCAACGAAGATAGCAGAGCATGTGCTTTTTCAGTGAAGAAAAACAAGGCTATTGATTAATGGTGGTCCCAGCAGTGGGGCCCCCAGTAATCATATCATACTATTATTATACCAGTATTATACTGTAGAGAAGTGAAACATTTCATGGGATAACCCCTACCAAGATGTATCATATTGTTATGATATGCTATCAATTCATAATCGATGGCGGTCCGACCTATCCTATCGAATGCTAAAAAAAAAAAACCTTATTATTTTCACTCCAGGGACTTTAAATTGTATTTTTTTATTTTCTGTGTATTCCTCTCTGTAATTTCCAAATGATATAGAAGTGCTAATTCTATAGGAACCAGGCTCCACTGTATCGAGGGCATTCGCCTATTTAGCAGGTGTTTCGAGCCTTGTTCAATTCCTCGGGTTATATTGACTGACATAAATTGAAGCCTGAATGTTTCGTCTTTATTTTCATTCTAACCAGTAATGTCTATCTGCTGTTTTTTTTGTTATATTTCCATCTCTTAAGAAAAAGATAAAGCGTGTTTAGAATGAAAAAGATCAATACACTGTTCTTGACCTAAAGTTAGTTGGCAGGTATGCAATTATCAGGGAGAATCAAGTAAGATCTCCCTAAGTGCCTCCATTATTCCCCATAGTCGGGTTCCAAATAGCACGCTGGCACAAGCAGAGCAATATCTGAATAACCTACATTCATAGACAGTCAAGTCACAGTGAATTACCATGCATCAATTTAACACTAGCAGTTTTTCAGCTTGATGTAGAGTCTGCCGTTCCTGATATACAGTACATTCAGAAAACCCAATAATGAGATGAACAGGCCAAGTGGATATACTGCTCGTTCATACTTATAGGGTAATGTATGATGGGGGAGAAGGACGCTGCTTTGTTTTCTATCTCATATCATTACAATTCCCTTATATATAACAGAATGTTGACATTTGATACATAATCCCTAGCGTACTGCTGTCAACATAGCTAATGGCCATAGAGTCATCCTCCACACAAGTCCAGAATTCTGCTCCCATGTAAAAAAAAAAATCCATGTTCTCCTAACACTGCTGGTCAGGAAACAGATGAGCTGAGAACAGTTTAATTTTTAAATGTATCTGTCACCTGCATCAAGCCGAGACGGGTTGTCAGATAATCGATAATATGAAGGCCATCTAATCATTCAATGGGTCTGGCTGATGACTCCCAGGCAATGAAGGCAGAGAGCAAGGACAATCAGACATCTCCATCTTCCAGTCTGGTTTAAAAAGTGAAAAGTAATAGAGTTGGGCCCATCAGGACACCCAAATAGAAATCTCGTTTTAGGGACTTGGGACTCCTCTCCTCTAGAAGTGACAGCTGCAGAAAATTGAGACTTGTTCTATGGCTAAGTGAACATAGCAGTCTACTAAATGGACTCACACTGATTTCACAAGTTGAAGCCAGAGCCAGTTTTTTTCTCTGGTAGATTCTAATTAGTGTTGAGGAAATGGAAGCATCCGAAGTGGGATTAGATCCGAAGTTTTGAAAAAATTAGATTCACAACAAATCCGAATTTCCTCGCGCTTCGTGGTAATGACTTTTTTTTCCCTAAAGTGACGGCTACACTTGTTACAAAATGAAAGGAAGAAGCCCGGGAACACAAAATCACCCATAATGCCGTGCAGACAGACAATCAGTAGCTAGCCAACCCTTGTGATGTCACAGCCCTTTAAAAGGCTCATCTCGTGCAGTCTCCACCATTTCACTGTGATCTGAGCATAGGGAGAGATGTGATTAGCACTAGGCATAGTGTTGCTAAAAGCTATTAATTGTGGAATAATGGATAGGCAGACTGCAGGGACAGTGCAGGGACAATACATGGACAGTGTAGGGAGATCATAGGGAGAGTTTTTACAGAGTGTAGGGAGAGCATAGGGACAGTGCAGGGACTGTAATATGAAGCTGAAAGGATCCCTAGGAGACAGTGCATTTTGCATCAATCCCTGTGTAGGGCACAGAGCTATCTAATTAAATGGTGACTACCTTGTTTAATAGATAAACAATTCTATTACACCTTCATTCTGAAAAGGGGGTGAATAGCCTGTCTTGCTCTACTGTTATTGGGGTGTCTACCTTTTTTATTTCATAAGCAATACTAATAGGCCTTGATTTTCATATTGGGGTAAAAAATCTATCTGCTTCTACTGTTATTGGGGTGTCCACCTTGTTTAATAGATAAACAATTCTATTAGGCCTTGATTCTCAAATTGGGGTGAATAAGCTAATTCTACTTTTATTGGGGTGTCCAGTGCCTTCCTGTCAGAGTAGCTGTTTCACTACCAGATACAAATTGGGCAATCATTTCCTCTGCTGGGCACAAGGAACCCAAGTGCCACACTGGTAAGGCTGCAGTCACATGACTCTATGAATGAGTCCACATCCGTTCCACAATTTTGCGGAAAGGGTGTGGACCCATTCAATTCTATGGGGTCGCAAAAGATTCAGACAGCAAACCATGTGCTGTCTGTATCCGTAGTTCCGTTCCGCGGCCCCACAAAAAAGATAGAGCATATCTGATTCATGTCCACAATTTGGCATTTTCTCTGGTAGTGCTGGCCATGTGCGGTCTATATTCATTACGGTCATGTGAATGTAGCCTGACACCTAGTATGAAATGGAGAATGTGGAAAGTGATGCCATCTTCCCTCAGCGATAACCGCCGATTTAACAGTAGTATAATATTTTCCAACCCCTTAAAGGGGTATTCTCATCTTAGACAATGGGGGCATATCGCTAGGATATGCCCCCATTGTCTTATAGGTGCGGGTCCCACCGCTGGGACCCGCACCTATATCCAGAACGGAGCGGGGAGCGCTGCGCCTGGAGGACCCCGGGTTTCCGGCCACCACCAGGCGCAGGTCCCCGCTCCATTCATAGAAATGAATGGGAGCCGGGCCGTGCATGCGCGGTGCGCTCCCATTCATTTCTATGGAGCCGACGAAAGTAGCCGAGCCAGCGCTCGGCTATTTTCGTCAGCCCCATAGAAATGAATGGAGGGCGGCTGCGCATGCGCAGTGCGCCCTCATTCAGTTCGGGGGCTCCGTTCTGGATATAGGTGCGGGTCCCAGCGGTGGGACCCGCACCTATAAGACAATGGGGGCATATCCTAGCGATATACCCCCCATTGTCTAAAATGAGAATAACCCTTTAAAACCCCTGGTTTCTACATGATCGTCTTTTCATTGAGTTTACTATAGAACAAAGAATCCGCATTTAAATAGGCCGCTCCTCCAAATCATGGCACAACAATCAATTCATTAAATACAAAAATCATAAGTGATACCAAAACAGATAATACAACTAAATAAAACACCTAAAAAAAACTGCAGACACACGTACTCCTAGAGAAATGCTCTGCATATTACACGCTAAAGATTGGGTATGGACAGGATGTAAAATTCTGTGTTTGCTGCAACTAATGTCACTAATCTGACACTGTAATCCGAACACTAGTAAATGTTTGGGTCATGGTGTAAATAAGATTTTTTGCATAATTCAGCAGGGGAGCAATCATGTTCTCCATCCTTTCTGGAAAAAAGACCCCCATATGTGACAACCAGAGAGCAAGTGTGCTTTTACTGATGGGGGATTGATTACATGGGTTGAAGTTCACGTTAGGTTTTGCCCAGATCTGTATTGGAGTATCCATCAAAAATATGGGGCAGAATATCAAAGCATGCTGCGCTTTCTTGTCAGGTAAAATGTCAGGTTTTGTAATGGCGGCATTCATTTCTGTCATTTGATGGAAACGCTGCTTCCATTATTTTAATTGCTCTCCACCTTTAATGGACAGATTTGTGATTATTGTAATTTATTTTGCGCCATTACAGTTTTTGCAAAAAAATTATACTGCTTTTATCCTCTTAAAAGAAAACATACGATGCACTGGTATATACAGAGATGTTCATAGCAGTACTTTACGTATGGGAAGAATACTATTAAAGGGCACCTGTCAGCAGATTTGTACCTATGAAACCAGCTGACTGGTTACATGTGCACTTGGCAGCTGAAGACATCTATGATTTAAGCAATAGGTAATTTTCTGGAAATATATTCCCTGTTAACACAGGTATATTTTATGCCATTAGAATACCAATCATGAAATATGCTTTAGACCAAGAAGAAATGGAGTAATGCAATGGACAGTTATCTCTAGAAATCACATTTCAAGTCTTGAAAAGATAGACTGGTTCTCTGTTCATATCTGGGTTCCCTTAATCCCAGAAGGAAAACACAAGAGAATTTATGTGCAGGTCAGCAAAATGATGGCTTTGGTCAACACCACTGACCGTGGACACCATTATGAAAACTTAATACACGCTTCAAAGGGGTAAAGTATTCCTTTGCGTGGAGATATTTCATGTTTGACTAAGACAGTGACAACAATCCATCTCCACAGCCTGGGAGAATTTATGTAAGCGGAGAGTAAAAATAGGTGCATGCAAATAAATGTCTCTGTGGTCACATAGACCTCTCGTGACTGATGGGGTGAGATCAATGTGGTGGCTCAAAGTGACCTTACTGAAGTTCTGACCTCATCTGGCAAAGAAGCTTTGGCTTTTCTTGAAAGTAGTTATAAAAAAGTCAATCATTTTTACAACATTTTTTTCATCCATAATATATTTGCCAGAAGCAAAAGAATATTTATGTTTAATTAAATTCTAGCTGGTGCAATGTAAATGATATTATAGGTGGAACTAGACCTTAGTGGCTCACTGGGTGCTGCTGTCTCTGATGAGACCTGGAAGCCTTGATCTAAACTGTGCACTATCTGAAGTGAGACAACCCCTTTAACCTCTTAACAGTCACTTTAAAATTGGGAGAACCCTCCCAAAAATGTCACTTTTTAATTGTAGATTTTTAATGTGTGCCTGCAATAAATCTTGTTGACGCGCAACCTAGAGGACACTATTACATTTTTAACCCCCTTAGTGACATCATTAATTTTAGCCTCAAGGACCAATATTTTTCCCTCTTTGTATTCTAGCAGTCATAACTTTTAAATTTTTCTTCTAATTTTTATTTTTTATTTTGCGGGATTAATTGTAGGTTTTTTTAGGAACCATTTTGGATTATATATAGTGTATTAAAAAATTTTTTAAGGACGTTCACTGTGTGGTAAAAATAACATAACTTTATTATGTGGGTCCATACAGTGATGATAATACCACATTTCTATGTATCTTACTGATTTTTCTCTCGTCCCGCAGCCTGTCAGCTCTGCAGCTGCTCCCTCATTCTCCTCCAGACTGACGGGGGAAGGGGGGCCAGCTGCTTTAACTGCTCATATCTCTGGTTTGGTACTAGATATTGTTTGAAAGCTGACATTCCAAGCTTTCAGACAATACCAAAATGAAAGCAATCTGTTCAGTACAGGGGAAGATATCACTGATAGAAATCGGGATGCTGTGAATGCAGAATGAAGTGAAAGTAAAAGCAGGTTTTACCCGTGATTATTCCCAACTCGATTTCTAACAGTGATTTCCCCTCTGTTCCTTGCACTATTGCTTACAAACAAGAAGCTTTCAAACAAGACCATTTTAATGTTTCTAGCTGCTGCCATTCAGGAGAAAGCAGCATCTAAAGCAGCCCCCCCCACTCCATTTTCAGCCCAAGCCCAGCTGGGTCAGAACAGTTAGATACTCTTCCCGCAGCCCGAGCTGGACTCAGGGAAAACAGGTGGTTAAATGTGAATTTCCTGGTAACAGACACCCTTTATAAGGGTTTTTTCATCTGAGACAATGGGCGCTAGGATATGCCCCTGTTGTCTGATACATGCGGGTCCCAGCTGTGGGACCCGCACCTACCTCCTAAATGGAGCTCCGAAAGTGGTAGAGGGCACACTGAGCATGTGCAGCCGCCCTCCATTCATTTTCTATGGGAATGCCGAAAATAGCTGAGGGCTGGCTCGGCTATTTCTGTTGGACCAATAGAAGTGAATGGTAGCGTTGGGTGTGCATGCGCGGTGCACTCCTATTCACTTCAATGGGGGGAGCGCTTGGTGGTGGCTGGAACTGACTCCTCCAGACACCTATTTGCCCACTCGATTCTCTATAAAGATGTGGGTGCGATATAGGTGGGACCAGCACCTATCAGAAATGGGTGTATATATGCCCCCATTGTCTCAGAAGAGAATACCCCTTTAATATAAGAGAATAGGTTGAATCATCCAATGAATTTTATAAGTGCAGGGTCACTCTTCTTTCTATGCTGAATGACAGGTCTGTTCACACAGCCTTCATTAAGATCAACCCACCATTCGAATAACTGAAGGCAGTGGCATCCCTCCGCCTTCTCTTCCCCACCTGAAAACACTACATTATCAAGCAGTTGCCACTAGGAGGAGCTCAATGCAAAGAGAAGATTACAGCTTCCATGGTAATTTCATAAATTCCTATGCACTGAGCTCCCCCTAGTGGTGGCTGCAGGCAGACAGCATTGTAATTTATTAATGTATTTCTACCAGTTGAAACTACACTGAGAAATATGTTGTTCAGAATGGGCGTCTTAATTTTGAAGCACCTGTCCCACTTTTTTCGACAGTCAGACAAAGGGCATTTTTTTATTACAGCTTGTATTTAATTAGAATTTCTTTCTTCATTAAAAAAACAAAAATGCATAAATTAGTCAGAAACCCAAGGTGTTGCAATTTGCGTTCTGCACTGCCTGAGAGTGACTGATGCATGCATACTTCAAAACTGGGTGGGGAAAGGGGGGGGGCATACTAAGTTTTACTATGGGGCCCTATGAGATCTGTGAGATCTGTGGACACCCCTGCCTGAAGGTATATATGAAAACTGGGCTTCCCTTTTTTAAAAGGAGAGCAAGGAGCTCTGGATGCTGCACAAACCTCTGCGACAGAAGGATAAACTGTAGGTTCATTATCTCAGTTGCTTCCTGACAGTCAGACATTAATGATTTCCACCAGTTAAAACTCATTAAAGGCAACTGCCTAGAAATGGAAAATAATTAACTTGTACTGCCTCTCCATGAACACATATTGAGTAATATGGATTTTTAATAGCACCTAAATCATGTGCACAGCCTCAAGACACGTAAACTGCCTTTGTGAACGAAGCAGTGACCAAGTGCACCATCTTATTATGTAAAAGGATGCTAGCCAAATTTTCCTCCTTGAATATTCAATTATAATAGCAGTTTCCCTCTTCCCTCCTGTCTCTGGGGTGAGCTTAACCTAAAATAAGTTATTAGAAAATTGCTTTTGCAATTAGCAAGAGGATGACTGATGTTTTTCCATACCTGTATATAAGAGGTAGATGTTGTGAAGGATGTGCCATTATTGTTACCTGCTGACTGAGCAAAATACCTTTTGCAAATTGAAAACTTAATGTGAGGTCCTCAGCCCATTGTTACAGATGCAGCAAGTATTGGTGCACAAGTGGGCTTAGCCTGGACGCCTAAGATCCACGTAAGCAAAAAGTTAACCATTCTGAGGAGGTTCTGAAGTTTAATTCATCACTGATAACAAATACAGTAGGGTAGAGTTAATATTTTGGAAAAAAGTCAAAATACTACTCATCCCCACTACCTTAAGGCAAATGGACATGATTGTATTTTACTCATTTTGGTCTAAAAATAATTTTTTTAAATTGGTCTTTATTAAAAAATGGTCAGCCGTTTCTGAAAGACAGGGGTTAAAAATCAGTCTTTTTGCAAGCTATCACTTTCTGTTTTCTTTGAATCCCATCTGACGGCTCATGCATAGCTCTTATCTCCTGACCTCATAAGCACTAGTTTGATAAGAATTGAGCTAGAATGAGTGTTTATGAAGTCGGGAGATCAGAGATAAGAGCTACACATGAGCCACCCGATGACGGGATTCGAAGAAAACAAAGTGGTAGCTTGCACACAGACTGATTGTTAACCCCCGTCTCTCAGAAACGGCTGAACAGTTTTAATCAAGATGAAATGAAAAAGATATATATTCTTAGCTGAAAATGAATAAAATGCAATCATAAAAAAATTCCCCAAAGGCGTCCATTGCATTTAAACCTTTATTTGAATATAGTCTAACTTTTGCCATACATATGAGATTATTGTTGCCCAACCATTATTTTGGCTGGACCAGCCAACCAGCTAATGTGTATGGATGCCTCCTCACTCTCATGGCAGATGTCAGGGAAGAGAAAAATGGAGCTGTTGTCTTTCAACATGCCCAATCCTTATTGTACTCATTGAGAAAAGCCACCACTGGAGTTGTCTGGCATCGTCTTAAAGGGGTTATCCAACCCGGATAATGTCCCCCAAAATGCCCAAGTACCTCATACAGGTTGTTTTGATCCATGCGACTGGGAGATGCAGAGGCGGCCGTGCGGGCATCAGAAGCGACGCAGGTGATGGGGAGCGGAGTCAGTATAACATGTATGAGTGGCTCGGGCATTTTGGGGAGCATTATAGGGGTTGGTTAACCCCTTTAAAGCACTTTCCTTTCCCAACTCAGTACACATGCAAGCTTGGCTGGGCTGATGTCTATGAGGGAGTTGGGAGAGATAGCTGATGGCTAAATGAGCATCTAACATGTTGTCTAAAATGTATGACCAGCTTATGGCAAATTAAAAGGGTTGTGCATGACTAGAGCTGAACTTGGACAGATCCCCTTTTTCACCCAGACAGCCCCTCTAAGATGATGCTCTCCCTTGCCCAGCGCTGTATTGCACAGGACAAGGGCTTTATTCATTTATTCATTTTTACACAGCTAGGCGGAGGCTAGAGATGAGCGAATCATTGAAAAAATTATTTGCCAAACATTCGCTGAACTTTTCCTAAAATTCGTGTATTTGATGAATAGATTCGTTGTATTTGCGTACAAAATATACGTTATTATGTGCTATTAGCGAACATTCGCTCACTAATAACGATCGTTCATTTACAAAATGTACGCAACTTCTTAGAAGACGTACGCATGAGCGTACAAATAGCTTAGGAATCTCAGCGTACTATTGTCTAAGTGATTAAGTTATACGCAGGCACGTACGAGGAGAGGCCGCGGCGTGCACTCCTCAGAGGCAGGGCGAATATTCGAGACACATATATGGTAAATAGTGCAAATACATTATTATAAGTATAATATAAACATTTTAAATATCACCTACTGAGTCTCAAACTCAGTCGCAATTTGTAATCCACATAGGTAAAATTGTAATCCAAATGGGTAAAAAAATAGCAGCAAAGGTTCCCTTTAAAAAACCCTCTTTCCAGGGGCTCCCCAAATAACCTGAAAAGGGGGAAAAAGGGATGAGGCGCATGTATGTGCAACTTGGATAAAAAAAACTTTTTTTCATGGGGGGAGTCCTAACAATCCATGGCCATCTGGGTGAGGACAAACGCGGGGCAACAAAACTAAAAACAAGGGCCAACTAGTGCCCACCCTTCAGGATAAGTCCATGTTGTGGCTCCCATAAAAACTGCTGGAATTACTTAAAGGCCAGCAGGTCCTCCTCACTGCTGCTGGAGCTAAAGGACATGAGAGGGCGCTCCTGCCTCATTATGAAAGCGGCCCTGGCTGCGGAAGCAGACCCCCGCCGACCTCTCAAGGATGGTCTTCTTGGTGACTGGGCTGTCACACTGGCAAAAGCAGTGGTAATTTTTGGCCCTGCCCATCTCTCTGTAGTGGCCAGATCCTCCTGCCGGCATACCAGGTGACAGAATCTCCGGCTGTAACGGTAACGGTCTTCCACGAGCGGCGGACTGTGCGGCCTGCAACTGCCATGGGCATGGCAGTTGGTAGTGGTACTGTACCACAGTTGGATGGTACACGAAAGTGTTCGTGGTCATCTGTCCCACATGAAGGATCGGTGGTATCGGTGGCGGTAGCGGCAAATCAGGAATCAGGGGTTCTGGCTGATCCTGACCTTGGGATTTCTCTTCAAATCTCAAGGTCTCAAGCCTCTTCTGTGGCCTGGGCCTCCTCACTCCAGTCTTCCGGGGGCGCTGCAGGAGTAGGTGGTCGCTTTAAGATTTTCACCCCAGTAGCAAAGGGGCCTTGGAGGCTCTTCATGGGGGTATACTCCACGTAATCCCCTGCGTGAAGATTGTGGTGTACGGGCGGAAGATACAGCTGCTTAACCAAACGGCGGTTAACATATAATTCCTCCGCCGTCTCCTCATCACCGATGAAACCGACTCCCCGCTCCACGATAAACCAAATAACGGTTCAACTTCGGCGCTCCAGCTTAGGGTCACCGGACCGTGGGTGCTCCAAAACGTGCACCACCCACTCCTCCACCAGCTTTTTATATTCCCAGAGGGTCTGGGCGTTCCGGGTGACAGCCTCAGGGACCATCAAATTCTGGCGTAAGGAGTAGTCCTTGCGCAGCGGAGCGGGAACTCCTGCCACCTCCGCCTTGTCAGCCAGTGGAGTCACCACCTCAGCAGGCACCTCATCCGACTTCATGTTGAGTTGTGAGAGATAGATCTCCGGTTCCTTCTCCTCATAGGGGTCGTCTGCCCACAACATGCTTCCCCAGTCAGGACCTCGCTGTCTCGCCGCCATCTTACTCTGCTGACTTGCCACGTCTTCCTCGCAAGCAGGAGAAGTGGGCGGAACTACCAGGGAGGAGTCTGCATCGCTGAATAGAATTCGTACGCAACAGCATGTAGAGTAACTACCAGGGAGGAGTCTACACAACAGTGTATAGAGTAACTAAATTATACGTAGAATAGCGTATAATTTAGCAGACAAACTACGTAGTGATGCGTACAAAAGCAAAGCGAATCACCTAATATTCGGATTCGCTTTGCAGCTGAAAAATCCCAAGATTCAATACGAATCGACGAATTGCTTCGCTCATCTCTAGCGGAGGCCTCTGCTTTACAGTGCTGCCAGTGATGTCACCGGCAATAATGGGCGGGCTCTAGTGCTGTCCTAGTTGGTTTTACTTTTGTAATTGCATGTAATTAAAAATTTAGTAAGATACCTGTATAGCGCCACCTGCTGTTTGCTCTCTTTCTAATTTCTGTATCCACCTCACTGAGGTGAATGCACATACTCGTTTCCAACCTTCACGTACCACAAGCTGCAGCAGACAGGGAACACCCCGTTGAAATAAATCTAGCAGAGCAATTAGAGCAATAAATGAGTAGATCTCTTGGTCCATGTGAGGTACATGGCTGGTTCTAGGTTTGTTAGAAAAAGGTTGCCATGTTCTATATGATGTCTGATTTTCATTTTTTGACATTACTCATGGCATAACCCCTTTTTTAATAGTCTTTATTAATGCCATAAAATGCAATGTAAAAACCCATAATTAATATAAATGCAGTACATGATTTGAGCCTAGCTTATTTAACCCTACTATCCCACCCATCGCACCTTGCTGCGAGAGTGGAGGAAAATAAAGAGAAAATAAGGCATGATGTCACTGATGTTAAGATGGATGACATATCACCACTGGATGGCAATGGAAATTGGTGGAGGACCCCAGGGACTGGTGGTATTGAAATATTATTGAATTTAAAGGGGTTATCCAAGACTTATAATGCTCCCCTCCATATGCCCAGGCCCCTCACACAGATAGTATTTCTCCCTGGCACCCGCGTCGCTCCTGATCCCCACACGGCCGACACTGCATCTCCCCGTTGTGGCCTGCTATTGGCTGCCCTCCCCCGACACCTAGGTTGGCCACTGGCTTCACCCTATAAATCCGGGCCTCACCATCCATGCCCATGGCTTTGTTAAACCATGCCCCCGCTCTGTTAAGCCACACCCCCACTGACGACAAAAAAGGTGGTGGTGGGGAGAACTTTCAGATGGGAAGGTGAGCCGGGCGCAGCCCAGGGCAATTCTCATACCCTCAGTTAGCCACAGGGAGTGGAGGTGAGAGAAGCCTCAGTTAGTTAATATGTTGCTCAAGCTCATGCTCAGACAGCGCAGTGCTGCCTTCTGAGCGTGAGCTACTGAAAAGGAGGACATCCCTGCATACGTCCAGGCCCTGTGCTGAACGGAGGACAGGTAGACAAAAAACTGGACTGTCTGGCCTAAAACCAGACGTCTGGCCACCCTACCGAGCCCGGAGGTTTTTGCCCACAAGATGGGGAGATGCAGCAGCGGCCGTGCAGGCATCAGGAGCAATGCTGGTGACGGGGAGTGGGGTAAGTACTATCTGTGTGAGAGGCCCAGGCATATGGAGAGCATTATAGGCCTTGGATAACCTCTTTAAGGTAATTAAAGCTAACTGTTGATTTTTAGGGATAGAAAACCCTATTAGGGGTCTCAAATTCAATTGAGCCACATATGAAACTCTATCAAACAGTTTATCTTGACAAAAACTGATAGCTGAAATGGTAAAAATGGTACTTATAGAGGGGAAGGACATTTGATTCCGAGGTGACTTTTCACGGTCCCCGCCAGCAGGGTTTACACAATAACTATCTTCAATC
Organism: Rhinella marina; assembly: GCA_900303285.1. Taxonomy (NCBI): domain Eukaryota; kingdom Metazoa; phylum Chordata; class Amphibia; order Anura; family Bufonidae; genus Rhinella; species Rhinella marina. The sequence continues at coordinate 876,442 of ONZH01021690.1, forward strand.
TCCTGCAGAACTAGGAGGAGGAAGCTTTCAGAAAAGTGTTTACAAGAACATGACCTGACTGTACAATGAAGGGCAGGCATATTTGTACGGATGAAAAAACAAAGGAAATCTTTTTTTCATTTTGTAAATTACCTGTTTGGAGCAGAAAGCTAAAAATAATTTTACAGAGGATCCAGACCTCATGTTCTTCATGTGCATGTGTGACACCATATCGATGGCTTAATTAATGTACCAATTGATTTTTTGGATTGTGGATTGCCACATCCAAACCTGACAGACTCTGCCCTCCTTATATTTTTTTTTATAATTTCAGTTATACCAAATAATTATCCAGTGTCTAAAAACCTTTTATATTGTCCGATTATCAGCTGAATATCACTGGTCCCATCTACCTCATTATTCCTATGTACTCTGGTGTATAAATAGGTGACTCTTCAGACACTGTCTTAAGAGATGCCTGATAAAGGGGCTCAAATAGTCTCGAAAGCTTGCAATTGTGTCATCATCTTTTTAGTTAGCCATTATATATTTTATATATATATATATATATATATATAATTCCACAAACAAGCAGCAGCACAAGTCACAGATGAATAGGTGGTGCAATCCCTCCTGGCAACGGACAAACGCCAATGGTAGATAGTAGTCGAAAAATGAGGCAGCACTCAAGTTAAGTGAAGGCGTGAAGGACCTTTAATCCCGGAAAATGCAACGTTTCGGCACTCTCATTGGTGCCTTTCTCAAGCAATAACAAACTAGTGCAACCATCAACTTAAATACACAAAATAGGTGGGTCAACAGACCATGTGACACAATTATGCAAATATGTGTGAGGTCATATCCTGTGTAAACAAATACATATGCAAACATGTGAAAATAAAATCAATCAAGTGCATAAGGGAGAGTAAGAATAGTCATATTCCAGCTCCCCAAGGTGTATATTGACATAAACATACATATTATGGATAACGTATAGTATCTACAACGTGATGCAAATCATCAGAGTGGAGACAAATGCAAGCAGTGATTATGTCATTAAAAACTAGCAACCAAAGTTGCTTTTACCTAGAATTTAAAGAAGAACATCATCCGATGGGGAAGACTGACACAACAAGGTATGGAACGTCTCACCTTACAAGATACGTATGTGAGATGTCACGGTCACATGACCAGAATTCCGATCATGTGATCCGTGACATCACAGAATAAGGGATCAGAGGGCGGAGCGTAATTCAGCCCTCGATACCTTTATATCACTACAAAATGTAGTAAAAGACCACATGGGTGATGTAGGTAGCCCTAGACCAAATTATTTAATGTAACCGCTTAAAGGATAGGAAGCAAAAGATATCAATATCATGTACACATATGTAAGTATACAGCAAGTTGTGCAAACTCAAAAAAAAAAAAAAAAAAAAAAAAAAAAAAAAATGTTCCAATCGGCCAAAGTCCAACAACTGGGTATATAACACAGGTATTGCATATCGCAGATGTTCAGGGTCTCCCGTGTCCCCGATCAACATAACCCGTATGCGGAGGGAGACCGGGACACACTCAGGGTATCATGGGGACACTCGGCCACCGTCAGCAGACAAGTGTCCCCCCTCTAGCGGCAGGGCAATCCCCAAGGGCAACCACAGGGACCGCCCAAACCACAATGGACCACCAGCGTGTAGACTCATACTGCGTATACCATCCACATGGGACTATAAGGCCGTAGGATTATTGTAATCAATAGTTGATATCAGTGCATTCCCATCATTATTTTAATCAATAGTTGATATCAGTGCATTCCCATCACAAGCAATTATAACAATCAGGCTTCAATAACACCCCGTCAGTGTAGGCCACTTAGAGTAGGTATCCAGGTGAGACAAAAAATAACAGAATAAAGATAAAATTGCGTCTTGGTGCTTCCCCATGCTGATGATCTTCGGATACCAAATGATAACCAAAGTCTGCAATGAGAGAAGAAAAATGTAAGTACATAGCACTAGTAGTCACTCATATTTCCAAGTATCAGATGATAGGATCACCTGGCAGTAGAAACATCTCACAGAAAAATACTCAAATTAAAGTCTGCATTAAGGCCATTAGGTCTAACAGTATTAAGCCTATAGATCCATTGTAGTTCTCTGCGCTTAAGAACCAGTTCCCTATCACCCCCTCAATTCAGAGGTGGAACATGGTCAAGAACCAGGAATCTAAAATCCCTTTCAGTATGTCCTGCCTCTAGGAAGTGTCTGGGAACCGGGAGATCCTTGCGTTTTTTACGAATTGAATATCGATGCTGTGTCATCCTTGTTTTCACATCGAGTGTGGTCTCACCCACATACCAAAGTCCACACGGACAGACCACAGCATAGATAACGAAAACTGAATTGCAAGTGAGAAAAAATCGAATGTTGTGTGTCCTACCTGTAGAGGGACAGATAAACGTGTCACCTTTTATCAAAAATTGACAGTTCACGCATGACAGGCAAGGAAAACATCCAGTGCGCTTGGTACCAATGTATCCTTGTTTTAAAGAGTTTGTCACTATTTTGCCCGCGTGTACTAATTCATCCCTGAAGTTACGGGGCCTTCTATAGGACATTAGAGGTGGAGTCTGGAATTCTGGAACTTGCTGGAGATTAATTGATAGTATCGGCCAATGTCTGCGAATGATCCCCGCTATCCCCTTACTCTGTTCCGAGTACATAGAGATAAAAGGGATTCTAGGTCTAATCTTGTTGTCACCAGTCTGAGAGGCTACTCTCCCCCTCTCATGAGAGGCTACTTTCCCACTCTCCTGTATATCAGCAAGATGTTTTTGTACCAATTTTTTGGGGTAACCTCTATTGTAGAATTTTTTGGCCATATCAATCATTCTCTCAGTCCTGATCTTGGGGTCCTGGACCACCCTTTGAACACGAAGGAGTTGGCTGCGTGGGAGTGAATTGATCATAGATCTTGGATGAAAACTTTCATATCTCAAAAGACTATTACAATGTGTAGGTTTAAGATACAGATCAGTGATCAATCCCTCACCAGTATTCTGTACCATCATGTCCAGAAACTGTATCGCTTTATCAGAACAGACCCAGCGTAAACTTGATGTCAGGGTCAATGTCATTCAGATAGTCATGGAACCCATTCAATTCTTGTAAGGAACCCTTCCAGATGAGGAAGATATCGTCTATGTATCGCCACCATCCCAGCACATGGCAAAAATGGGGCGACACATAGACGAAATCCTCCTCTAAGTGGGCCATGTATACATTTGCGTAAGTTGGGGCCACATTCGACCCCATCGCGGTCCCACGCTGTTGTATATAGAAGCGGCTCCTAAAGGCAAAATAGTTGCGGTGAAGAACCCAGTGCAATAAAGATAAAATGAAATCACTCACTTTACCATGTACGCCATCCTTATCAAGGCACTGAGCCACCGCCCTCATACCTCTCTCATGATTAATGGATGTATAAAGGCTGACTACATCGAAAGAGGCCAGCACAATGGGGCAATCAAAACTCACATCCGTGATTTTGGACAAAAAATCCCCAGTGTCCCTAATATACGATCTGGTGTTCATAGCAAACTTCCGCAATACCTTATCCAAAAAGATGGCAGATTGAGAAAAGACTGACCCCCTCCCTGAGACAATAGACTGACCCGCTCTCCGGGAGCTTAGAGACAATAAGGCTATTACAATCAAACCCGCTGACAAAGGGGGTGCGGTTGTCATTATGGATACTGATAAGTATAACAATGAAATCTTTAGACAATTGGCTGACTGTGATGTTTATCTCCCGGTTGATACGGATCCGAAATTCAATTTCATGAGGCAATTACGCATGATCTTGGACAGGGCTATCACACATGATGTCATTGACCAAGATCTTTATGATTTTTTATGGGTTGAACATCCTGAGACCCCTATTATCTATATATTGCCGAAGATTCACAAAAGTCTGACCGACCCCCCTGGGAGACCAATTGTCTCAGGGAGGGGGTCAGTCTTTTCTCAATCTGCCATCTTTTTGGATAAGGTATTGCGGAAGTTTGCTATGAACACCAGATCGTATATTAGGGACACTGGGGATTTTTTGTCCAAAATCACGGATGTGAGTTTTGATTGCCCCATTGTGCTGGCCTCTTTCGATGTAGTCAGCCTTTATACATCCATTAATCATGAGAGAGGTATGAGGGCGGTGGCTCAGTGCCTTGATAAGGATGGCGTACATGGTAAAGTGAGTGATTTCATTTTATCTTTATTGCACTGGGTTCTTCACCGCAACTATTTTGCCTTTAGGAGCCGCTTCTATATACAACAGCGTGGGACCGCGATGGGGTCGAATGTGGCCCCAACTTACGCAAATGTATACATGGCCCACTTAGAGGAGGATTTCGTCTATGTGTCGCCCCATTTTTGCCATGTGCTGGGATGGTGGCGATACATAGACGATATCTTCCTCATCTGGAAGGGTTCCTTACAAGAATTGAATGGGTTCCATGACTATCTGAATGACATTGACCCTGACATCAAGTTTACGCTGGTCTGTTCTGATAAAGCGATACAGTTTCTGGACATGATGGTACAGAATACTGGTGAGGGATTGATCACTGATCTGTATCTTAAACCTACACATTGTAATAGTCTTTTGAGATATGAAAGTTTTCATCCAAGATCTATGATCAATTCACTCCCACGCAGCCAACTCCTTCGTGTTCAAAGGGTGGTCCAGGACCCCAAGATCAGGACTGAGAGAATGATTGATATGGCCAAAAAATTCTACAATAGAGGTTACCCCAAAAAATTGGTACAAAAACATCTTGCTGATATACAGGAGAGTGGGAAAGTAGCCTCTCATGAGAGGGGGAGAGTAGCCTCTCAGACTGGTGACAACAAGATTAGACCTAGAATCCCTTTTATCTCTATGTACTCGGAACAGAGTAAGGGGATAGCGGGGATCATTCGCAGACATTGGCCGATACTATCAATTAATCTCCAGCAAGTTCCAGAATTCCAGACTCCACCTCTAATGTCCTATAGAAGGCCCCGTAACTTCAGGGATGAATTAGTACACGCGGGCAAAATAGTGACAAACTCTTTAAAACAAGGATACATTGGTACCAAGCGCACTGGATGTTTTCCTTGCCTGTCATGCGTGAACTGTCAATTTTTGATAAAAGGTGACACGTTTATCTGTCCCTCTACAGGTAGGACACACAACATTCGATTTTTTCTCACTTGCAATTCAGTTTTCGTTATCTATGCTGTGGTCTGTCCGTGTGGACTTTGGTATGTGGGTGAGACCACACTCGATGTGAAAACAAGGATGACACAGCATCGATATTCAATTCGTAAAAAACGCAAGGATCTCCCGGTTCCCAGACACTTCCTAGAGGCAGGACATACTGAAAGGGATTTTAGATTCCTGGTTCTTGACCATGTTCCACCTCTGAATAGAGGGGGTGATAGGGAACTGGTTCTTAAGCGCAGAGAACTACAATGGATCTATAGGCTTAATACTGTTAGACCTAATGGCCTTAATGCAGACTTTAATTTGAGTATTTTTCTGTGAGATGTTTCTACTGCCAGGTGATCCTATCATCTGATACTTGGAAATATGAGTGACTACTAGTGCTATGTACTTACATTTTTCTTCTCTCATTGCAGACTTTGGTTATCATTTGGTATCCGAAGATCATCAGCATGGGGAAGCACCAAGACGCAATTTTATCTTTATTCTGTTATTTTTTGTCTCACCTGGATACCTACTCTAAGTGGCCTACACTGACGGGGTGTTATTGAAGCCTGATTGTTATAATTGCTTGTGATGGGAATGCACTGATATCAACTATTGATTAAAATAATGATGGGAATGCACTGATATCAACTATTGATTACAATAATCCTACGGCCTTATAGTCCCATGTGGATGGTATACGCAGTATGAGTCTACACGCTGGTGGTCCATTGTGGTTTGGGCGGTCCCTGTGGTTGCCCTTGGGGATTGCCCTGCCGCTAGAGGGGGGACACTTGTCTGCTGACGGTGGCCGAGTGTCCCCATGATACCCTGAGTGTGTCCCGGTCTCCCTCCGCATACGGGTTATGTTGATCGGGGACACGGGAGACCCTGAACATCTGCGATATGCAATACCTGTGTTATATACCCAGTTGTTGGACTTTGGCCGATTGGAACATTTTTTTTTTTTTTTTTTTTTTTTGAGTTTGCACAACTTGCTGTATACTTACATATGTGTACATGATATTGATATCTTTTGCTTCCTATCCTTTAAGCGGTTACATTAAATAATTTGGTCTAGGGCTACCTACATCACCCATGTGGTCTTTTACTACATTTTGTAGTGATATAAAGGTATCGAGGGCTGAATTACGCTCCGCCCTCTGATCCCTTATTCTGTGATGTCACGGATCACATGATCGGAATTCTGGTCATGTGACCGTGACATCTCACATACGTATCTTGTAAGGTGAGACGTTCCATACCTTGTTGTGTCAGTCTTCCCCATCGGATGATGTTCTTCTTTAAATTCTAGGTAAAAGCAACTTTGGTTGCTAGTTTTTAATGACATAATCACTGCTTGCATTTGTCTCCACTCTGATGATTTGCATCACGTTGTAGATACTATACGTTATCCATAATATGTATGTTTATGTCAATATACACCTTGGGGAGCTGGAATATGACTATTCTTACTCTCCCTTATGCACTTGATTGATTTTATTTTCACATGTTTGCATATGTATTTGTTTACACAGGATATGACCTCACACATATTTGCATAATTGTGTCACATGGTCTGTTGACCCACCTATTTTGTGTATTTAAGTTGATGGTTGCACTAGTTTGTTATTGCTTGAGAAAGGCACCAATGAGAGTGCCGAAACGTTGCATTTTCCGGGATTAAAGGTCCTTCACGCCTTCACTTAACTTGAGTGCTGCCTCATTTTTCGACTACTATATATATATATATATATATATATCTTGAATATTTGTAAGAACACTTTTTCCTGATCATTGCCCCATCTAAGCAGTCCACCCAACGCTTGTTTGTTGATCGTATCCGTGATATGGTGATATGGCTGTGAAAATGATACCAGAAGGTACCAGCTTTCTGAGAGAGAGAAAGATTGAGAGAGGGACAGCTAGCTCAGGCCTTTTCTCAGCACTGAACCATCTTCTGCCTGGAAGGACACTGAAGAAGCCACCTCAGTACCTTGTCTGTACTATTTTGTCCCTCCAGTAAAGAAGCACTACCGCAAACCCTGACTCTCTGGACTTATTTCCCATTGGGGAGGACCATGCCTTCCTACTCCCTCTGGAGAGCTAGGACCATCTCTTCCCCGCCCCTCTAGAGAGCTAGGACCATGCCTTCCCACCCCCTCTGTAGAGCTAGAACCATGCCTTCCCACCCCCTCTGGAGAACAGCAACGCAAGGTGACACCTCAGTGGTGGCTGGAGGACCCAGCCTAGCATTGGGACCAACTCAGCCACTACATATGAGAGGAGGGAGTACGTACAATTACATTAATTATTGCTCATTTATCCCCTCACAATCATTGAATATTTTAAACGACTTTAATAACATGCGCCGATCAACTTGCATATTGTCAATCAGGCAAATAATTTAATCAGAATGGTGCGGCTAAAAGATATGCTAATCTACAGGGGTGTTGAGAGAATCAAAGTCCACAGAGACTTTTCAGGAAAAATTTGATTTCCCGCAAAGCCACTTTTCTTTGTGCTTCGTGGTAGCGTATCCATTCCCCCAACTGAAAATCACACACAAAATCCCATGCCGGCCGACGTGATGACGTTATCATGGGCTACACAATTTTTAATTAAGATGGCGGTGGCCAGCACGTCACGAGCAAATTTTTTTCATTGAAAGTGTATTTTCAGTGGAAAATATCCGTATTTTTTACTGATATTTTTTAAATGTAAATGGGTTTTTTTAATTTTTTTTAACCGCTTAATAGAACCACAAGGGGACTATAACAGACAACATTTAGACTGATTTTAAAATACAATGCACTATCCCTATAGTGCTATACTGACATTGGTCAGACACAGTCTGCTGGAAAATACTCAAGGCTGGCTTGGGGCCTATATCAGATCCCAGCCAGCCTTTACACACATCGGCACCCCGCATTTGCGGGGTGCCAATGGGAGACAGATGGAGTCCGCTCCCTCTATCAGCACTTTACATGTGGCGGGCACCATTTCAGAGGCATGTAAAGTGTTAAACAGCCTGGATCGGCAGTCCTGTCGGTCTAGGCTGTTAGAGCAGGAGCGCGGCTCTCATGTGAGAGCCAGGCCCCTGCTCCCCATCGCATGGGGACCTTGCAGCACTTAGACTGGGCCGCCGTGAAGGCCCCTTAGTGACCACTGTAAAAAGGCATATGGGTGGTCACTAAAGCAAAAGTTTTATAAATATAATCCAATTTTTAATATATTACCAAAAACAAATTTTCTTTCGCATGTCAGTGTGAGTCATTCAAACCCTTAAAACATGGATTACACTGCAAAGGGTTTTAAGCAATTTTTAACAAAACGGTGAGAATTTCTTAGTATTTTTGAGACTAAAATAGACTGAGCTGGAAGAGGCCAGGTGCACAATTAGTAAATCTTCCTCTCGCTGCTGCCGCTCTCATTACGAACTAATCCGCAAAGGTAAAATTAGAAACAATAGAGCTAAGCCGTTAGTATCCATAACAGCAGATAATACGGTGAGCATAGTCTTTCAAGCCGCTGAGATGAAAGCTATCACTTTTGGTAAATATAATCAGCCGGGAATCTATAGGATGGCTCCTCTCTCCTTGCTGTCTTTGTGCACATGAAAAATAGATTCTGCATTACAGAAGAGGCTGAAGGCGGCCCACATAAATTATTGTTTTGTCATCGATCCCCTGCGTAAGATAGGATTCATCCTGTGAAAATATGTGAGTCCTTGAAGGATTCACACCTAGGAGAATAATTCTTTGACATGAAGTCAGGCATTTTCAGATGCACCACGAGTAGTCAGGAACGGAGTGTTTTTCGTGAATCGGCTATTATCCCCTCGACTGAAGATGGTGATTATCCTCTCTGCGTCTTCGCACAAGTCTTTCTCCTTCTCCCTCTCTTCTTCTTTTTTTTAACAAGCTTTTTTCTACGTTTATTTTCTCCTCACTTCACTGACAATTATCCATGAATACTCCCACCGAGCTAGAGAAGAGCTGATGTTGTGACTGATGGAAAAATTACACGTCTACAATATTAACGTTGGTGCACAGGTGATGCTGAATGGATCATCGGGATGTTTTGCTGAAAGCAGCGCTGTTGGCAGGGCCTAAATCTGTACATGGTGACTGATATCTCCATTGAGATTAATTTACTGATCAGATTTTGTGTAAATGGATATGGTAACATTATGGCTACAAATTGACATTTGAGATCCATTATAGAGGTCATGCCATAATTGATGGAAAAAATGGAAATATGAAATATACTTTATGACTTTCTCTTTCTTACACAGCTGGAACCAGCCCTGTACCTCACATGGATCCAGAGCTCCACCATTCATTGCTCTACTAGATTGTCTTCAGGCTGGTAGCTCAAGGGTATATCCTTTCTGATGCAGCTCTCTCCTTGTAAATATCACAGCTTCTAGCAGTAGATACAGCTGATGGCAGTTGAAAGTTGGAACTGAGCATTTGCGACCACCCAAGTAGGTGGACATGCGCATTACTATACAGATTAAACCACCAGGGGTTACTGTTATTTTGAAGTAAAGAGAATATCTGGAGCATTTTGTAACAGAAAGTAGCTTACACAAGTAACTAGTTTTACATGCTGAATTATATATTAAAATGACATTTAATGCTGGCATAACACTTTAAAGGGGTTATCCAATCCTATAAAATGTCCCTCCATATGCCGGGCCCCTCATATTGAATATACTTACCTGGCTCCTCGCTCCCTGCGCTGCTCCTGGACACCACAATGCCACTGCTGCTTTTCCCCGTGCGTGAATGAAAACATCTGGGGTTGGGAGGGAGCAGCCAATGACAAGCACTGACAGAGACGAGCCTACACCTGCCATTGGCTGCTCTCCCCGAACACCAGATGTTTTCATCCGCGCACAGGGAGAAGCAGCAGCGGTGGTGTGGAGACCAGGAGCGGCACAGGGAGCGTGGTAAGTATATTCAATGGGAGGGGCCCGGAGCATGGGGGGACATTTTATAGGGTTGGATAACCCCTTTAATGTATTTTCTGATGCATTCATTTATAGGGGCACAGCTTCCCAGCTGTCTTACATTTAGAACATTTTCTACACCTAAAACAGGCATATAAAATGGCCTGCCTGCCAAAATATCGGAGCATGTCATACTCCAATGCACTCCTTTGCCCTGCGCTGGATCGCACAGGGCAAAAGCTCTTTTATTTACAATTAGCTGAAGGACCCGGCTTCGCCCGGGTATATTTAATTTATTTAATTTACTGTTTGTGTGTGTGTGTGTCGTTAAAAAAATATCGAGAGTGACCTCTACAGTGCCCACCCCTTTAACAGTGACCTCTACAGCAGCCTGCCCCTTTAACAGTGACCTCTACAGCAGCCCGCCCCTTTAACAGTGACCTCTACAGCAGCCCACCCCTTTAACAGTGACCTCTATAGCAGCCCACCCCTTTAACAGTGACCTCTACAGCAGCCCGCCCCTTTAACAGTGACCTCGACAGCAGGCTGCCCCTTTAACAGTGACCTAGACAGCAGGCCGCCCCTTTAACATTGACCTCTACAGCTGCCCGCCCCTTTAACAGTGACCTCTACAGCAGCCCACCCCTTTAACAGTGACCTCTACAGCAGCCCGCCCTTTTAACAGTGACCTCTACAGCAGCCCGCCCCTTTAACAGTGACCTCTACAGCAGCCCGCCCTTTTAACAGTGTCCTCTACAGCAGCCCACCCCTTTAACAGTGACCTCTACAGCAGCCCGCCCTTTTAACAGTGACCTCTACAGCAGCCCACCCCTTTAACAGTGACCTCTACAGCAGCCTGCCCCTTTAACAGTGACCTCTACAGCTGCCCACCCCTTTAACAGTGACCTCTACAGCTGCCCGCCCCTTTAACAGTGACCTCTACAGCTGCCCACTCCTTTAACAGTGACCTCCACAGCTGCCCTCCCCTTTAACAGTGACCTCTACAGCAGTCTGCCCCTTTAACTGTGACCTCCACAGCAGCTAGAGTGGCCACTCTCTTCACCCCAGAAAGCCAGACCTTACCGGCCATTTCCCCAAACCTGAAACAGCGCCCCCAGTTCCCATGAAGACGCACCACTAAACATGAGGCCACAACCCCTGGCTCTGTGAAGACACGGTGGAGAAGCTGTCTGAGTGTGAGCTACTGAAAGGGTGGACATCCCTGTGTCTGTCCAGGCACTGCATCGGACGGAGAACAGGTAGCCAGAAAACTGGACTGTTCAGCCTAAAGCCGGACATCTGGCCACCCTAACATCAGCCTGGCCCTAGGGTGGCCAGAGGTCTTGTTTTAGGCTGGAGAGTCTGGCTTTCAGACTCCCTGTTCTCTTTAATGCGCAGGGCCTGGATGGACACAGAGATGTCCTTTTAAACAACTCACTCTCAGCAGCAGCACTGTGCAGTCTGAGCAATGAGCTGTAGGGAGAAAGTCACCCTCCCCCCACCCCTGCAACTGAAAGAAGGTGATTTTTAGCCATATTTTTAATCCCGGTCAAATGCGACATGGAAGAGGCGTGACCTGACTGAGTCAGGGGCGTGACTTAGTGGGATCTGTGGGTGGGGCTTTTAAGTCCATCTTTTGATGGTGGCCTGAATTACAGGTCGATGCCATAGTAATTTAGGAGGAAGGTGGGTAGCAGTGGAAGAATACATCTTTTATTACTACTGAACAGTAAATATGTGAAATTTACATTATATGAGGTAATGATTGATGATGAATTAGTCTAAAACATAAGTTATATTTATGGTAACCAAAATACCCCTTTACCATTGTCATCCACAGTGCTCTGCCTCTTTAATGAAGACCTACAGCAGTGAACTGGCTAGGTTGTCATAGAAACCTGGTTTGTGGAGACTCCCTGTGAGCGTCTATTGGTTGATAAGGGTCATGTTACCAGGCTATTATTGGCTAATGCATTTTTTTTTTTGGAATATCTCAGGAACGGTACGTCCTGGAGAGCTGAAAACTGTTCTAAAACCTTCCCAGACACCTGATGTACATGTGTACCAAATTTTGTGATTGTAGCTGCAGCGGTGCGGATTCCTTTAGCGGACATACACATACACACACACACACACACTCAGCTTTATATATTACATAATACACAGGCAGGTGGAGGCTTCTGCCTAGCAGTGAGCCCGGTGATGTCATCGGCACTGATGGACGGGCTTTAGCGCTGCCCTAGCCTGTAAAGCGGCTAGGGCACCGCTAAAGCCAGCCCATCAGAGCCAGTAACGCCACCAAACACACTGCCGGGCGGAAGCCTCTGCCGAGCAGTGTGTTATTGTAAATAAAAGAGCCTTTGCCCATGACATACTCTGATACTTTTGTTAGGCAGGCTGCCTGGGTGAACCCGGACAACCCCTTTAAGTTTGTTGCACTGAAATCTCTAATTTTGGTTGTACTGTACATGCAAATTGATTGTACACATGTAATCTAGGTCTTCATAGATCTAACAATGTCTAAGGCTACTTTCACACTAGCGTTAGCACGGATCCGGCACCTAAAGGGTGCCGACGGATCCGTGCTAACGCTATACATGTGTGGAGCCGGAGCAGCGCTCCGGCCCCACACATGACACACAAAAACAACACACAGACATACATACAAACAAACATACAGACATACATACAAACATACAGACATACATACATACTCCCGGGACGCCGGCAGAACGTCTTCACGCGCCTCCTGCGCGCAGTGATGACGATTCCCCACAGCGCCCTCTGCTGGGCGCAGTGGGGAAATGTCATCGCAGCGCGCAGGAGGCGCGTGAAGACGTTCTGCCGGCGTCCCGGGAGTATGTGAGTATGTATGTATGTATGTCTGTATGTTTGTATGTATGTCTGTATGTTTGTTTGTATGTCTGTGTGTATGTATGCATGTCTGTGTGTATGTATGCCGGATCCGGAATGACCCCCCATTGGAAATCAATGGAGGACAGATCCGGATTACTGGTGTGTCCACACCAAACGGATCCGTCCCCATTGACTTGCATTGGGGGTCATTCCGGATCCGTCTTGGTGCGGATGCCTGGACCGGAGAGCAAACCGCAGCATGCTGCGGTTTGTCCTCCGGTCTGAAGACGGAACGGAATGCTTTCAGGAGCATTCCGTTGTCTTCAGTTCAGTTTTGTCCCCATTGACAATGAATGGGGACAAAACTGAAGCGTTTTTTTCCGGTATTGAGCCCCTATAACGGAACTCAATACCGGAATTTAAAAACGCTAGTGTGAAAGTAGCCTAACACAGATTAGATTATTAAATTAGATGTGTTTTTTTGAGCGTTTGGTCAATAAGCTCTGTAACTACAAATGTTATTGTCTTTCCACAAATATTGCAATTTCTACAATGCACTCAGACATATTACATCAGAGACTACTGGGCAACATCCAAACATCATCCTGTCTCTCATGTTCCATGTACTGTTCATTAAAGTTTCCAGAAACATCATCATTTTGAGTCTTGCTTAGATTTTGACATTCCCACCCATTAGTACAGCAGATTCCCTGTTATATACAGTATCCTAGATCACTATAGAAAGCTATGTCTGACATATATGTCAGTGTGTAGAGGCATGTAAGCAGTATATAATTCAGTAGATGGCATGTAATGAGATAGTCAGGGACGTATAATGAGAAGCACCCTTTAGGTGCACACGTTCTTCCACAGAGGTGGAATCACATTTCCAGCATTTGGGCTTTTGTGTTTTTTCCCTGTATGTCTATCATGCCTGATCAAGAGTAAATATGAGTACACAAGTGTACATAGAGGGCAGGGAGATCCATAGCAAGGATTAAAATGGAACCTCCTTCTGGTGCTGGTCAACACCACCGCATACCTAACCACATGGGACAGGACTTGATGGTTGTGTTAATACCGCATATTTGTGTTTGCTAATGATACTGGACCTATGGACAAGGTTGATATATGCCAAGTTCTAGCTACATATCAAAGATATCCTTCCAACCTGGGTTGGGCATCTCTTTCCATGGGCTACATTGCCAGATGGGCTGACTCTATTATTGCCTATGGCCTTAATGACCAGACTAAAAACCTTAAAGAGTCACTGTACTTTCACACAATTTAATTTCATTTACTAGAAAATGGTGTAAAAAGCACATTTCTAAATAATTTCATCTAAAAAATATACCTGCATTCTCATAAAAAAGCTTTAAAGTCATGGCCACTAGGGGTCACACTTCAACCTAAATTTCAGTCCACTTCCTGTTGTCAGACAAGATCTGTCCCTGGTAACCTGAGATTGTGATCCTGATAAAACAACTGCTTCTGCACTGCTTCTGAAGAGTTGAGAAGCTCCTGTGTGTCTGTAATTGTGATTTCTCCCTCTTCATCAGCTTTCTGAGCTCCCTTAAAGAAAACAAACATAATGGGAAGTAAGGGAAGTGAGATCACTGTAGTACAATACTGGCAGATTCCATAGAACGGAGACACCTACTGCTTGTTAGAAAAATACATCTAGCTATGCAGCTGAGACAGGGAATAATATGACTGAAAAAAAAACTTTAGAACGATCAAGCTGTTGGATATCAACATGTCTGAACCTATTATTCTTCAGAAGGTAAGTCACTATCAGAGGTGTCTCATAATGCCTTACTCCCCTCTCCCTATTGAGAAAACATTCACTCTTGGCTGAGCATGTATAAGTATGGGGAGTTGAGAGGTGAGAGGAATAGTTGTTAGCCGAATGAGCACTCGGTGGTCAGCTATCTTTTATCTATGTCCAGCTTTGGACAGGAAACAGATACAGGTGAAAGAAGAAAGACCTACATGGAAATGACTGAAAAACTAATGTCTAGACAAGTCCCATTAGTAACAATGCAATTATTTCATCTTTCCAGTACAGGTCTTGCACCTGTGTACCTGACATTCTCCATTTCATTCTGATCTCCTTCTGTGCTGCTCAGTTAATATATCAATCTGAAGAAATTATTTTCTACTGAATCGGTTTATTATCCCTGAGTCAAATAATGATTCTTAGCATGTGGCATTTTCAGCAGTGCACATTACTGGAAATTCTCCTGAGAAGTGTTAGCATGGAGAAGAACAAATTCATTAAACTCACAGACAATCTTCAGAATTTCTTTTTTAGTCAGTGATTTGTCTTTGTTCCTTTTACCAACGCTTGAAGATAAATTTGCTAACACAGAGCAGAACCTATACAAAACTCCTGCATAAAACCCCCTAATGATCAGTGATTGAACATAGGGAGTATTTTTGATTTGAATTTAAAATTTTCTAATTCTGTACAGCAACCTGAGGAATGAACTCATTACAATTGATTTAGAAAAAAAAAAAAAAAAAAACATTTCTTACATGAGAAAATTTGGTCAGGCGTTGGCAGCAACACAGTCCTTTGGTAAATAACATGTATACTTTTATCAAAACCAAGTGGCAATTATTCTGTCAAAATTTAACTTATAGAGTAACTGAGCCACGCTGTGGGAAGGCAGTCGATTCCAGTTTGTCAGTAATAAACTGCAGAGAAGATTTTTCTAAAAACATTTTTGCAATGTGAGAAAAACTATGTCAGAATTGAACATGAAGTAATCTTCTGATGTGTGAAAATAAGGTTTCTTTAGCTAAAATCCTCAAAATGGACCATCCTGGGTTAGAAATGTTCAGAACTCCAAATCTCCAATGCAGTAATGTACTGTAAAATTGATTTCAGAGATCCAGTGTTGTGTTATGAACAAGAAGCCACCATCAACATCAATGGTTTTACCAATCAAGCCCTGTGTCCAAGATTCTCTATCAACCACCAAAGGGGTAGAACCATTTACTGAGCAGCATGGCCAATACTTCTGCTTCACTTTAATCAATCTTAACATTATTTGGATCATTGAGCTGGGATTTTCTGAGATCTGTCTTTCATTCTCCCCAGGGCATAACCAAAGCCAATACAAAAATCAAACATTTTGCAATATACACAGAGTTCTGAATGTGGCTCTGAGTTACTCTTGTATCACTGGTCACTTGTAATTCCATCACAGAGGTCCTTTTGAGGAATCCACAACCCTCACGTATATCATGATGTGCTTATCAGGGGTCTGAAACACATAGAAGCAAAAGTGTGTGTGCGCAAAGTGGCAATGAAGCATTGCCACTCCTGTGTCCCTGCCCTGATGGCACAACCCTTGTAGAACTTAGCAGTACTTCTTCACCTCAATGCAGGAACTTGAAGAGAAGTTCCAGCTCCTTTGTAGTGGTGAGTGGTGATGCAGGTAGTGTGTCACCTACTCAGGGCCACAAGAGGGGAAGCCTTGTTATTGGTGCTGCGTGCTAGCTGACACATTGTTGAAAAGTTTGGACACATGTCCTCATGATATACACCACCTACTAGTCAGGAGAGAGGAGAGAGCAGCCAGGAATCTACATTGGTCCTCAATCTGAGAACAGTGCTAGAGAAAGTATCCCTCCCACAGGTGCTTTGAGGTGGCCCATTAGCACCAAGAGCAGCATGCATTCCCAGGCTGGGGGTACACAGTAGAGATAGGCATGATTTGATATCCCTGGAGACAAGAAGCATGGTCACTGGGGCTGGTCACAAAGTAAGCGCCACAGATGCTAAAGGCAGCCTACAGAGGAAGTCTCCCTTCTGTAAAATTACCACCTTCAAGACAGAAGTTGGTAGAGAAGGAGTATCCCACCCTGGTGAGAGCTGAACAGAGGATGCTGCAGGCTAGGTCTGATGGGCCACAGAAAGTGTGGGAGGAGAGTTGTTTTTGGCGAGCCAAGTGTGCAGGAGGAGTGGGGGTCTCTCTCCTACAAAAGATGACCTGCAGATGAGACAGCCACAATGATGACCTATAAGCTGTTGTGGAACACAGTAAAATAGAGTCTTTCTCCCTGCCAAAGTGCCAGGTAAAGGTAGAAATGAAACTAATCATGTGATAATGAAAAAGACTGTGGTAATTTCATGAAATATATGGCTTAAAAGTCTTGCCCACACTCAGTGGAGCCTATGGGGGAATCCATTCTTACCTGGTTTCCATTGCCTGGTTCCAGCTCCCTGGCTGCCAGGCTGTCTTCACTAGACTTCCAGTTCCCTTCTGTCACTGCTGGGTCCTGTGCCGCTTTGGGTCACCGCTGAGAGCAGTTATTGGCTACAGCAGAGTGCATGTCCCCCATCCATGTGGAAGTTGACAGACTGGCACTGGAAGACCAGTGAAAGGAAGGTAGGGAGCCAGAGACCTGGAACTGAGTTGGGGGACTAGGTGAGTATGGAGTTTTCCACATTAATTAATGCTGGGAGCATCTGCTGCTTATGCATCTGGCTGGCAGAAGAAAGTACCCAACTGCATTCAACTGTATCGCTGTCTTCAGAACAGTGATACACTTGAATGCTGTGGCTGAGGCAGTATTTTGTTCTGCACTATGTATTTGGTTCTGCTTGGGCAGTATTTTGTGCTGCACCACAGTATTGCTGGCCCCACCTACTTATGTTGGCCCTGCCTATTAATACTGGCCCTGCCTTCTGTCAATTTGGACCCGCCTACATCATGGGGCCACTTTTAGATTTTATTTTCCAGGACCACTTTGAGTTCCCAGTCCACCCTGGTTGCATACTTGCCAATAGCTTCAAATTTGCAGGGACTGTCACTAATTTTCAGAGACAATCCCAGGAAATTCTAGTTGCATCTGACCAAAAATAGGTGGGGATTATGTAACCCCCCCCACCTTAATTTGGGGATGAGGGCTATTTTTCCACAGTTTACCAAAGTTTATCAACTGATAAGTATGTAAGTGGGATGCCAAGAGCCAAAGACCTTGTACAGTTTCTGAGCTTTCCATATATTGTCTTCTCCAACGTAGGGCTAGATGTAAATAGTAGCTGATTACAAGGGTGCTGAATTTCCATGAGCTTTAACTTATCACCATGGCACTGTGGCTCGGGCAGCACCCTTGACACCAAGGAGAAGTACTTGGCACTTATACAGGCATCCTTTGCAGGACTTGATTTGGCAGTTGTCATTTGTCCCACATAACTAGGAACCGATTTATCAGAACTGTCTTTGTGGATCACAGCAACCAATCATAGCTCAGCTTTAATTTGTCCAGAGCAGTTTAAGAAATTAAAGCTGAGCTCTGTTTGGTTGTCGTGGGCCAGAACAAGTATGGCAGTTCCAGACATCTTGCTGGAAAAAAAAATCTCCAAATGATCGCCCATCACTAGAGATGAGCGAACGTGCTCATAACGAGCACTGTACCGCTCAGCTCCCCTGCGCTCGCATGGGATCAGGCAGCCGCTTCCTACCTCCTGGGGAGGACGGAAGCGGCTGCCTGCGCCCATGCGAGCGCAGGGGAGCCGAGCGGTACAGTGCTCGTTACGAGCACGTTCACTCATCTCTACCCATCACCCATTATATTGACTGCATGAAAAATATACACAAATATGGGGGCACTTATTGATAGTGGAGGTCATTACAGTGCCTTGCGAAAGTATTCGGCCCCCCAGAAACTTTTCAACCTTTTTCCACATTTCAGGCTTCAAACAAAAAGATATAACATTTTAAATTTTTGGTGAAGAATCAAGTGGTCACAATTGTGAAGTGGAACGAAATTTATTGGATCATTTAAACATTTTTGTAATAATAAAACTGAAAAGTGGGGCATGCAAAATTATTCGGCCCCCTTGCATTAATACTTTGTTGCGCCACATTTTGCTGCGATTACAGCTGCAAGTCGCTTGGGGTATGTCTCTATCAGTTTTGCACATCTAGAGACTGAAATTCTTGCCCATTCTTCCTTGCAAAACAGCTCGAGCTCTTTGAGGTTGGATGGAGAGCGTTTGTGAACAGCAGTTTTCAGCTCTTTCCACATATTCTCAATTGGATTCAGGTCTGGACTTTGACTTGGCCATTCTAAGACCTGGATACGTTTATTTTTGAACCATTCCATTGTAGATTTTGCTTTATGTTTGGGATCATTGTCTTGTTGGAAGATAAATCTCCGTCCTAGTCTCAGGTCTTTTGCAGACTCCAACAGGATTTCATCCGGAATGGTCCTGTATTTGGCTCCATCCATCTTCCCATCAATTTTAACCATCTTCCCTGTCCCTGCTGATGAAAAGTAGGCCCAAACCATGATGCTGCCACCACCATGTTTGACAGTGGGGATGGTGTGTTCAGGGTGATGAGCTGTGTTGCTTTTATGCTAAACATATCGTTTTGCATTGTTTCCAAAAAGTTCGATTTTGGTTTCATCTGAGCAGAGCACCTTCTTCCACATGTTTGGTGTGTCTCCCAGGTGGCTTGTGGCAAACTGTAAACGAGACTTATGGATATCTTTGAGAAATGGCTTTCTTCTTGTCACTCTTCCATAAAGGCCAGATTTGTGAAGTGTTGGACTGATTGTTGTCCTATGGACAGACTATCCCACCTCAGCTGTAGATCTCTGCAGTTCATCCAGAGTGATCATGGGCCTCTTGGCTGTATCTCTGTTCAGTCTTCTCCTTGTTTGAGATGAAAGTTTAGAGGGATGGCCGGGTCTTGGTAGATTTGCAGTGGTCTGATACTCCTTCCATTTCAATATGATCGCTTGCACAGCGCTCTTTGGGATGTTTAAAGCTTGGGAAATCTTTTGGTATCCAAATCCAGCTTTAAACTTCTCCACAACAGTATCACGGACCTGCCTGGTGTGTTCCTTAGTCTTCATGATGGTCTCTGTGCTTTAAACAGAACCCTGAGACTCATAGGCGGACACAGACAACAGAGGGCCCCTGTGCAAGGAATGTATCTGGGCCCCCTTCCCTTTTCCTCAGACTTAACCCCTTCTCCCCCTACTCAACCCCTCTGACATTTCATGCTCAGATGCTCTCCCTTGGCCTGCACTGTAAAGCGAAGGGCAAGGGCTGTTTTGTTTACATTTTTACACTGATAAGCGGAGACGTCACCGGCACTGATGGGCGGCTTTACAGGCTAGGGTGGTGCTAAAGCCCGTCCATTAGTGCCGGTGATGTCACTGGGATCACTGCTAGGCGGAAGTCCCCCCTCCCCATATTACCCCCAGTGGTAATAATGCTCCCTTCAGTGCCCCCTATAATTCCTCCTGCCATACCCCCTAGAGTTATACTATTCTCTGTAGTGCCCCCATAAATTAAAATGCCTGTCTTCTCCCTCCAGTCTTCTATACCATGCAGTCCTATGTAAATAACACCAGTCCTCTCCCACCAGTTTCCTATATGAAACAGTCCCATGTAAATAACCTCTTTTCCTTACAGTCTTCTATACAATACATTCCCATGTAAATAACATCACTCCTCTCCCTCCAGTCTTTTGTACCATGCAGTCCCATGTAAATAACACTGATCCTCTCCCACCAGTCTTCTATACTATGCAGTCCCATGTAAATAACACTGATCCTCTCCCACCATCTTCTATACAATACAGTCCCATGTGAATAATACCAGTCATTTTCCAACAGGTTTCTATACTATGCAGTCCCATGTAAATAACACTGATCCTCTCCCACCATCTTCTATACAATACAGTCCCATGTAAATAACACCAGTCCTCTCCCACCAGTCTTCTATATGATACAGTCCCATGTAAATAACTTAAATCCCCTCCTTCAGCCCCCTCCAACACATAGTCCCATGTAAATACCATTACTCCCTACCCTGCAGACTTCTATAATATTCAGTCCCATATAAATAGCACCAGTCATCTCCCCTAATCGTCTATAACATGCAGTCCCATGTAACTAACACCCCTCCCCTCAGCCCCTCTAACATACAGTTTCAGTTAAATAACATATCCCCCCCCCACACTAAGCAGGGAGGAGGTGTAATGAGGAGAACCACATCTCCCAGCATTTCTCTGGCACTCACATTCATTCCACAAGTCTCCAGCTGCCTTTCTCCACATTGGTCACATGCTAGTGACCTCATCACAGGTCCTACCACTACTTCATTGTTGAAAAGATCACATGACTGTGATGTCATGGAAGGTCCTTCAGCTTTGGAGTATAGCCAGAACGGGAGGCAGTTTCACAGTAAGTCCTAACCAGGACCCAACAACCTCCCCTGGAAAAGGCCCCCCTCCCTCTCTGGGCCCCTGTGCAGCTGAACCTGCTGCACAGGCAGTATGTCCGCCCCTGCTGAGACTATCACAGAGCAGGTGCATTTATATGGAGACTTGATTACACACAGGTGGATTCTATTTATCTTCATCAGTCATTTAGGACAACATTGGATCATTCAGAGATCCTCAATGAACTTCTGGAGTGAGTTTTCTGAACTGAAAGTAAATGGGACGAATAATTTTGCATGCCCAACTTTTCGGTTTTATTATTACAAAAAAAGTTTAAATGATCCAATAAATTTCGTTCCACTTCACAATTGTGATCCACTTGTTGTTGATTCTTCACCAAAAATTTAAAATGTTATATTTTTTTGTTTGAAGCCTGAAATGTGGCAAAAGGTTGAAAAGTTCAAGGGGGCCGAATACTTTCGCAATGCACTGTATATCTGTGTCTTGTATGACCATTTCACCACATATTTTTATCTCTCTTGATTTTTATTCTAATACTAGGAAGACTTGTATGACACGTGCCATGCCATACCTACAATCACTTCTCATGCTCATCATTTAAGACATGCATAAGATAAGATGAGAAAAACAGAAGAACACAAAGATGACATTTATGATAGTAGTCAGCTAGATTTTTCTGTTATTCACTAGATCAACAGAATCTTAACACGTGAGGATGAAGAACAGAATAGACCTTTCAATTCTCTTCTCTGGCCATTTTTTGTTCTCTCAAATAGCCTTGTAGACTATTGATCTTAAAGGGGTATTCCAATCTTAGACAATCCTAGCGATATGCCCCCATTGTCTGATAGGTGCGGGTCCCAGGGCTGGAACCTGCACCTATATTAAGAACTTAGCGGGGAGAGCTGCGCCTGGAGGACCCCGGGTTTCCCGGGCCACCACCAGGCACAGCTTCCTGCTGCTCACATAGAAATTAATGGGAGCGCACCGTGCATGTGTGGCCACCGCTCCCATTCATTTCTATGTAGCTGACGGAAATAGCCGAACCAGCGCTCTGCTATTTTCGGCAGCCCCATAGAAACGAATGGAGGGCGGCTGCGCATACGCAGTGCGCCCTCCTACACTTTGGGGTCTCTGTTCTCTATATAGGTGCGGGTCCCAGAGGTGGAACCCGCACCTATAAGACAATGGAGGCATATCCTAGCTATATGCCCCCATTGTCAATGATGGGAATAACCCTTTAATTTTTATCCTACTATTGACCTAATTAGTCAATGTAAGCAATAATAGGTCATCATAAAGTGGTCATATTTCCCTGTTATAAGAGTAAGACTGATACTGTGAAGTGAGAATTGCTGCCGATACCTCCATACCAGGTGTACCCTTAAATGTGTCTTCTGTCACCTCGGTCTATGTAATTACATGTCATGAAAGACTTGTGCCCGTCTGTAGAATGAGTAGGACATGAAAGACCTTACCGAATTCCTAATGAGATTTAGTTTTTTGAATCTAAATAGATACTGTATATGACCCACTGCTTATTTATTTTATAATACTACATCTTTACATGGGTCAGTGCTTGAGTGTCCTGATGTAGAGTTCAAAATCGTCTTCATTTAGTTACAGAGCAAAACATTCTGTCTGCCTGCAGCCACCACTAGATGGAGTTTAGGAATATGTTGACGTGTCAGATTCGCCGTGTGTTTTTTCTTGTGGATTTTCCTGTAGCAAATCCACAGCACTGTACCATACCAGTATAGTGGATTAAATTTTAAGAAATCTCTGCAAATAAAAATCACGTTGTAAATTGACCTGGATTCAAGTTATGCAGTGGTTCTCCACCACAGATTTCACCCTTTGCAATAGAGATGGTGAAATCCACAGCCATTTTTATGCTACAAGTGGTTTGGGGGACGGTTTTTGCTGCACTTTTGCAGTGGACTTTACTGCTGTATTCTCCCTCACATGTGCAGGAGGGATCTCACAGCAGATTCCATTGACCTCAATAATAAATAAGTGTACAATAATGGGAATTTGTCAGGTCCCCCAGGTGATATCATTTGCAGTACTACGTGAATAGTACTACTCTTGCTGAGTCATTATTGCAGCGAGCCGGTACCGCAGGGGGAACACGTGAGCGTCAGGGATATGTCACAGTGTGTTGTTGCCGATGGTTACTCACGGTTACGGTCAATCCCTGGATCGGCATGCAGTTGCATGGAGGGGGGGGCACTACTTCCCTTGGGGCACACTCTGTACGCAGGACTCCGCCGGATGGTGAGGCGAGGTGCCCTTGATGGTAATTTTTAAAGTGTCTGTCGGCTGGGTCCTGGAATATCGTGACGCCAGTGTCTTTAGGTAGACACACCCGTAATAGTAGTAATGAGGAGGCAGTTTGAGATGAACAATAAACTTTTACTTTTGCCTTGAGGTCAGATAGTTTAAATTACAATTTCTTGAGTAGGCAGTAGATAATACTGATTGGTGTTGTAAGAATTCCTTCCAAGGCTGTTACTTTAAGTTGCTGTAGCTTTAAATCCAGTTACTCTTAATTCTCCACTTAGTCAATTCCTTAATAAACTAGTCTTGGCTCTGGATAGAATTTTATATCAATGCTTCAGAGTATGTTGGCCCTGCACGGCAGGTATTAGTACATCTGCACCGTGTCACTTTAAGTATAATAACCTGACTGCCCGTTGGGGTTTCCAGTAGGTAATAATCACAACTTTAGCTAGTAGTTGCAGAATCAGTGTCCGGGTGCTGTGGAGCTACTCCCAGTCACTATAGGTTGCTGACAAAGTCCATTAAGCTGATGAGCTCAGCGTTTACCTTTGACAGGCTTGGTATCCAGGTATTGCCAGTTGCTAGTGGCCTAGAAAGTGGTAAGTTGCCATCATGGTAGCTATGACATGGCCAGTGTCCAGCAGGAATGGCGGCCTTTAGGGTGACTTTCTCCTCCTGCACATTTCTTAAGTTTCTTTTGGAAGCTCAGGAGCTCGCTGAGGAGCTGTCTGCTCTCCTCACTCCATCATGTGCTTTCTAAACTCACTACTTTTCCTCCCTCCCTATACCATAGAGGGGTATATTTATACACGTTGCTTGTCAGCACCATCTAGTGGGGAAAAGGTGTAATTACTGCTTAGGAGGTTCTTACAACACATATGAGAATTTTGAATACAGATTACAATGACATGGCTATCAAGAGTGACATGGCTATACAAAATACAGTTTGTAGTGTCCCTTTTACACACATAATATGTGGGACACTGCATTATCACTAAGTGATATGCCCATATTCTCTCCCGTTCCCCTGCTATGTGCCTACAAACTTACACTGGAATACATTCAGAGGACTTCTAAGCCATACACACATAAGGGCTCATGCACATGATCCCAGGAGTGTGCATTCTGCCATTTCCCTTTTTTTACTTCAATAGAAATGTCCTATACTTGTCTGCTAAACGGACAACAATAGAACATGTTCTATATTTTTATGAATTAATAAGTCCGCGTCTGATCCGCATTGTGGACCAAACATACGGTTGTGTGCATGAAGAGAGGAGAGGATTTCTGAATGCAAGCTCAGAAGCCCACTCAATGTATTCCAGTTCCAGTTTGCAGATGCATAATTGACAAATAACTTAGTGGTAGGGACTCAGCAGGAGCAGTACCACTCCCTGGCACCCGCTTCCTTCTGGATCCCTGCACGGCCGCTGCTGCATCTTCCCGTTGCGCGGATCAAAGCATCTTTCAACAGGGGGAGCAGCCAATAGCAGGCTGTGACAGGGATGAGCCTCCCTAGTGTCACCAGCGATGTTAGAGAGGCTCATCCCCATCGTGGCCTGCTATTGGCTGCTCCTCCCATCGCTGGATGTTTTGATCTGCATGACGGGGAGATGCAGTTGTGGCCATGCAGGGATCTGGAGTGATACTGGAGAGCAGAGTAAGTATAATCTATATGACGGGCCCGGGCATTGGGGGGTATGTTTTACACTTTGGAAAACTCCTTTAAAGACAGGCCATCGATATTGGATCAGTGGGGGTCAGACTCTTGACACCCCCTGCCAATCAGCTGTTTGAAGTTTCTGGGGTGTTCCTGTAAGTCCCGTGTCCCCTTCACTGTTTATACTGGTCAATACTGCACGCTCCAATACGTGATTATTCAACTTTGTTCAGTGGTGTAAAATATGGGTCCCAATGCAAACTTAGGACCCGGACCCCTCACCTTTATGCCCAAAATATTTGCTGTCTTCACGGGCCTTTCAAGCGGTGGAGAGTGAAGACAGCACGCAGCTGTGATGCACCTTGGACTCCCCCTACAGGCATCTCACTCAGGCAGTGGTCAACTTGAGTGCTGCCTCTGTGAGGCATCCAGAATGTCTTCATATTCCACAGGCCCTCCAGACAGTGCTTGAAGCAAGTGAAGACAGCACACAGCTGTGATGCGCCTTGGGCTTTGTTTCACCCTCTTAATACAGCTGATGAGACAGACGTGAAGGAACTGAATAACCCCTTTAAAGGGGTTATCCTTTCAACTGCTTCACCCTCTCTACTTTGATTGACAGGACCAGGCAGTGAAAACGTCTTCACACCTGGCCCGGTCAATCAAAGTAGAGAGGGTGCTGCAGTTCCAGAAAGAGCAGAGCCTCTACAAGTAATAGTAACCCCCCGTTGCTCATACCGGCTCATTTGCATATTTTAAAACATTCTTTTTCTCAACAATGCGGACACATATGAACATGGGACCAACACAGATGCCTTCAGCTGCAAAGTGCACATGTACAGTCATGGCCAAAAGTTTTGAGAATGATACAAATATTAATTTTTACAAAGTCTACTGCTTCAGTTTTTATAATGGCAATTTGCATATACTCCAGAATGTTATAAAGAGTGATCAGCTTAACAGCAATTACTTGCAAAGTCAATATTTGCCTAGAAAATGAACTTTATCCCCCAAAACACATTTCAACATCATTGCAGCCCTGCCTTAAGGCCCTTTTAGACGGGCCGATGTGTCTCCCTGCCCGAGCGCCGATCAGCGATATCGGCACTCGGGCAGGGAGCCTTTACACGGCCCGATGAATCGAGCGCCGGGCCGCACGAGTGATCGCTGTATCACTCGTGCGGCCGGTGAGCTCCATACTGTCAGGCGCACATCGCCTGTTTACACAGGCCGATGTGCGCCCGACAGATTGGATCTTTTGTAGAAACCAAAAGATCCAATCAGCCGACGAACGAGCGTTTTGCTCGTTCGTCGGCTGATTAGGGCCACTTTTACACGGGCCGATTATCGGCACTAGCGTTCCTAGGAATGATTTTTCGGCCGATAATCGGCCCGTGTAAAAGGACCTTTAAAAAGACCAGCTAACATCGTTTCAGTGATTGCTCCATTAACACAGGTGTGCGTGTTGATGAGGACAGGGCTGGAGATCAATCTGTCATGATTAAGTAAGAATGACACCACTGGACACTTTAAAAGGAGGCTGGTGCTTGGCATCATTGTTTCTCTTCTGTTTACCATGGTTATCTCTAAAGAAACATGTGCAGTCATCATTGCACTGCACAAAAATGGCCTAACAGGGAAGAGTATCGCAGCTAGAAAGATTGCACCTCAGTCAACAATCTATCGCATCATCAAGAACTTCAAGGAGAGAGGTTCCATTGTTGCCAAAAAGGCTCCAGGGCGCCCAAGAAAGACCAGTAAGCGCCAGGACCGTCTCTTAAGCGCCAGGACCGACTCTTAAAAGGGATTGGACTACCAGCAGTGCAGAGCTTGCTCAGGAATGGCAGCAGGCAGGTGTGAGTGCATCTGCACGCACTGTGAGGCGGAGACTCTTGGAGCAAGGCCTGGTCTCAAGGAGGGCAGCAAAGAAGCCACTTCTCTCCAGAAAAAACATCAGGGACAGACTGATATTCTGCAAAAGGTACAGGGAGTGGACTACTGAGGACTGGGGTAAAGTCATTTTCTCTGATGAATCCCCTTTTCGATTGTTTGGGACATCTGGAAAACAGCTTATTCGGAGAAGACGAGGTGAGCGCTACCACCAGTCTTGTCTCATGCCAACTGTAAAGCATCCTGAAACCATTCATGTGTGGGGTTGCTTCTCAGCCAAGGGAATCGGCTCTCTCACAGTCTTGCCTAAAAACACAGCCAAGAATAAAGAATGGTACCAGAATGTCCTCCGAGAGCAACTTCTCTCCACCGTCCAAGAGCAGTTTGGCGATCAACAATGTCTTTTCCAGCATGATGGAGCACCTTGCCATAAAGCAAAGGTGATAACTAAATGGCTCAGGGAACAAAACATAGAGATTTTGGGTCCATGGCCTGGAAACTCCCCAGATCTTAATCCCATTGAGAACTTGTGGTCAATCATCAAGAGACGGGTGGACAAACAAAAACCTACAAATTCTGACAAAATGCAAGCATTGATTGTGCAAGAATGGACTGCTATCAGTCAGGATTTGGTCCAGAAGTTGATTGAGAGCATGCCAGGGAGAATTGCAGAGGTCCTGAAGAAGGGTCAACACTGCAAATATTGACTTGCTGCATTAACTCATTCTAACTGTCAATATAAGCTTTTGTTACTCATAATATGATTGCAATTATATTTCTGTATGTGATAAAAACATCTGACAAACACACATAAAAACCAGAGGGCAGCAGATCATGTGAAAATATAATATTTGTGTCATTCTCAAAACTTTTGGCCATGACTGTATCAGGTCAGCCAGTTTCATAGGTACAAATCTGCTGATAGATGCCCATATAACTCTATACACTAGATTTGAAGCCCAGGTCTCTGATCCCCATACAGAAGTATTATGAAATTCATCAGCACAAACTTTTGGATCTAAAAATAAAATGGGGTTCAAAGGCGCACATTCACTTTAAGCACCATGGGGGGCATTTTTTTCTCGAAATATGGTGCATCAAGTCACTTTCAGAATAGTAAGATAAAAGGAAATGAATCAAAACTAGGACTCGTTTCTCCACAATCCTAATAGCCGACACAGCGGTTGCCTCCATAGTATGTATGACCTTGTCTTGAAAGCAGGAAAAAGCTTGTGAAAAAATGTGGTTACACGAGGCCCCATAATGAACAATTGGTTAAAGTGCGTGTTCTCAGTCCTAACCTGCACGTCTTAATATTCTACATGCGATATTTTTAGAATTCAGCGTTACCATCTCACGAAATGTATGACATTTAACTAATCACGATCACGCAGTCTAAACCATACATAACTGCGAGGAAGGAAGGAGAAGAAAGGAGATTGAATAGGCATTTTCCTCTTTGTCTGTTAAAATTCATTACGAACTATAGAATTGTTTCATGTGGATTTTATATAAAATTTTAATAGTTGCAAAGCAGACAGCAAGCGCTATAATTTAAAAGGCATTTTTCATTTTTCATATGCCTATTCTAGGTACCAATTACAAAGTATTGTCAGCTTTTTTTTTATTCTGAATAAGGCAGTGAAGGAGAAACTGTAAAGTCGCCATCGATTTCATGCTTGTAACTTGTTCTATAAATCCATGGAGTCTAATATCAAGGGGTAGGAGAAATTACAATCATAAATCAGTTAATATTTTATATGACAAGTCTACAAACAGTCTATGTCCTTGTTAGGCAGACATCTGCTACTCCTACACCATAAACAGGTCTAGGGTGGCGATATTCTAGCTACAGAATAAACACCATTTACATTTAGATTTGTTTGCACATGGCAATATGTTTCATTTGGGGCAGCCAAACAGTCATTTATATATATATTGATTGCATATGCTTTAAAAATTGGTCAGGTTCCATCTTTGGTTGAAGCCTCTGATGATATTCATGAGACCGTAACATCACCTGAGGCTCTGGATGTTCTCTCCATGCAAAACGACAATCAGGAAATTTTCAACCTTTTAGCTTCGGGAAAAATAACATCAGTGCTCCTTTTTGCGTTTGTGATTTCGCGAAAACAAATGGGCCAAACGGAGACTTCAATATGTGACGGAATGGGGGAAATATTTTAAAAATTTTATTTTTCTATGTGCCCTCTAACTCCATTTTAACATTGTTACTTCGCAAGCCATATTTAGTTTAAAAGAAATTTGCATTTCTACCAAATGTCAGACACACATGATTAGGCCATCAATGTCTGATCAGTGGTGATTGGGCTCCTTCCACCTAAAGCCTCAGCTACTATAAGGGTAACTCCACATCAGTTTTTGGCATGCTGTTTTGGAAGCCAAAACCGGGAGTGGATTTATGATCCACTCCTGTTTTTGACTTCCATAACTGCATGCAGAAACGTGTCCATGTGGCCATACCATAAAGATGTATGAAAAATGAAATGGGGTCTGTCAACAACCGTGCAAAACTGCTGACACTCTAGGTAGAGACTGGGGAGAGCAGTACAAACATACCTTTTGTAGAACTTGTATTATAAGTGTGAAAAATAACTTTTATTCTGCTAGGTTCTACAATTGTAAGTGCCCAGGTGGTGGAGCTATCTGCACTGAGCTGCCCTCCTTTCTGCTGTAAATACAACTAGGAGACCTCTACAGCTGTCACTCAAAACAGAGGAGAGGGCTTGTGGAGCAGCTCCAGGGAGAGAGCACTTTACAGTAAAGCTCCACCCCCAGGTACTTGCGGGAGCAGTGCCTGGCAGAATATTCACACTACTCCTGATACTGAAACAGAATCACAAAAGGTATCTTTGTTCTGGATTCCCCAGCCCCCAAATAGTGAAATCAGCAGTTTTTCATGGGTAAAAATGCTATCAGGCTCATAATTTTGAGCCTAAAAATTACATGAAAATAACATGATTGGGTTTGTACAGCTTTGCAACCATTGTTTGGATTGTCCCAATGCATGTCAAATGAAAAGTGAAACAACCTTGAAAATAGTCTTGATTAGAAATGTATTGTAGTTCTCTATCTACAGACATTATGGACACCTATGCATGTCCATGGTAATGCCCTAGAAATAAACACTGTGAATTCTGATTCAGCAGCTGTAATGTGTACCCAGCATAGCCGTGTATGGATGACACAGCCAATGTTAACAATCTTGGCTCGGTCCTTGCAGGAGGATGGGTGATCCACCTTAGCTTAGTTAGGGAGCCTAGTGTTAGCAGTGAAAAAGAGAGGAAACAAGGCCCGTGTGCTCCACTCCTTAGTACTAGGCCTCACAATACTGGCTCACTGATCTCTTTATGAGAGAGAGAAAGGCAAAGTGGAGAACTGGAGAACTTAGAATCTGAATGACTGCACACTCAAGTCAGTAACATAACCTGCTACCAAAAGCTGCTAAGACTTTACTGCAGTGAGGGACACTGTTAAGACATCCTTCACACCTGAACATGACTTGGCCAGTCATATCACTAAAGGCTTGTATTACGCAGTGGGCACTACAGCCATTATTGCATGGATACTATCGCCCTCTCTAGTTTCTGATAGAAGAGACTTGAGACAGACAGGAAAGAGGGCCACAACTCCCATCCTTGCCTAAATCCATAAATCGTTATCTGGGAGAGAATTGCACTGTGTACAGTCGGAACTGTGTGTGCCATAATTGGATGTGCTACAACTCCCATTTTGCACTTGAGTAAACAGAGATATTTATTTGTTACCTCTGGCCTGATTTGCTGACTCCTGCACTATACACTGGACATTGCACTCCACACACCCTGTTTGCACCCATACAAACACACAATATCACAGGCATCTGACTACCATCAGGGAGGAACCTGGGAGAAGAAAGGGTGCACCCTTCTTTCACTGCTTGGCCCTAGGGAGCAACAGTGTGAGGAAAGCCACTGTAACAGCCACTACCATTCCCATCCTCCACTCTGGCTCCTCCCAGGCATCTGCAAATGCTATTATATCTCCCCGAACTTAAAGGGGTTGTCCGGGTTCAGAGCTGAACCCGGACATACCTTTCAATTCACCCAGGCAGCCCGCCTGAACAGGGCATCGGAGCATCCTATGCTCCGATGCCCTCCTTTGCCCTGCGCTAATTAGCGCAGGGCAAAGGAATTTAGCCCAGTTCCGGTGACGTACCGGGCTCTGCCAGGCGGAGACTTCCGCCCAGCAGTGAGCCCGGTGATGTCATCGGCGCTGATGGGCGGGCTTTAGCGCTGCCCTAGCCATTCAAACGGCTAGGGCAGTGCTAAAGCCGGCCCATTACGGCCGGTGACGTCACCGAACTCACTGAGTGAATGTTTACAAACAAAAGAGCCCTTGCCCTGCGCGATCCAGCGCAGGGCAAGGGAGGGCATCGGAGCATGATATGCTCCGATGCCCTGTTCAGGGGGGCTGCCGGAGTGAGAACCTGGGTATGTCCGGGTTCAGCTCTGAACCCGGACAACCCCTTTAAGTGTGCCATGTAAGGCTACTTTCACATTGGTGAACAGCCTGCCGGATCCATGCTGACGCTAGTGCTAGTAACGTGGCAAAGGCTTGGCAGTTAGAGAGACACAGCACTAATGTGAGCTGTGAGTAGAGATGAGCGAATCTATTCGCCGATTCGTTGATTTGTATCGAATCTTGGAAATTTTCAGCTGCAAAGCAAATCCGAATATTTGGAGATTCGCTCCGTTAAGATTCGAAAATGTTCCTAAGGCTTTCTACACATTCGCTACGTACTTGTCCAATAAATTGTACGCTAATGCTACGTATAAGTTACTCTATACGCTGTTGCGTACTAATTCAATTACTTAGCGAACTTTTACTGTTAGTTCATTATTCGTGCGCAAAAGCCCGGGAAGAAAGCAGTCACCTGACCTAGTGGGCAGGTCTTGCTATGATTGGCTCAGGCTCGGTCAGCCAGTGACGCATCACTTCTGTTGCGACTGCTGAGACGAGCAGAAGCACTGTGTGTGAAGTTCCTAAAAGACTGAGACCTGTATTGTTGAAATTGGGGTGTAATTGTTCTGGGAATCCATATTACACATCAGGGATACTTCAGGGCAAGTGCAGGGCTAGTAATTAATCAGGCAGGGAGAGAGAGACAGTGAGAGAGATAGGGAGAGAGACAGGGACAAAGACCAGCTGCAGGGCCATAGAGTCAAGTGAAAAATGTCTGGAATGGATAAGCAAAAGGTGTCCAGTTCCAGCCAGACCTCGAGCTCTAAAAAAAGGAGAAGGTGGCACAGGGCAGCAGTGCCAAAGGACCTGTAGCCGGATCCTCTACTTTTAGTATTCGCAATACTTGGCCGGTGATCCACCGGGCTAACCCACCAAGGCACAAAATTGTAGTGGAGGAGAAAGTGGATGAGTGGAGTGGATGGCACGCTCATCTCAGTCTCAGCCGGATGATCTGCTGTCATCTGCTGATACAGTATCCATATGTAGCCAGGAGTCAGACTCAGAGCGTTCCTCCTACTCCACCATTCCTCTCCAGCAAAGCCCGTCATTTTCATACGCAATTTGTACACTCATGCGTACTTGTTCAAAGAAGTTGCGTACCTTTTAAAACTGAACATTCGTTATTAGTGCGCGAATGTACGCAAAACACCACATAATAACGTATGATTTGTACGCAGATTCGTCGAATAGATTTGTAGAATATACGAAACTTATGAAATGTTCGGCGAATAAAATTTTGAATGATTCGCTCATCTCTAGCTGTGAGACACCTCAGATTCCTGTGTGTAGCTCTCTAGCAGTGGAGGTGAGTCAGTAGACATAAAGGTGAGACACTTCAGGGCTTAGGGAAGAGATAGATGAGCACATCAGAGAAGTAAAGTGGTATAAAGAAGCCACTACCACAACTAACTCTTATACCGGTTGTATCGGACAAAGACTGTTCCGTCCTTGAGAGACTTTGCAACCATATGCTCGTTGCCCCTTATGAGACTGCTTAAAAGTAGCTTCATTTTTAAATTTAAATGCATTTAAGTAAAACAAAAAACACAAAGACAACTCATTTCAGAATGTGGCCATCGTTATAAACTTGTCACCACAGATCCTGCTCCCTGGAACCCACAGAATGTTTTCCAGGGAAAATGGCAGCCAACTAGGCATTTCATTTGTAGCAGCTGCTGCAGGGGAAAAATAGTTTAGCATGAATGGCCAGAATCCACCAGATTATGAGCCTCTCTATGACAAGCCTTTTAAATGTATGCATATACAGTACTACAGAATCAGTGGCATAAAGGTTAGGTAGCTCAAAGCAAAGTCAAAGAGGACCAGTTCTGGTGCATTTTCACCTTTGCAGCTCTCCCCTCCCAAAATATAGCAGCAATGGAGGAAGTACGTAGTTATTTTTTTTACCTGAGACAGGGTTACCTTGTAGTTGACTAAAACTGCAAATAGCCCATTAAGAGTTTAGTGCTATGTTCCATCCCTGGTCTTTATAGCAGTAAATGTATACAGACCAAGGATGGTGTGTGCAAAATCTATTGTAGATCTCTTGTAGAAGATGAAATGACTTCATCTGAGTTTCTTTCTCCATAAAAAAGTCAATAATCACTGAGCCGTATTTTACATTTGTAGCTTATTATGGTCACTCTTAAAGCCACTGATCTGTGCAGATAAACATTTAGAAGATCAGATCATTATTTCTATTGCATTTCATTGTTCTATCTTTACCTTTATGAAGATAATGCTATTTTTAGACACAATTAATGGCATTATATTATATTCATGTTTAATTAATCTTACCACAAACATGTTCTGTTATTTACAAAAGTATAATTAGTAAATCTCTGCCTTTGCGTTTAATTAAGGCATGACTCCGTGCACAGAGAAGTCTTGGTTGCTCATTATACAACATAGGTTACATTTTGAAATTTAGTACGCTCAGTAAAAGCAGCAAACATTTCCTAATATTGGCAAATATGTGTCGTGGAATATTTTCAAATCAGTATTTTCACAATTTGTAAAAATGAATTCCATTAGTTCGCCGGTGGCAATGCAGTGATATCAAATGACAATGTTACAAGGTGAAACAAAATTGTCAGGGTCATAAATCTCAAACTTTATATTAGGATCTTTATCCGACAAACATGGTACCATAGAACATTGTTTATATTATTCCTTACCACTAAAACTGAATATACAGTACTTACAAGTATTGCAATGTTACATACTGTTCATATAGAATAAGACGCAATGCTAGGGAGGCTCGTCCCCCGCATGCCATTGGCTGCTCTCCCCCCAACACCGGATGTTTTCATCCGTGCACGGGAGAAGCAGCAGTGGCGGTGCTGGGACCAGGAGTGGCGCAGGGAGCAGGGTAAGTATATTTCGTGTGAGGGGCCTGGCATATGGTGGGGCAGGTTATAGTTTCGGATTACCCCTTTAAAGGTAAAATTAAAGCCAAGTATTTTCAATCAGTGGGATGACAATCAGGCGTGGGTGACTTATTTTATGTAAAGAATGGGAATCTATGAAAATCTGATCATCACAACACGTTTGTGGAAGTGCATCATTAGAACAAGAGTTGTTGATGCTCATCAGGATGGAAAAGGTTACAAAACCATCTCTAAAGAGTTTGGACTCCACTGATCTACAGTCAGACAGGAAATTCAAATTCAAGACTATTATTACCCTCCCCAGGAGCGACATACATGTCCGGTGCTCTGATTGGGCGGGTGCAGGAGCTGCGCCTGCTTGATCAGCAACAGAGGTCAGACTGTTTCTGACAGCAGAGTCCCTGCTGTATACACCAGCATCAGTGAATACACTGATGCCATTGCATTAACCTCTTCTATGCCATGGTCAACGTGGGGCTCCCTCTCCGACCCCTTACACATGCATTGGGGCTTGCCTCCTACTGAAGCCTGTGCATCTCATAGACAGGCTGTCAGTGCATTAGAGGGAGGGGGCTTGTGGAGGGACGGGGCTCCCTCTCCGAGACCATCGGGTCCCCGCGCTGCAGTGACGGGGACCCAATGGCTGGAACAGCAGCCTGATGCCTCACACCGTCATTGGGGCTTGCCTGCTATGGAAGCCTGTGAGACCCAGCCCCCAGGCTTACACAGGTATTACACTGACAGTCAATGCATTACAATATACATACATTGTAATGCATTGTAGAAGGGCTCAGACTCCAACAAGTTGAAGTCCCATAGTGGGACAAAATTAACCCCTTCGCGACCAGCGCCGTACATGTACGGCGCTGGGGCGATGCGGGCACATGGCGCCCGCTCGCGGGTGCGGCGGGCGTCATGGCCGGCAAGTCTCTGCTGTTTCTAACAGCAGAGACTTGCCGCTACCTACTCCATCGGCGGCGTCTTCCGGGGTGACTAGATGCCGTGATCACACGTGATCACGGCATCTAGTTGCGTCTAAATCCGGAAGCGTTCGCTTCCGGGTGGTGTACAGACACCCCGTGTGGCCAATCGGGGTGTCTGTACACCATATGAAAACTGTAATCCTCGCTGGTGAGGATTACAGTTTTCAAACTGCAATTCTTATTCTGGCCACTAGATGGCAGGCCAGGATAAGAAATGAGCAATTCATGGTTTTCTGAGTCTATAAAACCCAGAATTGCTCATAAAGAAAAAAAAAAAAAGCCACAATATATAAGCCCATATTTGAGCTTTCTAATAGTACAAAAAAAATTAAAAAAAAATGTTAAAAAATATATAAAAAATAAAAAGATGTAAAAGTTCAAATCACCCCCCTTTCCGTATAAGTAAAAAATAAATACCTAAATAACAATAAATATAGACATCATGGGTATCACCGTGACCGAAAACGCCCGTACTTTTAAAATATAAAAAAAAAAATTCCAATACGGCGAATTGTGTGGCGGAAAAAAGCGTCCAAATGGCGATTTGCCGTTTTTTGTCGCTTTTTTTTTCTAAAAAAAATTAAATAAAAAGTGATCAAAAAGTCATACACACCCCAGAATGGTATCAATAAAAACTTCAGATCGTCCCGCAAAAAATGAGCCCCCATACAGCTCTGTACACATAAATACCAAAAGTTATAGGGGTCAAGATTTGACAAGGAAAAAAAAAAAAAAAAAAGGGGCAACTTTCTAATTAGTTTATCACTATGAAAACGCAGGAAAAACTATACATATTAGGTATTGCCGGATTCGTACTGACCAGTAGAATGAAAGTAACGGATCAGTTTTAATGCACATCGAACGCTGTAAATAAGAAACCCGTAGAACTGTAGCGGAATAGCGTTTTCTTTGCAATTTCACCCGGTTTGGAATTTTTTTCCCGCTTCCCACTGCACCGTATGCAATATTAAATGGTGGCGTTGGAAAGTACAACTTGTCCCGCAAAAAACAAGCCCTCATACAGCTATGTGAACAGAAAAATAAAAGAGTTATGGCTGTTTGAAGGCAGGGAGCGCAAAACGAAAATGCAGAACCGAAAAAAGCTCCGGTCGCGAAGGGGTTAAACAGTAAAAAAAGTTAAAATAAAAAAATAAGTTTAAAGTAAAAAAGTGCCCCTTACCCATAATTAAGTCATCTAAAATTGTTAAAAATCGGAAAAGAAAGACAAATAAATATACTGTATTGGGTATTGCCACGTCTGTAACAACCGACTGTATAGAAATATCAAATGACCCACTGCCTCAGGTGAACACCATAAAAAAATAAAAAAAACTGTGCCAAAACAGCCATTTTTTGGTCATTTGGCCTCACAAAAAGTCTAATACCAAGCGATCAAAAAGTTGTATGTACCCCAAAATGGTACCAATCAAGCCATCATCTCATCCCACAAAAAATGAGCCTCTACATAAGACAATCTCCTGAAATTTTTTTTTTTAAAAAGTATGGCTTTCAGAAAACAACTGCTGTTCAGTCTGCTATGCCACAATACCTAACCTTCCGGGCCAAACTACAAGATTCAGCCAGGCAGCTAACATCCTGTCATACACTGAAACATATTTCCTTTTTCTAATATGTTTTTATTACTTTATTGTAGATTTTATTTTATATTTTACATGATTATGGGGGCATTAATTTTGTCTGAGCTGATGTTAATACCATTTAGAGATATATTTTTGCAACAGCCGCGTGAACCGTAAGCACAATGAACAGGATGTGACTCATTAATTACTATGGGAGAGTTTTCTATGCCTGTGTAGGGCCTGTGCCCTGTGATGATAATGAGATGACTGTTGAAAAGTGATCTCTACAGAATACAAAGTGGCAGGATATTATTAGGTATGGTTCCAGGGTGATAATGCAAGATTTTAGGATTGTTAAGAAAAATTGTAGTAACATGGAAAATTAAAAAAAAATCAACAATTCTTAAAGAAAATATGTCTAACTTAAAAGAACTTGATTCAAGCCATGTGTTATTTTCTGATGATGCATTCCCTAGTATAACAAGAGTTAGTATTAGGGATGAGCGAACTTTTGAAAAGTTCGGTTCGGCGAACTTTCGTGAAATTCGGATTCGTACAAACCGAACCTAAAATGAACCTTGCTATAACGGCTGAATAATTGCAGCTACAATAGTGGGAGTCTGATAGGGTATAGTTTCGTTTAGTTGCAGTTGCTATTACAATGAAAAAAGTGGAAAAAATCAAAGTGCAAAAATAGTCGTCGACAACATTTGACAGCATTGAAGATGTCCGATGGAGCAGACCATGTCATGCCAGAGCACCAAAAACACACGGTAGATCGAGGCACCAGCCCAAGAATAGGCTGCGTTGAAGTCGATGCGGTCTCAGTGACATCACAGGTCAGAAGACAGACAGGCACACCATTTAATTAGACCTTGTGCACCCCAGAACAGGTACACATTAGCCAAGGTGTAAGTGATTACACGGGACATAGGACACAAAATGCAAGTTGGCAACACCAGCAGAATTGCCTTGGACCCAGTAGGGTGGAAAACAGACATTTGACAGTGGAACCAGCAGCAGTAATAGTACTGTATTGGACCCAGTATGGTTGAGAACAGACAATTGATGGAGGAGGAGGAGGCAACAGCAGCACTTGATAGCACCCAGGCCAGTACGGTTGAGAACAGACAATTGACGGAGGAGGAGGCGGCAGCAGCACTTGATTGCACCCAGGCCAGTATGGTTGAGAACAGACAATTGATGGAGAAGTAGGCAGTAGCACTTGATTGCACTCAGGCCAGTATGGTTGAGAACAGACAATTGACGGAGGAGTAGGCGGCAGCACTTGATAGCACCCAGGCCAGTATGGTTGAGAACAGACAATTGACGGAGGAGTAGGCGGCAGCACTTGATAGCACCCAGGCCAGTATGGTTGAGAACAGACAATTGACGGAGGAGGAGGAGGCAGCAGCACTAGATAGCACCCAGGCCAGTACGGTTGAGAACAGACAATTGACGGAGGAGGAGGAGGCGGCAGCACTTGATTGCACCCAGGCCAGTATGGTTGAGAACAGACAATTGACGGAGGAGTAGGCGGCAGCACTTGATAGCACCCAGGCCAGTATGGTTGAGAACAGACAATTGGAGGAGTAGGCGGCAGCACTTGATAGCACCCAGGCCAGTATGGTTGAGAACAGACAATTGACGGAGGAGGAGGAGGCGGCAGCACTTGATAGCACCCAGGCTAGTATGGTTGAGTACAGACAATTGACGGAGGAGGAGGAGGCAGCAGCACTTGATAGCACCCAGGCCAGTATGGTTGAGAACAGACAATTGACGGAGGAGGAGGAGGCAGCAGCACTTGATAGCACCAAGGCCAGTATGGTTGAGAACAGACAATTGACGGAGGAGGAGGCGGCAGCACTTGATAGCACCCAGGCAAGTATGGTTGAGAACAGACAATTGACGGAAGAGTAGGCAGCAGCACTTGATTGCACCCAGGCCAGTATGGTTGAGAACAGACAATTGACGGAGGAGTAGGCGGCAGCACTTGATAGCACCCAGGTCAGTATGGTTGAGAACAGACATTTGACGGAGGAGGAGGAGGCAGCAGCACTTGATAGCACCAAGGCCAGTATGGTTGAGAACAGACAATTGACGGAGGCGGAGGAGGCGGCAGCACTTGATAGCACCCAGGCCAGTATAGTTGAGAACAGACAATTGACGGAGGAGGAGGAGGCAGCAGCACTTGATAGCACACTTGATAGCACCCACTTGATTGCACCCAGGCCAGTATGGTTGAGAGCAGACAATTGACGGAGGAGTAGGCAGCAGCACTTGATTGCACCCAGGCCAGTATGGTTGAGAACAGACAATTGACAGAGGAGTAGGTGGCAGCACTTGATAGCACCCAGGCCAGTATGGTTGAGAACAGACAATTGGACGGAGGAGGAGGAGGCAGCCAGCACTTGATAGCACCCAGGCCAGTACGGTTGAGAACAGACAATTGACGAGGAGGAGGCAGCACTTGATTGCACCCAGGCCAGTATGGTTGAGAATAGACAATTGATGGAGGAGGAGGAGGCAGCAGCACTTGATAGCACCCAGGCCAGTATGGTTGAGAACAGACAATTGACGGAGGAGGAGGCGGCAGCACTTGATAGCACCAGGCCAGTATGGTTGAGAACAGACAATTGACGGAGGAGTAGGCAGCAGCACTTGATTGCACCCAGGCCAGTATAGTTGAGAACAGACAATTGACGGAGGAGTAGGCGGCAGCACTTGATAGCACCCAGGTCAGTATGGTTGAGAACAGACATTTGACAGAGGAGATGGAGGCAGCAGCACTTGATAGCACCCAGGCCAGTATGGTTGAGAACAGACAATGACGGGGGGCGGAGGAGGCGCAGCACTTGGTAGCACCCAGGCCAGTATAGTTGAGACAGACAACTGACGGAGGAGGAGGAGGCAGCAGCACTTATAGCACACTTGATAGCACCACTTGATTGCACCCAGGCCAGTATGGTTGAGAGCAGACAATTGAACGGAGGAGTAGGCAGCACACTTGATTGCCACCCAGGCCAGTATGGTTAAGAACAGACAATTGATGGAGGAGTAGGCGGCAGCACTTGATAGCACCCAGACCAGTATGGTTGAGAACAGACAATTGACGGAGGAGGAGGAGGCAGCAGCACTTGATAGCACCCAGGCCAGTATGGTTTGAGAACAGACAATTGACGGAGGCGGAGGAGGCAGCAGAACTTGATAGCACCCAGGCCAGTATGGTTGAGAAACAGACAATTGACGGAGGAGGAGGGAGAAGCGGCAGCACTTGATAGCACCCAGGCCAGTACGGTTTGAACAGACAATTGACGGAGGAGTAGGCGGCAGCACTTGATAGCACCCAGGCCAGTATGGTTGAGAACAGACAATTGACGGAGGAGGAGGCGGCAGCACTTGATAGCACCCAGGCCAGTATAGTTGAGAACAGACAATTGACGGAGGAGGAGGAGGCAGCAGCACTTGATAGCACACTTGATAGCACCCACTTGATTGCACCCAGGCCAGTATGGTTGAGAACAGACAATTGACGGAGGAGTAGGCAGCAGCACTTCATTGCACCCAGGCCAGTATGGTTGAGAACAGACAATTGACGAGGAGTAGG